>OX375867.1:618150-1076121 GCA_947359475.1 Heligmosomoides polygyrus bakeri
CGCTGTTTCAGATAAGCACCATTTACACTACCGATCGAAACAAAATCACACGAGCTAGGCGTGATCTCTTTTTTCACAGGCTAAGAAATTGATGCTATCGGTACTCTAGAATAAGTTCCACAAAAATCCTCGGAAAATAAAAACTTTATAAAATTCGGATATTTCCTAGTCGGAGGGGGGGGGGAGGGTGGGCACATAACTAAAAAGTATGTAACAAATTGACTTGAGGCTTACCAACCGGCTCTTAGAGAATATAACAGGACCTAAACTAGAAAAATTCACGAAGAAAAAAAACGAAAAAATTACATTTGTTTTCGCCGCGGTTGCAAGCAGGCAACATTATGTGCCCTTCTCACCGTGTTAGATCCTGGTTATAACATGTAACATTTACCTCCAAGGCGAGGGTTTTGCTCCGCGGCTAATTTCTGACCCAATGCATGCCTCCGCTGGTCCTTGGCCAGCTCTGAGCTGGCCGCCAGCCGCAAATGCAATGCCTGACAGGGGCGCCTAGTTGCCGTCGCCATGCGCACGTCTTTCGCCGCACCTTCGGTGAATTGTTTTACCTTCTGCTTTTCTCTATTAGGCTTGCATTCCATGATTTTTTGAGCTCTGTGGACCATGGCGGCCCACAATGCCACTTATTTTCAAGTGAATTGCTTCCATTAGTTGCATTGTGGGTCGGCCTGGGTCACCATGAGCCTAGTCCACCACCCAAATCGTAATTTGCGATTTGCGTTGGTGGACTATGCCTGTCCGCCACCTTAGCCTTCCTTGGCACATGTTGTCTATGGAGGCTACTGTGGTGGATGGCACCCATTCTTAGTCATGTAGGCCCACATTTACCATTGTTTCTGTACTTCCTGCTATGCTACTAGTTTCCCCCCTCTCCCTCCCTCCCCCCTCGCCCAGCACCACATTTCACATTTCATTTCCCCTAAATACGATGCTGCCAGAGTCGGTGGCAGCGACTTCCCAGCAGCAAGTGTGACGCTTGGTTTCGCTTTTAGCTGATGCCAGCGGGCCGGCGGAGGCATGCACATTGGGTCAGAAATTGGCCACGGAGCAAAACCCTCGCCTTGGCCGTCATGAATCAGAAAACGGAGGTAAGTTCGAGGAAAGTGGCGGGTAAATGGCCGTCGAGGTAAGTAGGGGTAGAATTTACCTCCGGCCGCGTTCATGAATCCGGCCCCAGGAGCCGATCGGTAGGTCCCAATTCATTTTGTTAGATGCCTTTTAGTTATGTGCACCCCCCCCCCCCCCCCGACTGGGATAGATCCTAAAATTCCTAACAGCGTGTTCACTTATTGAGCTAGGCGAATAAAAAAAGGCATTGTAAATCTTCCTCGAACAAAAATTATTCTTATCTTCTTGAAAGGTCTCTTCTTTAATCCGGAAGATGTTTGGAAAGATTTTCAGGTCGATTCCAAAGCATTAGGCATGCTTAGAACAGTGTCCAATTTGATTTGAAATCTCCAATTCAATTTAGAAGGGTGTTCGATGTGAAAATGATATAATTATTCTCCTTCTATTCACTAAGTTTCTTAAGTAACCAGGATAGCTGTGTCTTAAGGAAAATTTATGGAAAGAATGGATGAAGGAACTTCTTCGATTACAAAAATTTGCGAGCGAATGAACGAACGAAATTATTCGTCTTCAATTTTTCCAGTGATCAAAAATCAGTCCCATTTTCGTTTATTCGAATATTTTAGTAGTCGAACAATTTGTTCGATCCAGGTTTTGTGCTTGAAGATCTGAAGTCTTTTCGATATTCGAATAAAATTAGTCGATGTTCGAGAATAATATTCGAATATGGCACCTTTTCGATGTTCGAATTCGAACGAATACTCGACTTTTTAAATCCACCGATGTTTGAATTCGATCGAATATTCGACATATTCGATCGAATTCAAACATCGGTGGATTTAAAAAGTTGAGTATTCGTTCGAATCAAACATCGAAAAAGGTGATATATTCGAATATTATTCTCGAAAGTCGAACGAACTGGTAACCTGGTTTGTCACCTGAAAATCTTTGCATGTTTAGAATCCTTTTTAGCAGTCTATTCGATAGAGTACAAGATTAGTTCTTTTTATATAAGCCTGAAGGTGTTGTTATCAATGTTATCTCAGGGAAGTTTACGAAAAAAATCAAAACACCTTCCCCGGCTGAATCAAATTCTACGTAAATTAGAGACCTCAAATCAAATTGGGCACTATTCAAAGCAAATTGGACATTTTTCGTAAAAAAATGAACATTAAACACTGTTTCAATGAAAACTGAGGATTCGTAATCAAACTGAACATCCTCCAAATAAAACCGTTTCTCTGATTAATCTAGAGGCCTTCCGAGAAGTTAGGAATAATTTTTGCTCAAGGAAGCTCGCGCGGAATAAAATTGCATTCGATCAGGTCAAAACCTTAACAAGGAAAGGTTCTCAACTCAAGGTAGTCTTTGGCGATGCTATTATGACAGGATGCAGGACCGTGTGAGCGGAGTCCAGAACTACAGTCAGTTTTTGCTGAACGCTTTTTTAAAGACCTGAAAAAGAGGTGTGAAAACGTGTGCGCAACACTCATCAACAACTATGACACCCCACGAGATGGAACTCGGTGGCGCAGTCGGTAGGAGTGCCGCCTCATAGGAGCACACCGGCGGACTTGTGAGTTCGAGTCCGCGCACTGCAAGTATTTTTGCACATAATCGTTTTCGCTATCACGCTTTCTCCTGATCACAGGAGTCAATTTCAGGCCATCAATGCTTACAACAAACCAAGGCTGTCTATTTGCGCCTTCACAGGCGTAATAAGACTTTTTACTTCCAGAGAAATGATATGGTGGTACAAATAAAGGCGCAAATAAACAGCCTTGGTTTGCTGTAAGCATTGATGGTCTAAAATAGACCCCTGTGATCATGTGAAAGCGCCATAACAACGAACTGATATGTGCAAAAATGTTGGCAGTACGCGGACTCGAACTCAAAAGTCCCTAGAGTGCTCCTATGAGACGGCACTCCTACAGACTGCGCCACCAATGCACATCTCGTGGGGTGTCATAGGGGTTGATGAGTGTTGCACACACATTTTCACACCTCCTTTTCAGGTCTTTAAAAAAGCGTTCAGCAAAAACTAACTGTAATTCTGGACTCCGCTCACACGGCCCTACATCCTGTCAAAATAGCATCGAAAAACCCACCTTGAGTTGGGAACCTTTGCATGTCAGTACCAGCCGCTCGACGTTTCGAAAAACGAATCGAAGCGATTCAGCTAATCGACCTATCAGTGGTGTCAATAGTAGAACTCATTGGAATCAATCCCGTTCTATTAGGGACTGGAAAGAAATTAAGCGCGTCACAAAATGAAGACTTTTGCAAAAAATATTTCTTTACAATGCCAATGTATGCCTACATTATTTGCAAAAATAATATCAAATCATTACAGCTAAGTAAATATTTCTGTTTGTGTTCCTCTACTCACTCGTTAGAAAACAAGCATAAGAAAACTACATAAAAACTGCTGCAGAGGCCCAAACAGGTCAGGATAAGACCTCACACACACTCATGAAGAATGGTATCAAGAAAACATGGAGAAGTATATACTGAAGTAGCAAAAAAATGTAAAATTCTACTGCTGACACCACTGACAGGCCTATCAGCACCTCAAATGTTGGCGCCAGTCAAACATGAGTGTTTAGGAGCCCCTATAGCAAAGAAAAGAAGTCACCAACGAGTTCAGAAAGCCCAATAAGCCCAACTTGACCACCCTTAATTAGGACGTTCACGTAATTATGGCCGGTAATTAGGTGGCTGACTATAGTGGTGATAAGATACGACGAGTTGACGAAGTGCAGGTGCGCGGGCGACGTCGTTCGTCGGGTGAAGGTCGCCGTCGCAGCGCCGCTACGTTCGCCATCGACGGGGCGGCGCCTTCCTCTACTGCTCCCCCCTTTCTGTATCCAAACAGATGACTCCGGCGCCACCTGAAAGGGATACATTCCTTCTCGATTATCATAGGTGACCACGAGCACCGGCCGACGGGCCGATCCTGCGGAAACCAGGGACGTAAATCCCGTACGGCGGGGATTTATGGGCAGACGGAGGTGTCCGATTGACTATCGAAGAGTAGTAGTTGGCAATAGATAGCAGAAAGCTAGCAGGCTCTTAGGAACATCTTGATTTTCAAAGCTAATCCTACTATTTATTTATTTATTTATTTGTACGTGGATAATCTGGGCTCTGGTCCTGATCCTGGGTTTGATGTGTAAATCCCTGGTTCGCCGCGACTGAATTACTGACGCTTTCGCGTGTGGTTAGCGAAGACTGCCCACTTTCAATCGCCAGTGACTGACCAGAGGCCAGATTCATCAACCGCTTACCGCTCTCTAACGGTGAAAATACCGTCAAACATGATGCTGGATGATTGTCATAACAAGAGTTTGGCGGTATTCTCACCGTTAGAGGGCGGCAAGCAGTTGATGAATATGGCCCCTGGTTAGTCACTGGCGAGTGAAAGTGAGTAGTCTTCGCTAACCACACACGAAAGCGTCAGTAATTCAATCGCGGCCAACCAGGGATTTACACATCAAACCCAGGATCAGGATCAGAAGCTAGATTATCCACGTACAAACAAATAAATAAATCAATAAATAACTAGTAGGATTAGCGTTGAAAATCAAGCTGTTCTTAGGAGTCTGCTAGCTGTGCGGTAGGCGATTGATGAATCTGGCCTCAGGAGACTATCTCGAAGGTAGATCAGAGCGGCTCAGGTGTTGTATCTAGGCAGAATCGCCTCTCCTTCGAAAGGAGTAAAATGCAAGTACCTCGATCAGAATACAACTCTGCGCAGAGTTAGGGACGACAGAAGTTGGACCGTTGGTGGCGTTAGGACGCGTTTATACTTCGACGCCGAGCGACGCGACACCAAGTATTGTGGCCACATTGATCCAGCGACGCGCTACCGATCAATTTGGCCAATATACATGCCATTGTGTCGCTCGGCGCCCGAAGTATAAATGGGGCCTTAGCTCCTTTCTGTCTTGACGCAAAGGGCGGACTCAAGTAGGCTGAAAACAGCCACGATGGTCAAGCAGTGGCGCAGAGGATAGAGGAGCGGTGTGGTAAGAAGGAGTGCGACTCTTCTGTTGTGCAACATTTTTGCACTTCCTAAAAAAAGGACCACCACAATCAAACATAACTCTCTATGTAAAATTGCAGCGTAAAAGATCGCCAAAAGGGAAACCTGACTCACAGATTCTATCTTGCTTGCACGTCTCCAGAGGTGGAAAGGTTTCACCTCCTGAACACAGCCTAGAGAGCTTATTTGAAGCGCTGATCACTTATGTAAGGTCTGTTTTCGAAATTTCAAGTGATCAGGTGGGTTTGAGTGAGCACGTGTGAGTGATTTTACTCATCCATACTTACCGTAACCCAGTAATCAATCGAAATTTTCAAAGCGAACGTCATAAAAAGTGGTCAGCGTCTTAAACAACCTCTTTGAGCGAAGTTTGGGCATGGTCATCGAGTTCGCCCAAACTTCGCCCAGAGAGGTTAATTAGGACGGTGACCATTTATATGAGGTTCGTGTTTACAATTTCGATTGACTACGATGGGTTACGGTAGGTAGGTAAGGGTGAGTAAAGTCACGAACTCATGCTCACCCATACCTGCAGTAACCATCTACAGTCACTTGAAATCTCGAAAACAGTTCTTCCATAAGTGATCAGCGTTCAGGCGATGAAACTTTTCCATCTCTGGAGTCGTGAACGCATGACACTAACTGCGAGCCAGGTTTCCCTTCTGGCGTTCTTTTTCGTTGCGATTCTAACAGAGGGCTTTGTTTGATTGTGGCGAATCTACAGGGTGTCCCAAAAAAGTATACATTGTTTGAAGGAGATAATTTTGCTCACAGTAAAGGAAGGTACTGAAGAGAATGAGGGCTCATATGAAAGCTTGAAAAACAGAAATTTTCTGAGACATGTGAGCGGTATGGATTGCGCCATGCACTCATCTGAAATTTTGCATTTTACACTCGATTGATTGTGTCTCGTTTAGATACTTGTTATAATTTTTCCACAGTCAAGACCGTATCGATTGATTTCTGCTTCTTTTAAGATTTAAAACTTAAAAACACACTATGGCTTGAGAAAAATGGAGGGGATCCTTTTAAAAAATGGAAGTACTGTTTGAAAGGTTCTAAACATTGCTACTAGGGAAGCTCTTGAAAATGTTTGAGACTCATATGAAAGCACAGAATAACGATATTTCTGCAGCTTGCAAATAGTCAGGATTGCGCCATGCCCCTGCCTAAAACCTTGCATTCCAGACTCGATTGATTGTACATGGATTGAATGCCTGCTACAATCTTGTTACTACTTGGCAAGACTAACTGTGCTGTGCTACTTTTAACGTTTGAAACTTGAAAATCATTGCGCAATTTAAATGCGAGCACGCGCCCCATTTTCCAATACGGATTCTGTGGACTGAAGAAACAACATTCAGCTGAATGGAGAGGTTAATCGGCATACCTCCAGCCACAGTGCGACGGAAAACGTTAAAAGAAACATCGCACAGGTTAACCTGGCCAAGTAGTAACAAGACTATAACAAGCAATCAGCCCATGCACAATCAATCAAGTCTGAAATGCAAGGTTTCAGGCAGAGGCATGGCGCAATCTTAACTCTTTGCACGCCACAGAAATCTCGTTATTCTGTGCTTTCAAATGAGTCTCAAAGATTCTCAAACGCTTCACTACCACTAATGTTAGAACCTTCCAAAACAGTACCCGCATTTTTTAGGATATCCTTCATTTTTCGTAAGCAGTAGTGTATTTTAAGCTTTAAACCCTAAAAGAAACCCAAATCAATTGATACGGTCACTTTGTGGAAAATATTATAACAAGTACCCAAGTGAAACAGAATCAATCGAGTACAAAATGCAAAATTTCAGACGAGTGCATGGCGCAATCCATACCGCTCACATGTCCCAATAAATTTGTATTTTCTTAAGCTTTTATATAAGCTTTTAACTTCTTTAGTAGCGTTATTATGAGCAATGTTATCGCCTTTCACACAGTGTATACATTTTTCTGAGAGCCCCTGTATTTTAGGAAGCGCAAAATGTTGTGCCACAAGGGAGAGGGAGTCGAACCACAGATCACTACATCTCACTACGCCGCTCTTCTGTCCACTGCGCCAGAACTGCTCGACCATCGTCACTGTTTCCGCCTGCCTTAGTCCGCCCTCTGCGCCGAGGTAGAGGGCTAAGGCCCCGTTTATACTTCGACGCCGAGCGACGCGACGCCACGTATTGTGGCCACATTGATCGGGCGATGCGATCGATCAATTTGGTCACAATGCGTGTCGTCGCGGCACTCGGCGTCGGAAGTATAAACGGGCCCTAACGCCACCAACGGTAGAACTTCCATCGTCACCAACTCTGCGCAGAATTGCATTCGGGTAGAGACACTTGCATTTTGTTGTTTCCCAACGAGAGGCAATTCTGTCCATATAGAACACTTAAGCCGTTCCGACCTACCGTTGAGATAGTCTTCTGGTTGAACCTCCTTTCAAGACCGCAAACGTTCAGCAAACCAGCAGATTTCAAACCAAGATTCAAGAGCTCTTCGGGAACACCCGACAACGGTGCCGCTAGCTGAAGCACACACTCACTTCAGTCGTCTGACTTGGCCACCTCAGACTTCCCGAATAATCGCATCATCATCCATTTGGGTCACATTGAGTATGGGACGATTTATTACTCACAAGGGAAAGAGACGACGAATCGGCGGAGACACAGAGAGCCGCGTGCTGCCACTTCGAATTGAGACATATCGCGCGATACTTTGTCGCTTTCGTCGTCGCATTTCGGAGAGGAAAAAAATGAGAACTGCACGAGCCCGTGAGAAGAAACTGCTAAAAATCCCTGCTAATCGCGTCGCCTGCGGAGGAAATACACAATTTTCACGACAAATTGGACACTTTCAAATCACAATCAGACTTAACATTTTGCAAATCAAAACGAACAATCATGTTCCAAACTAAATTAGAGATTCTCTAGAGACTCTCCGAGACTTTCCTAGAATGCTCTTTTGCTCAAGGAAGACTTAGGAAGACTTTCTCTTAATTTTTAAAGATTCACTACCGAAATAACTGAACACGTTCAAAATTTTATTTAAAAAATAAGATCTGTCCCTGTCAAAGGGAGGCACCGCTAGCAAAACAAGTCAAAATCAAACACTCTAATCTTTTCCGGCTTAAAATTGCAAAGAAAGTCGCTCTCGTAGTCTAGATCAGCGAGTCATCAATGTAAAAGCGTTTATTTTCAATTCTATCGCCGTTGTCAATCTGAGGCCGGATTTATCAACGACTTACAGCAATTTAACAGAGAAAATACAGCCGAACTCCCTGATAGTGTGGCTTATCAAGCGATATGGTGAGCGATAAGCAGCGTTATCTGAGGTTTCCGCTGTGAATTCTCTGTTAAACTTATGTAAGTCGTTGATGAATCCGACCCCAAGTGGAGTGAAATGCCCCACCACTAGGATAGGTACAAAGTTTATAGTTTTACAAGGAAAAAAGTGCTTCTTATTCTAGGAAATCACTACGGCGCTTACAAGGCAATCCTACAGTCCTCAACAGATCACTTTGAACAACTCCAACTCCTTCTTCGATCTTTCTTGAGAGTTAAATCACTGGTTTATTCATCAGTATAGACCAAATCCACTCACCGGCCACCTTGCTGTACATTGCCTTCGATGATTGTCGCCTCCTGCTGGACACGAATCCATAAAAGGAATCCCGTTCATTTCCGCGAACCGTATAAAAACGCGATCACCGGAGATCGGCGACAATTCGGGCACGACCTCGTAGAGTGCGGCCACTAAAGGTGACCTAATCCAGCTCTTAAACAACGTTTGAAACCGATGAAACTGCGAAGACACAGACACTGAATCGCGAAAGAACGTTAGGAACTCCAAAGGGATTGAGCAACACCGTCATTCGGCTACTCACATTTGAGGGCGCATGTGAAATATCATTGTGAAGCGCAAACCTACTAACCTTAACAGCATCTTCACATCACATGAGCTTGCCAAGTATAGCCAAGCATGTTAAAGGACAGTTCTTCGTCGTCGACCTCAGTCGTCATCTCCGGCACACAGTCCGTAGTACGCAAATGCTCGTGCCGCGCGTCGCTGACACCCATCTTCCTAACTGGCATCGCGTAGCGACGAGAGCCTTGGGGAGATCAACAAATCCCTCAAAAATCAAACTACACTGCTAGGGTAATGCTCTTGGAGGATATCATGCCAGACAGCGGTTGGCCCCGTTTATACTTCCGACGCCGAGCGACGCGATGGCATGTATAGTAGCCAAATTGATCGATCGCGTCGCTCGATCAATGCGGCCACCATGCGTGGCGTCGCGTCGTTCGGCGTCGAAGTATAAACGGGCCCTTCCATGTGAGCGACAAAGGACATTATAGGCACGAAGGTTAAAATTAAAACAAAATATAGTGTAATCGGTGATATCGCCGGCTCTTGCGCACCTAGCTGGTTCAAAATTATGATCCCACCTAACCAGGAAACTATCTCAACGGTAGGTCGGAACAGCCCAGGTGTTGTATATGGGCAGAATCGCCTCTCTCTGGGAAACAACAAAATGCAAATACCTCGACCCCAATACAACTCCGCGCTGAGCTAGGGACAACAAAATTGGTTCGTTGGCGGCGTTAGTCCTATGCCTGCACGAGGAAGGCGAGCTCAAGTTGGCTGGAAACAGCGATTGAGGGAAGTACACCGTCCCTCTACCTACTGCGCCACCGTCGCTCGCTTGTCATTGCTGTTTCCAGCCAACTTTAGCCGGCCCTCCGCCTGCAGTCATAGGGCTAACGCCGCCAACGGCCCAACTTCTGTCGTCCCTAACTCTGCGCAGAGTTGCATTGTGGTCGAGATCTTAGTATTTTGTTGTTTCCCAGAGAGAGGCGATTCTGCCCATATACAACACTTCGGCCGTTCCGACCTACCGTGAGATAGTTTCCTGGTAAGTCAGCCAGGCCCTCCATCTCCACAAAGTCCACGATCAATGTATTTACAGTGTAGAAGTAGACCTCGTGGAGCCCTCCATGACGGTGAATAACACCAACGTCTGAACTTAATACCTTCTTTTGTCCACTCCAATTTGTCGACTTCAAAACCATCGCTCCTTGAATTATTTCTTGAATAAAAAGTTAGAAATGTTGTGAATGTTACGTCTAAAGAGAAAGAAACCAGAAGAATGCCTTTTTGGTATTAGATCCTACCGTTCCGCGAGTCTGTATTGAGCCTGCCCCCTCAAAGAGTACAACTCTAGGTCTGGGGGAGGGAGGGGAGGGTGTTCATCGCGTATAATTATAAATTCTCGATCGAATGGAGCATCCTAGTTGAAAAGGCACAAAAATGTGTAGGCATAACCTATCTCTCTTTTAGGAAATATTTTGTGAAAATGCTACAGTAAGATTCAAAGTGATTTTTAAGAGAAAAACACAAAACACGAATTTCTCTACCGATTTCTTGAAGAAATTGTTTCATGAATACCCTAAGATTATTTTCCAAGTGAAAAAATGAATAAAGGTGATGTCTCTGCTTTACAAGGTCGCGTCCTTTCTTCGGATTGGTTTCATAGCATGGGTTTACGTGGTGCAATAGGCGGGATGCCCCTAGCTTTTAGGAAAAAACTTTGGGTTCCATTCGAGGCCAGATTAGGGAGTAATAGGCTACCCAGTGAAAAGAAGCAGATGCTAGTGTACGTATCCTACGCTTTTGTTTTGAATCAAAGGCGAGGAGAATTCAATCCTTCAAAAGCTACCAAGTTCAGTGGTTTGAAATTAGGTGAATTTTGAGAAAAATTCGAGCAATTTAAGGTATAAGATAATCTTGACGCGCCTTGTTCAACGAAAGTCGGTTGTATGCGAAGAGCTTTAGAAGAAACTTAGGTTGAGACTCAACTAGTGGCCGTTGATTCAACAGCGTCCAGTCTCTCCTGCGCCCCGTCTCTTCCGGACCGTCCCGGTCGTCATCCCTGGCGCATAGTCCGTAGTTCGCAAAAGCTCGTGCCCGTGCGTCATTGACGCTCCGCTTCTAAAGGAGGGTTCATACTTCGTGACAATAGCGACTCGTCGCCCGTGCAAAGCATGCATATCGATTAAAACTGAGCGTGCGCCGCCGAAAAGCGTTCATACTCCAGTGCCGGCGCTGTCGCTCCAGTCGCTCTCGTCGCTCTTGTCGCCTGTTTATACTTTCGCGCGCTACGCTCTCGTCGCCCATGAAAAACATGCAAATCGATTAAAACCAAGCGAGCCTCGCCGAAATCTGTTCATATTCGAGCGCTGTCTCTGCACCTCCAGTCGCTGCCGTCGCCTGTTCATACTTCTGCGCGCTAGGCTCTCGTCGCTGCTATCGCGAGGTATAAACAGTCCCTAACTGCAATCGCGCAGCGGCGGAAGTATAAAAGCCGCCTAAAGGCCTGTTCATACTTATACAGCAGCGACGAGAGCGCAACGCGCAAAAGTGTGAACAGGCAACAGCCGTGACTGGAACGACTAGAGCGACAAGAGCGACAAGAGGGACAGCGCCGGCACTCAAGTATGAACACTTTTCGGCGGCGCGCGCTCGATTATAACCGATTTGCATGTTTTGCAAGAGCGACGAGACGTCACGAGACCAAAAGAGCGGACCCCGCTACGAAGCGGGGCAAACGCTGAAGAAGAAGAAGAAGAAGAAGAAGAAGAAGAAGAAGAAGAAGAAGATGATGATGATGATGATGATGATGATGATGATGATGACGAGAGCACAGCTCGCGTGGCGTGCGCAAAACCAGCAAGTATGAACAGACGACAGAGCGACAGCGCCGGCGCTCGAATATGAACACTTTTCGGCGGCGCATGCTCGGTTTAGCAGGTAGGTAATAATCTAAAGCAAAAACCTTAAACTACCATGTCCTCACGAATCAAACATACCTTCTCGATCCCTCCTTCAAACACACTTCACATAGGAACTGGTTAACCGCTATCTATCGACTTACCTTAACCTGAACTGCCCGCTTGATTTTGATGTCATTACGTTCTCCAGCTATCTGCTGTCGACACCGTCCTCACAATAGACCTAAAGCCAGCTTTAAGCAATTACCTCTCAATCACGCACTCGTTCAGTAGATCTTGTCTGATCTTGGCCGCATCCAACGAAACTCATTCAAAGCCATTGAATACAGAAATCTTCATGCAAATCGAAAACCGACAAAGAATGAATACACCCCTGATCAGAGGAGAACGAGAGCAATGTTATAACACAGAGTCAGTCATCGAGAAAAAAATGAAACCTGCTTCAAGCGTAACAAACGAGTAACAATTATTATCCATACAAAACCACCGGAAGCCTTTTAGAAAGCCAACCGGTGCGTGAAATGACAACCGGACAGAAACATTTATAGATAAGACACAATCTCTTCACACTACATTGAAAATCCTACTTTAAGAAGTGAATGGAAGATAAAAAATTGGTTTAAAACCAAATAGTAACGTTAGTTACCACCGAGCATCTAAGGAATGAAAGCAGAGCCACGTATCCAAACGCCTGGACGAGTTGGTATGGGCATGGTCGCAAAGAGCCTTCGTTGCGGGACCCACTTTTCCCACTACTGAACCGCTACGGAAACCTTCCTTCAGACGAACCTTATTCTAATGAACAAGGCTCGTCTGAAGGAAGGTGGCGAAACGACCCATAAAAGTCTATTTTTAGTTCTTCATATGCCTTTGAAAGGGACAAGCAATGCTATTTTGGTGATTGCGGGGAGAGGGGGCAGTCGAGACGTGTGAAAAATAGCGTCAAAACTGCATTACACCTCCGATGAATCCTCTGGATTCAGAATTTGATCTCTCACTGCACTTCTTCCATCCCCCAACCAACTATGAACTTGACAACTATGTACGAGCACTTAGTGTGGCTTACATGGTGAAGTGGAACTCGGCGGCCAATCAGGACACCGTCAGTCGGTGGCACGCTGCTTCGATGCAGTCTGATTGGCTTGGTGCGTCCCACTCTCATGTAGACCTCATAAACGACTCTCACCCACTGAAGTGTCCAGTGCATTAGCCATGCGGACTTCATCGTTCATCAAACTTCCAAAGATAGCGACGAATCCCCCGTCAAAATGGAGCAGATTTTCCTACAGTATCAAACAGGAAATTGTGATTGAAGCACCAGGCTAATTACTTGGGAATGCTGTTGGCATCTTGATGTGAAAGCGGTTCAATCCAGCATGGCACTTGAATCAATTAAGAGGATGCCGAGTGGTGCTTACAGTGCTGCCGCTCTAAATGGTCTGGATTCCAGTTCGAGAGTCAGGCTCTGATTATTAGCGTAAATTTACGATCATTCTATGTCTTCTTCCCATATTGATTGCTAATGGCCTTCGTGGAGTTATGGAAACTTCGCACTATACTGAAGTGATTATGCCGTCCATTTTAACCTTTGCTCCATATCTGTTTCCATGCCGTTGTCAAACTTCCAGAAATGGCGACGAGTTGTCCGTTATAATGGACGAGTTTTCCATCCAGCAGCAGGTTTACTCGTTGCAGGGTGATAGAAACGTCTCCCCACATCAGTTAGTGCAACATGGCGGCTGGTGACGTCTATCCACATCTTTTTGGCTTTCCTTCAGTTTTCTTCGCAAACTTCAAAGCCAAAACAATGACAATAGGAATCACCAGCAGCTATCTTGCACTAACCGACGTGGGGACGCGTTTCATGACCCTGCAACGAGTAAACCTACTGCTGGATGGAAAACTCGTCCACAACTCGTCGCCATTTCTGGAAGTTTGACAGTGGCATGGAAACGGATATGGAGCAAAGGTTAAAAAGGACGACATAATCACTTTCCGTACAGAGCGAAGTTTCCATAACTCCACGAAGGCCAATAGCAAGCAATATGGGAAGAAGATATAGAATGATCGTAAATTTACACTAATAATCAAACCTTGACTCTCGAATTGGAATCCAGATCACTAAGAGCGGCAGCACTGCAAACACTCGGCATCCTCTTCTTTGATTCAAGTACCATACTGGATGAACCGCTTTCACTTCCAGATACCAACAGCATTCCCAAGTAATTAGCCTGGTGCTTCAACCACAATTTCTAAACCGAACTAGCCACTTTTAAAGCCAGGCTGGATATGAATCAAGATAATCCATTAATTTCAAATAAAATTAGGCACATATTGAGGTTTTCACCAATCAGATGCAATGCTCGCGGCATTGGCCATCGAAGTTGTAACAATACCGTTTGCCTAGACAGTTCAGGCAGCGCTACTGTTTGAAAGGTGATAAGCCCGCTGCCAGTAAAAGTACTGAAGAAGTTAAGAGCGCATACGAAAGCACAAGGGAATGAAACTATTCTGACATATGAGCGGTGAAGCTTACGCCACACACTCGTCTGATTCCTTCCATTTTACACTCGATCGATTGTGTTTCGCCTGAATACTTGCCAGAATTTCTCCATAAAGTGACCGCATGAACTGGTTTGTGCGTCTTTTGACGTTTAAAGCTTAAAAACTCACTACAGCTTCCGGCAAAATGCAGGATCTCCTAAAGAAGTGCAGGCACTGTTCGGAAGGTTCTCGCCTTGCTGCTAGTGAATGTCTTGGAACTGATATGAATGCACAGAACAACGAAAATTCTGTCACGTGCCAATGGTCAAGATTACGCCATGCCTCCGTCTGAAACCTTACATTTCAGACTCGATTGGTCGTGTATGGCCGGAATGCTTGTTACATTCTTGCTATTATTTGATCACACTAACCTGTACTGTACTTCCTCTAACGTTCAGAAATTGACAGTGAACTAAAACTTCGTATGAATCTTAACATCTCTATAACCTTCGCTAGTAATGATATGGCGTTTCATGTGGCGCTTACGTTTTCTAGCTTACTCCGCATTTTGCCACAAGTTGCAGTGCACTGTCAAGTTCTAAACGCAGAAGAAAACACAGCACAGGTTAATGTGGTCAATTGGTAACAAGATTGCAACAAGCATTCAGCCCATGCACAACCAATCGAGCATGAAACGTAGAGCTTCATGGCGCAAACCTTGCCATTTGCACACTACAGAATTTTCGTTATTCTGTGCATTCATACTAGTCCCAAAAGGTTCATTAGGCGCAATGTTAGAACTTTCCCAACAGTACCTACATATAATTAGGATATCCTGCATTTCGCCGAAATCTGTAGTGTGTTTTTTTTAAGTTTTAAACTTCAAAAGAAGCCCAAATCAATCGATACGGCCACTTTCTAGAGAAACTGTGACAATTATCCAAGCGATACACAATCAATCGAGTGTGAAATGAAAGAAATCGGACGAGTGCGTGGCGCAATACCTACCACCCATGTGTCAGAAAATTTTCATCTCCTTGCGCTTTCATAGGAGCTCTTACCTTCTTTAGTCCCTTTATTGGCAGGAAAATTATGACCTTTCAAGCAGTGTATACATTTTCCTGGGACACCCTGTAACATATTCGAAGCCATTATCTATGAAGGATTTACCTGTATTGCTAAAGGAGGGCAGAGGGGGAGGGGTTTATACTTCTGCGCCCGCCTAGCGCGGCAGTCTGCATCGATCGCTCACGTTGCCTAATCGATATGGGCGATACCCGTCCGTCGCGCGTCAAGGCAACTATCCTACGGCTACGCAACTGCTCCATACTGAAAGCGATCCACAACCACCCAGTTCAGACTATTTACAAACCTTCTCGAGCTGACTACAGTATTATAATAGGTGGAATAATTGTAAACTTCTTTGAAAGGCATAAATCCACTTGAGCACGTCTACGTTGTTCTTGAAAGCAATGACGGCGTCCCTTTAGCGATTCCAATGAAACTTGTTGTAGTGGAAAAGAAGGTTTCCCTCGATTCCATTCAGTTGCTCCTGCGACGCTCCCTGAAACCAATTATTTGATAAAGCTTACGGTACTGGTCGCTAATATGGCCTACATGGGGTGGCGAAAACGTACCAGCGAATCACAACTGATAAAAGCAGTGAACGAAGACACGCCAGCCAATCAGAGCATCGATCGAACACGTCTCGTTTTGGTGGCACATTCAATGCAAACTCAATTGTGTTCCTCGCTGTCGCCATGTGGGCCACATTCGCGACCACTACTATTTCGACACTATGTCGCTTTTTGTTCTTATAAATGACGCAATTTTTCTTAAAAAAATAGTAAAAAGTAGAACAAAGTCGAGCCGAACAGAGATTTTACCCTGTAAAAAGCGTTTATAACTCTGTAATAGACCGTAAGCGACGTCAAGGTAAGTGAACCGTACGTTCCCAAGCTATCCATAACATGTGTTTACCATATTTTTCGATTAAAAATAACAGCAGCTAACTAACTATCAGAGAACGCCCGGCACTAATGATCGCTGTGGCCAGGAACGTGTCCATGTTCTTCACAGTGGATGAAGGTACATCATTACGGCCACGTAACTCCAGGTAGAGATCGAGGAGCCTAAGATCACTTGGGAAACGTTAAAAATGGGCATTTACTGAGACCTACATATAGTACGAACCTCTGCAAGTTTGCAGCAGCTCCATCTTCGACCGCAGCTTCAGCTCTGGAGGGCGCTGGCGGAACAGACGACGTTACAGTACGTGGGCTCTCATCGGCCTTTGGAGCAACGGCGAACTCTTCTTCGGTGTCTAGAATTGACGTAGTTTTTTCAGTGCAAAGAACCAGGAACCCAGAAAAAAACTGGTACCCTTTGAAAATATTTTATTTATTTTAAATTTTATAAAAAATATTTTCGCGGCGAATACCTAAGGTCTAAGGTATACTCCCACGGGACTCCCCGCAGACGAGCACGAATCGTGCCGGGACCCTACACCTGGCCACTCGTCGAAGCCTTCCACACCCGCCGTCAGCGGCTCGTCGCCGTCAGACGATGAGGGGGCTGGTATGCCGTCCGTTGCAGGACGGCGTCGACGACCGACAGCCTCCAGCGACAGGTGGAAGGCTTTTGAAGGATTGCACTTTTATGGCGACTTGAACAGTGACATTCTCGGGACACTATGGGAGAAAAAGACTCCCTATGCTATGGCCAAAAACACGCACAGGCTGCGGACCACAGGAAAGGCTTGCCCATTACACAAATGTGAGAAAGAAACATGGAAATAAAACTAAAAACAATGAAATAAATAAACTAATAAACTAAAAATAATAAACTGGACTAACCTGCTTCTTCTTTAGGAGTCAGAAAACCTTCAACATCCTCCTAAAAGAAAAAAGTCTCGGCAAACTTTCCATCCAGATGAATTCGAACAGAAGCAGAAACGAGTATCTAAATGTCTGGTTAACTTAGAAAACCCAGCGCTGGACAACCCATATACTTCGCTCTAAAAATATGAATCTAAAGTGGTCCGGAAAACTGTTACACGCATAGAGGAAAGCCTAGGAAGGAGCTCACTCATGGTTAGGTCTGTCTGTGGTAAGGTTCTTCCATATGCTCCGAAGCAGCTCTACCCTGGGTAAGATCACCGATATCTTAGCGAGTGTTTAAAGAGCGTTTAGTGCGCAGGCGAAGCGCGATGCGATGTTATGAAAGCCTCCCATATTGGACTTAAGGCCCGTTTATACTTCCGACGCGAGTAAAGGTGCCAGTCAAACAACAAACAACGGGTTACTTGGATACGCCACGTTTCCGAGTTCTTTCCCATGCCCATATCTGTGTTCTCTTTCGCGTCAGCGGAACCTTGACGGCAAACGGTAATGAATGTAGGGCATAAAATTGATTTTGTACCGAAAATTCTACTCACCGTACTACTTGTTATCCAAAAGTGATCACATAGGGATCCCTTATTTTACAAATTCTAATGTCCCATATAAAAAGAAGTAACCGCTCACCTCCTGTACAGAAGCCACCGATCCCAGCTCCATCTCTTCACTTCCAGGTTCTTTCCCCTCAGCGCATAGAAGGCGAACAGGTGACTTCTTCGACACTGCTTCACTCTTAGCAGCGCCAGAACTACGCTCAGCCTTGCTGCTTGCTCCGCTATACACACTCTTCCCTTCTTTCCGAAGCATTGGCGTTGGCGGCTCGACCGTCACAGGAGACTTCAGGCATCCCCCTTCCACAGAATGCGTCGTCGATGTGACAGGCGAGCGCGGAGTTCTGTCGGGAGTTGGCATCCAGAGCGAGGGCCTCGACTTCTCTGGAGGGTCTTGCAGATCATCCAACGGGAAGATGCCCTCTTGTGTTGTCCAAGGCGCCACGAGTGATTTCAGTTGTTCCTCGAGAGAACCCGAGTTGCGGCCATGACAGCTGACAGGCGCCTAAACACAGGATGCCATACATTATTAGGTAGACTCAAATTCAACTCTGATTTACATTAGTTTCGCTTTAAAGCTAAGCGATTTTGCGTAGAAAAACGAAATTTTTGCTTAAATTAAGGACTCGGGAAGGATCGGCCAGCAAAAATCTACATTTTCAGGCTGCATAACTTAGCGAAGGTGACACTTGCACTCCGAACAAAGTTAGCACTACGGTACTCTGGGTAAGTATGTGGAGTAAATTTCGACATTTAGTAAAATAGGCTACAACAATTTTTACAATTTTTACTTTAAACTTTTCATTCTAAGTCAAACATTTTTCAAGCAAAAATAAATACATCTAGCGCCAGAATAGAGAACAGATCTATCCTAGTCCTGGGGGGGGGGGACCACATAACTAAAGAGTATGTAAAAAATCGACTTGGGACTTACCGAGCGACTCCTACAGAGCACGATAAAACCTAAACCAGAAGAATTCACGAGAAAAAAAATACGAAAAAAAAATGTTTTCGCCACGGTTTTAGGCGGGTGAAGTTATGTGCCCTCCTCACCATGTTAGATCCTGGTTATAACATGTCAGGCGGCGGTCAGCACGCGCTAGTTGGCTTTATGCGCCCTCCTCACCATGTTATATCCTGGTTCTAACATGTCAAGCGGTGGTCAGCACGCGGCATGACTCCATTGTGTCGCTCTTTGCCCGCTGATACGGTTGTCAAACCGCTGCGATTTTATTTTTTTATTTATCCGTTCGTTTTTTCTTTGTTTTAGGTTCTATTGTGCTCTGTAGGAGTCGCTCGGTAAGTCCCAAGTCGATTTTTTACATACTTTTTAGTTATCTTTTTAGTTATGTGGCCCCCGGACTAGGCTAGATCCTAGAGATCTTACAACGAAGACAAATAATTCTCTATTTTAAGAAAAATTGTGTAAAAAAACCTAAGGACACAGTGGTGTACACTTTTTTAACGACCATAGAATTTCCATTCTTTTAGTCGAAACATCCTACAAGGAAAGCCTCCAAACTTGCGGTGACCTTTTGCGATGCAATCCTTACAGGATATAGGGTCCCATGGGTGGAGTCCAAAACCAGTTAGAGTTAAACACGTCCTTCTGCCACCCCACCAATGTGGTCCGCTGGCGCAGTGGATAGCGATGTATTGGGCGCACAGAGTGGGTTCTATGGTTCGGTCTCCGGTGTCGCCAAAGTTTTTGCACGCACGCGTCGTTATTATTATGTGCTTGCGTGATCACACGAGTCAATTTGTACGCGATTAATGCTTTTAGGAACTAGGTATAGCCCTTTTTTGCTTTCATTTGAGTTTCCGTTCTATAGCATTTCCAACTGTAATCTCTATCCTTGTAGGAGGAGTGAAATCAGGATCGAACGCTGACAGAAGTCGAGCGACGACACGTCCGGGTGAAAAATACATTTCAGTGTTGAGTATTTACCGGTATTAAGCCAAACTCATAAGGTTATGAGTGGTATATGTTAAGAGTTTGGCTTGATACCGGTAAATATAGTACTTAACACTAAAATGTCTTTTTCACCCGGACGTTTCGTCGCTCGACTTCTGTGAGCGTTCTATCCTGATTTCACTCCTCCTACAAAAATAGATTACAGTTGGAGGTGCTATAAAATGGAAACTCAAATGAAAGCAAAAAGGGCTATACCTACTTACTAAAAACATTAATCTGTACAAATTGACTCATGTGATCACGCAAGCACATAATAATAACGACCCGATGTGTGCAAAAGCTTTGACGACACCGGAGACCGAACCATAGAACCCACTCGGTGCGCACAATACATCGCTATCCACCGCGCCAGCCGACCACATTCGGTGGGGTGGCAGAGGGGCGTGATGAACTTCGAGCTCACGTCTTCACACGACTTATTGCCACCACAGAAGAGCGTGCCGAAAATACTAACTATGGTTTTGACTCCTCACACGGGACCCTATATTCTGTAAAAATTGCATCGCAAAAACTCACCGCAAGTATGGAGGCTCCTCTTGTTAGGTGCATTCTGAAGCGCTCCCACACAAAGAAATGTTCTTGTGAAAAGACTGCGCCGTGCACTCATCCAGAAGATCGCAATGATTATTTGATTGACAGTGTAAATGTATGTGTGTGCCTATCTAAACCTAGATAGTGGAGAATGGTGGTACATCTCTCCTATTGTGACCGCTTTTGCAGTTTCCCAATTTCTACGCATGTAAACAGCAATTAAACCATCTGTCGCGAGCGCGATAGCTCCTCGGTCCGTGGCCGGCCTGGGCGCGCCGTTTCCCACGGTAGATTGCCGATGAGGCGCCATCGATCGGCCTGGGAGCATGGGAAAGTTGGTGACGTGGCACCATCGATCGGCGTGCGCCGCCTCCTCTCGACAGGCGCGTGGCCGCATTCGACGTCCCACGCTCCCGCGACGAGGTCTGGCGACCTCTCGCTCTGCTCCCTATTCCGGATGGCTACCGTGGGGCCTCGTCTCTGCCGTATTCGCTGCTGGCACTACGGACGGGAGCGCCAGGAGAGGGCCGCGGGGTCTAGTGAGCATTATGCTCACCCCCGCGGCCTCAGGAGATCTCACTACGACGGTCACGGAGGACGCCTAGCTATTCTCTACTCTCGCCGCTGAATTGTCGGATGGTTGCTGGTCGCGAAGTGCCAATAAACCTTATGGCTCATACAGTGTGCGCATGGAGGAACGGGATGAGTCCCTTTGTATCAAGGGCATTGGCAGTGTCTATGCATATGTTGTATATTCCCTTGTGGGTTCCCCTGGGATCGGGTAGTCCCCCTGGAGCGGAGTGGGAGCTGAGGAGCCGGGTGGCTCGAGGTCAAGGGAAGAGGCCAGTCCGGACAGCTGCAGGTCCACCAATACGTTATAGGCAATACGTGCGATTGTGACAATACGTGGGAAGTCCCGTGGGGTTAGGTAAGATCTGGGGACGCTCCGCGGCCCTTGGAGCGACACGGAGCCGCAAAGGCACTCGAGGGATGCGGATGCCTCAGCCTGCGGGGCCACCGATCGCAGCACCATCATTCAAACAGACAATGCAGTCGAGTGCGCTGCGCAATCTCTCCCTGTACCACGCAAGCAATGTTATTCTTCTCCAGCGGCCGGATTCATCAACAGACTTACAGCGACTTAAAAGAGAAAATACAGCCAAAATCCCTGATAGCGCGGCTTACCAAGGGAAATGCTGAAACATTTTCGCTGCATTTTCTCCATTAAATTGCTGTAAGTCGTTGATGAATTCGGCCCCATCACATCAGGATTAACCTAAAGACTTTGTTTGAGGTCAACTGATAGGAAAACTGTCTCAATTCAGACAGTGTAGTTTCTTTTTCTGAAGGCGCGCCGTAAAGGCAAATTTGATTTTACTTTTAAACATTTAACTTGAGTTTGCGAAAATTTTCTTTCTTTCCTAAAAAGGATAGTCTCTACTTGACTAAAAAAGTTTGTTTCAACTTTACAGGGTGCGTAAAAAGTATTGACGCACTAAACGTAGGCTATAGAAATAACAGCACAATATAAAATTTAACAAGTTTATATACAAAATGTCAACAATTATCTAGCAAACAGAATGGTATCACTCGTATTCGATATGGGCTCCTTTGCTGCGAATACAGACGCGAAATCGATGAGGAAAGGCGTCGACGTGCGCCGCAAGTAGTCCACGTCGATTTCGTTCCAGGATTTGACCGAGGCGGCCTTCAGTGACCTGATACTTTTGTGGGAAGTAGCGCAGGCCTTGCTCTCCAAAACTCTACATACGGAGTAATCCAACGGATTCAGATCGGGGCTGTTCGGCGGCCATTCCTTTGCCGAAATGGAGTCCTTCAAGTTGGCGCGACACCACTCCTGAACAGTTTTCGCTTTGTCCGCAGGAGCAGAATCCTGCTGGAAGACATATGCTTACTCCCAAAGTGGGATTTAAGCCAAGAAACCAGATGCTTCTTTAGGATCTCACTCAGATAGTTCTGATAGTTTATTTTCACTCCTGGATCCACAAAAACGAGAGGCGATTTGCCGTCGCTTGTGATGAATGCGCAGACCATGATAGTGGTCGGATGCGCCTTCCTTGCAACGAGTCTTTCGCCGGAATTAGCGCTTTGGAGGTCCTCGGAGAGTATTCTGCAGTTTTGCCGGTTAAAAGCAGCTTCAACGCTGAAGAGCTTTTCGTCACTGAAGACGAAGTGGCGACATCCATCGTTGGCGGCGCGCCTGAACAGCTCCTTGCATCTGCGCCCCCTTGTCCGCTTGTTTTCTAAGGACAGCGCCTGGCACTTCTGAAGTAGATACCTACGGAGATTGAGCTTCTTATGGGCAATAGTTCTAACAGATCCTTCGCTGATATTCAGGTCGCTGGCTATTTTCCTAACCGACTGTTGCAGTGGGCGTTTGATTCTCTTCCCGATGATGTGTGCATTCCTTTTCGTAACAGCTGAGCAGGGTCGACCGGATTGACGACGGTCTGATGTTTTTCCAGTCTCTTCGAAGAGCTTTACCGCTCTTTGGACCGTTCGGCGAGGGATAGAGAGGGCTTTGACGATGTCCTTTGTGGCAAAGCCGGCGCAATGAAGACAATGATGGATTCTCGCTTTGGATGGGCAACTACCATTGTAAAAACAAAATGGAATGTCCACAAATACGAACACAAATAATGATGGAACACAACAAAAATAACAAATATACCACACGAGAATCTCAAAACTGACCTTAATACCTTAACAAGACCACAGTTGTGACAAAAAGAAGGTTCGTCAATAATTTTTCCGCACCCTGTAGACTAACGTGGCTTGCTAAATTTCCATTTCATTTACTAAACGTGTCCGATTTGAAAATAAATGTCCATTTTAAAATGGAAATGATATACATTAGAGGAAGGGGTAACAATTTCGTAACGCTTCATATTTTTGGAAAAAAATTCAAAACACTCGGATACGACACCTTATACACTGCGACCAGAAAGTATAGGGACACTTAAAAATTGTACTTTTCCTACGCTAATTGATATCAATCGACCTGAATTTTTTACTGAAAAATTCGTTACGGCAAAGAAGTTTGAAGCAAAAGTTTTTAGCAAAATCGGTTTGATGTGAGCTGAATTAGAAAATAAAATATGGAGACACACCATTTTCAATTGACCAGAAAGTATAGGGACACTAGTAAAAAACAACTTCATTGTCAAGATAAAAAACAGTCGTTGATAACTAGTACCTCCGCGGTTCATTGCAACATCTACAAGTCGGGCTGGCATCGAAGCAGCATGATTTCGAAGTGTTTGTAGAGGAAGTTCATCCCAAGCGCGTGGAATTGCTGATCGAAGTCCTTGCAGAGAAGAATATGTCTGGTTATGCTCGTAAATCTTCCTTACAAGGTGTCCCCAGATATTTTCCATTGGATTCATATCGGGAGAACATGCAGGCCAGTCGAGAACTTCAACAGAATTTCTTCTGAGGAAGCCTTTTGTGGATCTGCTGGCATGCGGCAGTGCATTGTCCTGTTGAAAAACCCATCCCTGACCAGCATTCTGTTTAAGGAATGGGAGCAGATGGGTTTCCAACAGTTGCTGGTATTCTTCTGCGTTCATCCTTGCTGACGTGAAGGCAAGAGGGAGCTTTCCTTCGGCGTGGAATGCCTCCCACACCATAACTGTGCCGCCTCCAGAATTCCTTCTTGGGAAATACTCCTTCTCCTTGCGTAAGTCATGCCAGTAGAATCGGTTTCCATCTGGACCATCGAGGTTAAAGCGCTTTTCGTCCGAGAAGATCACCTGAACTATGAAATGTTAAAATACCTAGCGTCAGAATTGACAACGCAAAAAATCTGCCTTAGTTCAAAGACGTCGTTTGTTCCTAGAGACGAACTCGAGCCTGTTCCTTTTGTGCGTTTCTGTCAAACGTGGAGCAGAACGGAGCTGGGTGTATACAACATTCCCATTGCGTTTTAAGCAGCACCGAATCGTTTCTTTCGAGACTTTCTTACTCAAACTCTTGCGCACTTCCTCCAAACTGATTGATTTATTGGAAACCATTCGCACGATTTGCCTCTTGTCTCGAGTCGAAAGAAGCCTGGGACGTCCTGAAGACTTCCTTGAGTGATATAGATCAGGACTGCGTAGAAATTTGCTAATAACGTTCTTTGATCGTCCCAGTTGAGTCGAAATTTGGCGTATGCTGAGTCCTGCATCTCTGAGGACCTTGATTTGAGCTTGTTCCTCTATTGATAGCATCGATCCGCGACCCATCCTTACAATGAGCAAATTATGAGGCAGTATGTTGGATAGCAAAATAGTTTTCAACAACGTACCTTCCTCCGCGCACCTTATGTGGTGGTGTCCCTATACTTTCTGGTCACTCAAAAACAGGGTCCCGTCACGTGATCCTTTCCCGTCCCTTGCCACCTCGGGCGATTTTGCCCATTTCTTTCGTATATATGTTTTTGGCCGTGAGGAATTCCATAGTATAATTTTCAGATCAATTCCTGCGGGTAGCTAGCAGAATTACGCAATTTGTTGGTGTCCCTATACTTTCCGGTCGCAGTGTACACCAACAAATTGATGGAGTATCATAAAAGGCAGAAAGTAATCGACACCGCCTACCACTCTGTGCGCCTTTAAATCTAATTTAATTTAATTTGAATCCAGATAGCCAAATACCCAGCAAGATCAAAAAAATTGGAAAAAAAATTTTTTTTTGAAATTTTCAATTCAAACACTTCCAAAAGTGAACACACCTTTTGAAACATTATAAAAAATTTTATTTTTCAGAAAAAAAACAATTGCAAAGTGCAGAGAGGCAGCACTTCTTTTAGTGCATCTAAAAAGAGATCGCGCCGTGCACTCGTCTAGCTTGTCGCGATTTTCATTCAACTGATAGCAAAAATTTTGTTGTCGTTGGGTTACTAGAAAACGCACAAAACCTCATTTCGCCGCTTCAAGTTAGCAACATTTCCACTATCAGTCGAATAAAAATCACCTCGAGCTGAACAAGTGCATGGCGCGATGTCTTCTTTCAATGCACTATAAATTGCTGCTTTCCTGCACTTTCACATAAACCTGAAAACACTGTTTTCGCTTAAAAATTAAAATTTTATAAAAAAATTTGCCTGATATAAATCTTAAAATTTTCAAGTCAAAACTCAGACCAAATTTTCCTTGGACAAAAGATTATCTCAACCTTCATCGAAAACGTTAGGTTCTTACTAGAAGACGCTCTATTTGACTTGAAATATGTTCATTTTGATTTCAAAAGCGTCAAGCTTTCTTTAATATTGCCCAAATTTGCTTGGAAAAGTGTTCACTTTGTTTCGAAAAGTGTATAACTTGACTTGAAAATGGTATAAAAAGAGTGGTTTCTTGATCGAGACAGAGAGGGAGAGGAGGTAGCCAAGAGGAATGGAAACATTAGATGCCGCATAGCTTGTGACACACATGGATAGACGAATTGCAACAGCTGACGCCGAGGAACGCCAAGTAGCGTCTGCAGTTTGGGTGAAAACAGCCGACACCACCGTTTGTCTCACTCGCCATCAACTAAAAAACGCACAAAGAAAAGGGGACAAACAATAGTTCAAATCACCTTCGTCTTCGTGGGCGCGCTGGGCAGCACGTCATGTTTCCCGGCGGTACCCTGGTCTTTTTTGTGAATTTCGAGTTCATTCGCCGTCGCACGCGTCGTCCCGTTTGGCTTGTCCACATCACGTTCTGCCACATTCTTTCGCTCCTTTTTTCGGTATTCAGGCTTGCCGTCCTTAGACCACTCAGGATACCGTCGACGGGCAGCTGCCCTTCGTAGGGAGTTGCACTGAAACAGCAATGCTCACGAACACATTTTCAGCCGCTATAGCAAAGTCGGGGTGGGGCGATGTTGAGGTCATCGCATTAGCCCCAGTTTATACTTGCGCCGCCATGCGGCGCGGCCCCGCATCGTCATAGATATCGATTTTTCGCGCCGCCCCGTCGATATCTATCCCAACAATCGTGCCGCGCCGCGCAGCGGTGCAAGTATAAACTAGGGCTTAGGCGGAATTTATACTTCGCTCACTGATCCGTGCGACATTATGAAAGCGATCAATATCGATTAGGCGGCGCAGGCGGTCGATACTGATATCTTTCACAACGCCAGCCGACTTGCGACTGAAGTATAAATCCTATCTTAGATGTTAACAGAAAAATTGACGTAAACACGGTAAAAACAAAATTGAAACAGAAAACATCATCTAGTTTTTATCTACAACTACACCATATGGCATCAGTCCCGTCAGAGTTGCGATTACCTCTCGAGCAGAATACGATTACAGAGGAGTAGAAAAAGTTGAGCAATCTCACCTTAAACATCTTCTTGGCTTCATCTGTGGTTAGTTTCACCTCCGGATCGTTTTCAAGTGCAGCAGCTATCCCGTCTCGGAGCAACAGTTCGCTTACCCACACGTCCATATCGTCCAAACACGCATCCACTATGGTAATTCCATCCTGTGTGAAATGGCATAAATGGCAAAACAACATCAATTGAAGTTCTAAAACTCTTGCTTTCTTCAACACACAATGGAATTATGGAATTGAATATCGCGCTCTTTCTATCTCGGCAGTCCTACTTGACACGGGAGGCACATTTGACGGCCCTTTTCCTCGTCCGCTTGTCCATCCGCGCAAAATTAGCTCATAGTTCATCGCTTAAGCTGTGCATCACACGTAGTCTACAACGGCCGTTGGAAGATTTCGTCACAAGCAATCCGTATCGATCGCCCATCAATCAATACCTACCTATTGCCAGACTGTACTCACACCAAACTCTAGCCCAATGGACTTTTGGCTTAAAAATAGCGCCTACTATACTTGCTAAAGGAGCTATTCCGTCTGTATGTCCGTCCGTTAGGCGTGGTTTACACTCGTGCCGCCACGCGGTGCGGCGTGATGGTCGCCATAGATATCGATTTTTCGCGCCGCCGGATCGATATCTATTCCTTCTATGGTGCCGCGCCGCGCAGCGGCGCAACTATAAACCAGGGCTTAATCCGTACGAGCAGAATTAGTTGCGCTTCAAAGGGTTTCAAAACTTACTCGACATTATTGGCTGCCCCAAATATTCCCGATTGCAGCGGCAGCAGGATAAAGCTCTCATAAGGAGAAAATCAATCGCCAACTCCTCATCGATCAATAATATCGATTTCTGATGCTAAATGTGTGTAACAGGAATATGGTGGCCTGCACACATAGTCCAACAAGTAAACACTATCGATTGGCCATCAATACTGATCGATATTATCGATTTCTATCCAGAAATGATCGTCTAAAGTGGAAATCTCACACGCGTGTGGGGCAGTTTGAGAACGCGCTGGCTCTCGTACGCAGCCAGAATCAATTCAGGTTGCCTTCACGACATCCCGTAGAACTAGAACGCATGGCCTATGCCAAATCGAAAATGATTACCGCCGCCCTTTTTCTCTACCCTTATCCTTATGTTGGCCGATGGACCTAGTTCACAACAAGCGAACACTAAGGTTTTATTGGCCAATCAATATTGATCCACTTTATCGATTTTCTGCGAAATGTTAGTTTCCATTACGAGTCACAAAAAGATGTCTTGACTGGTGGACATAGTTCACAAATGAATCGAATCGCTTTGATCAATCTCGATCGATATTATTGTTTTTCGACCAAAAATGGCAGACTAAATCAAGCGACTATATTTGGTTGTAGATACAGTTCTTATCAACTAAATGCTATCTATAAACCCTGATCGATAATATTGAATTTTTACCTATAAGTGGTTGTTTAAAGGGGAGCACGCAGAAAGATTCAACGACGAAGGTAATTCATGACATGTAAATAGCATCGATCAATATTGATCGATATTATCGATTTTTGGTTTAGAAATGACAAAATAGATCACAGAGAATTTCAGGTCGAACAACTAGTTAGCGACAAGTAAACGCTACCGATAAGCCTTGATCGATATTATCGATTTTTATCCAGAAATGGTAGCTCAAAAAGAGCTCTCAAAAAGGTTGGCCGGTGGGTAGAATTCCTAAGCAGTACCGATCTATCTTTGCTCACAATTGACCGTATAAAGTGGGAATCGTGCGAGTACGATGGGGATCGATCGACATGATAGCGAGTGAAGTGTATTGATCGTCAAATCAATATCAATCGATATTATCAACTTATGGAACACAGTCCCGGCCGACTGGGCGGGTCAGACCGCTCACTGGCTGTAGCAGATGAAACAATAAATGACTGCTTACCGGAGCAGTGCCATAAATCGCACACTTGATGAACTCGACTTTTCCTTCATAGTCGTCTGGCTGGCACAACGTGTCACTGATCTCGTCGTATTTATTCTTGAAGAAATTGTAGCGATTAGGGAACGGAAAGCACGGTAGAAGACAGAATAAATGATCAATAGCAGCGCGAAGCAGCACGAGGTCAATCGATAACGATCGCACGAGCTGTCTAATCGATATCGAATGATTCTCATGCTGCCGCGGATTGAAGAGCACCATTACAGTACACAGCGACGGCTGACCTGATGCTGTCTCGTCGTCTGCGCCCTCTCTGCTAGAGATCACGCTTTGCGATGGAGCGCGGAAACTTTCGGGCGCCTTGCTCCCTAGCCCTCCGACATTTGGTCACTTGCCGGACATGACCTGCCTCGTAGAGCATCACACATCAATTGCTTCAACGTTTTGACTTCTTCGGTAGGGTTTTAATTAGAAAACTACCCTGGATGTTTTGAAATGAAGCATTTTGAACTGTTTCCGCAATTCGACTTCTTCGGTGGGAGTTTTAGTGAGAAGATAACTAATGTTTAGACAATTGAACTTCTTCAGCTGGGTTTTAGTTGGAAAATGACTTTATAATCCAGCTCTATGAAGCATTTCGAAACATTACTGATTCCTTACGGATGCATACCCTTTCGAAAACTGCTCCCATCGCTCAGTTGGGAATCCACGGTTTCCATATCGACATTTCCTAATCAAACACCGACAGACGAAGTCGAATTCCGGAAACAATGGTCATTTTCTAATTAGGACCTCACCAAAGGAGCTCAACTGCGTAAACAATAGCTATTATTCTCTAACTAAAATTCCATCGAAGAAGTCGAATTGTGCAAGCACATGATGTAAAATGCTTCATTTCAAAACATCTAGGGTATTTTCTAGCTAAAATCTTACTGAAGATGTCGAAACGTAGAAAAAATTGATGTGTGATGCTCCACGAGGCAGGTCATGACACCGAGAAGTGACGGAAGGTCGGTGGGGCTAGGCGAGCACAGCGCCCGAAAGTTTTCGCGCTCCATCGCCGTGCGCGATCTCTAAGCAGAGAGAGCGCAGACGACGAGACAGCCATTGCTGTGTACTATAACGTTTATCGCGCATTGGATGGCTACAAATGATCCGCCAACCTCGTATACGTAGAATGTTCCTCGAAACCGGGCCAGAAATGCATTCGTCGGTATTTTACTGACAGAGCACTCATCTGGCAGGCGAAATAGTTCACTCCTACTGAGGCTGTAGATCGCGTTGTGGTCGAGGCACACACATCGATACTTCTTCGGTTGATTGGGCTGCAAAATAGGAAGCTAATGATTACGGATATTCTTCTAGCAACATACAAATAGGGAAATATAGAGCTTTCCGAAGAACGTAGACATCGTTTCATTGGTCATAGGATTCTTATCGTCTCAGCTGCAGTAGGACTTCAAAGCCTATACCAAAGAGCAAAAGAAGTCGACAATCTTCATGATAATGAAGAATGCATTCTTCCACCATTCCACATGCTTACTTGATTAACAGTGACACATAGGCCTGGAGTTTCTCAATAAGATTGCAGGAATTCTTCGCATCAACTTTGCCTAGTCTTCAGTTTGACCTGCAATTTCAACTTTCCGAAATCACTAAACTGTGGGCCAGAAAGGCGCTCTGATGTCACCCAAAAAATGGTTGATTTCTCGTTTAGTGAACAGCGATCTTGATCCAAACAAAATCGAAATTTTTATGGAATACGAATTCACTATTTGCGGCAGAATGAGCCAATAAACCACTCATCCACGCAAAACACTATCCAGGACCGACAAACTTTCCGAAAAGATCGGAAGTGGTGAATACACTATCAATTGGTAAGCTACAACATATTTATTATAATAAATTCTCGTGCCCAAAAATTTGGATGCTGCTCAAGTCAGAAAAAAAAACCCGCCGCTAAATGCGAAACGAACACTTTTTTGGATGACTTCAAAACACTAATCCTAACTCGGAGGATTCGACAGCAATCCAGGAAAGTCGAAACTGCAGCTCAAACAAACTAAGGGCCCGTTCATACTTCGCGACAAGAGCGACTCGTCGCCCGTGCAAAGCATGCATGTCGATTAAAACCTAGCGCGCACCGCCGAAAAGTGTTCATACTCGAACGCCAGCGCTGTCGCTCCAGTCACTCTCGCCGCTGCTGTCGCAAAGTACGAAAAGGCCCTAAAGGTTCCGCGAAGCTAACCCAAAAGGTTCGTGAAACATTTCATTCTAAAACTTCAGGTTACCAACGTTCATATTATTACTCAAGTTGACGACGTGGCACGCTAGGAGAGGGCATTCGCTCTACCTCACCAACTCCCCTACTGTTGTTACTACGAGGTTTTGTTGCGATCAAAACTTCTAGCGCCAGGCGGGACTCGAACCCGCACCTCCCTCTGACCGGGCGGGAATGCTCTACACCATTACACCACCGGCGCTGTTTGATCGAACGCAACATCCACACCTCGTGGGACCTATCAGCACTCACCCGTATATCGGGATGTAACAAACATCGGGCGTGTGGAGCGCAGTCGGAGGAGCCGCCGGCTGCCGCCTGCACCCGATACCAGGTTCCTGGTTCCGATTTCCCGCCCAGTCCAACCAAGCCTTCGATCCCTCCGGGGTCGGTGAATTGGTACCAGACTTGTCTGGGAAGGATAAAGCGCTGACTTGTTCGTCGGCTGGCCACCGCAAGTCATTGTACGGCCAAATACGCATTCAACTCGCCTTCACGACATCCCGTAGAAGTCGAATGCGTGGCGCATCCCAAAGGGGATTGAATAACGCCGTCCTTTATCCTTTATCCTATCCTAACAAACATCGCTGTAACAGCTTACAACCTTGATTCCAGCCACTTGAGGCCATCAGCTTAACTGTTTTCATGCTGATATCAGCGGCCAGCCCATACCGGATACGGGTGAGTGCTGATGGGTCCCACGAGGTGTGGATGTTGCGTTCGATCAAACGGCGCCGGTGGTGTAATGGCGTAGAGCATTCCCGCCCGGTCAGAGGGAGGTGTGGGTTCGAGTCCCGCCTGGCGCAAGAAGATTTGGTCGCAACAAAACATCGTAGTAACAGCTTACATCCTCGGTACCAGAAAATTGAGACTTAAAGAAACTGACTTGAATCATTTCCCCTACTGTTTTTTGTTTTGTTGTTGTTGTTGTTTTTCTGATTGTTGATACCGCTGATTTCACACAGGCTCGCCTGTGTAATAAATAATAATAATAACTCCCCTACTGGAGATCTACCCTTTTTGCCTTTTAATATATTCTAAAAACCCTTACTACAGCTAAAATGATGAGAATTTTATGACCAACCAGACAGCGAACACATTTTTGGAGCACCCTTTGTGGTGCAACTATCGGTTTTTGCTCAAATAAATAAATGTTTAGAATAACAGCCAGGCTATGATCTATGTGAATTTTTTTTTCTCAAGAACTGTTACTTATTAAGCTGCCAACAGAGCTTAACAAGTTTTACAGAAAGTTCGATTTATGAGCTGAAAAAACCAGGAGCAGTTTAGAAAGACGGCGAAATTGGCACAGACTACACTGAACAGAATAAAATTGAAAAAAACTTACATCTGACTCCAATACTACGACCCGTACGTAAATACCCGAACGAACACCGACCACTGCACAACCCGGAAGTATTTCAGCTACAGGCTCGCGAGTGGCGCTGTCCATGGCATCGCTAAACGACGGTTCCAATCAGTCACGACGCTCTTCCCTTGCTGGAAACACTTAGGGCCTGTTCATGCTTCGCGACACCAGCGCAGCGCGTGAAAGCATGATCAGGCGACAGCAGCGACTGGAGTGACTAGAGCGACAAAACCGACTGCAGCGACAGCATTGGCGCTCGAGTATGAACACTTTTCGGCGGCGCGCGTTCGGTTTTAATCGATATGCATGTTTTGCATGGGCGACCAGTCGCTCTTGTCGCGAAGTATGAACAGGCCCTTAGGAAAGAACACATACATAGACTGCCCTGTTTTTGTAAACGAATGAGCAGTACCGGTCAATGAACTGCATTTATTTGTTTGTTTATTTAAGGCATAGACAAAAGTCTAGCATACAACAGGGTTAAAAACAGTACCGTATAGCAATACGTGATTGTTCGAAGCTGGAAGTCGATATTTATTGGTGACTACATTTCAGGCATAAGCCCTTCTACAGGTCTGAATACAATAATGCTACGTAGCGCATACATACAGTAGAACATCAAGAAATACGAACCTGAAATCCACAACAGGGTAAAAGGTGAAGAGGCCAAGGTCTTCTTGGACGTTGGTTGGCCAGAAATGAAGTGAAGAGGTCTCGAACTCCACTTCCGGCCGACCAATGTCGAAGAAGACCTTGGCCCCTCCCCTTTTATCCTGTTGTGGATTTCAGGTTCGTATTTCTTGATGTTCTACTCTATGTATGCGCTTCATAGCACTATTGTGCTAAGACCTGAAGAAGGGCTTATGCCCGAAACGTTGTCTCCAATAAACATCGACTTCCAGCTTCGAACGGTCATGTCAATCGAGCAAAATACGATCATCAAGTTGTCCAAGTATTGCAAAAACGAAAAAAAGCACGAATCTCACCAAAGCCAACCCACCTCAGCAGATCGCTTATTTTCAGCAGCCTTTCCTCGTCAGCCGTGCCTGTGTCGTCACACAAAATAAAACAACGAGGTCGTACAAACGCCATCACTGCACACTATAAACATTAACGATCTCGAGAAGATTATTTGCTTATAACGCAAAAAAACTAAAACAAAAACATAGCAGATGAGCTGCGCATGATAGTGAAGCAGCTTTAAATAACTATTGTGCATTTTCTCTGCACAAAGTGACCTCTATAAAACTAGGAAACACTGTAAAGCCTAGTTTATACTTCCGTCGCCGCGTGGCGCTATAGCGTTCGAACCGCCGATATCGCGATGGACGGATGTAGTGAACCTCCTCTAAGCTCTACCATCGACTTCCCTCTTATGAAGTAATGCACTACCCGATGCAACTTGAAACAGAAATAGAAGAATTTGCTAACTGAAGCAAAGAGGGCATACAAGTGACTCGTGCAAGCGATGGCGCCACGCCGCCGGGATTCCGATGCAAACTATGCTGGCATCTTACCCGTTTGGGGTTTAAGGTCCTAGTAGCAAAAAGGAAGCATAATTGGATCTATCCTAGTCCGGGGAAGGGCACATAATTTATTTGTTTAATTATTTATTACAAGGCACGGATAACAATCACATGCGGTAAGATTCTAACAATAACATATAATATAACAAGCAAAAAATAAGCCTAACGAAACCTTAGCGCAATTAAACGTTTAAAAAAGGATAGAGACATATTAACAATGTTCTCGTTCTCAGAAAGCAAGATGTTGAGCTCTCTGATGCTCCTGTGAATGAGGAAACTTGACCTTACCTTTGACCTTGGAAGTGGCAGGTAGAGTCGGAGATGCCCTCTTCTGTCAGTTGTCAAAGGAGCACCAAAAAACCCAATTAGGTCAATGGAAAGTCTTCCTGTCAGAATTTTGAACAACATAACTAAATCTGCTTGCTTTCGTCTAGTGTCAAGGCTAGACAACACAAGCATTTTGGCCCTGTCAGACCCACTCTGAATATTGCCGTAATTTAGACCACGACACTTTAGAAAAAGCTTACGGGTAAAGTTATTCTGAGCACTTCCAAAGAGTTTTATGTCCTTCTTTTGAGAGGGACTGAAAACTGAGACACCACATTCTACAATGGGCCTTACGTAAGATTTGTAGGCTAAATCAAAGTATTTTATGTAATAAATTCACTTGAGACTTACCAAGCGGCTCTTACAGAACAACATAGGACACTAAACAAGAAAAGTCACAAAGAAACAAACGAAAAATTACATTTGCTGCGGTTGTAAGCCGGCAAATTTGTGAAATTTGTGTGCCCTCCTCACCATGTTGGATCCTGGTTATAACATGTCAGGTGGCGGTCAGCATGCAGCATGCGGTTTCACACGCCCTATTCACCATGTTAGATCCTGGTTATAGCGTGTCAGCCGGCGGCCAGCACGCGGCATGCCTCCATTCCGTCGTTCTTTGCCCGCCGAGACGGTTGTGAACCGCGGCTAATTTTTGTTTTTTCGTTCGTTTTTGGTTTCTTTTAGGTTCCAACTCGTTCTCTAGGAGCCGCTCGGTAAGTCTCAATTCATTTTATTACCTACCTTTTAGTTATGTGCCCCCTTCGGACTAGGATAGATCCGCACACTTTAATACTATCTGAAAAGTGCAAATTCTTGCTATACAACTCGATCTTCTCCTTCAGATACACCCTTCAGATCCCCCTCCTTTGCAAGAACGCAGAAAAAATAGCTCCAGTTTATGGTGGTCCACAAAAAAGTAGCGAATGCCGGCCAAGGTTTAAGGACTAATTTAAAATGAAGATAGGGAACAAATCTTATGAACAATTAGGACGTACAGCTCGAACATCCTCGTGACGACGGTCGAACACAGTCTGACCGGCGATCAGCCACTCCAACTCCTGGTCGAAAGCGCGGCGCAGCTTCCCCGACTGCCCCGTCTGGTCCACCTGTTCTGAGGTGGCAGCCGGTGACAGCAACCTGACACGCGGTTCCGATGGACCTACAACACGAAGGATCTGCTGAAGTGCTGCCAACGAACTGGCAACTAGCTCCGCACCTGGCAAATCAATGAAAATACCGAACAGCGACGGATTGTAGTTCACCAAACGCTTTTCAGGATTGGACAACCCGTGCCAGTACAATGAACCTTCCCTCTTTAACCGCTCGATGAAGATCTGATGCAACCTTTCCTGAACGTGGAGACGTTGACAGGACCATGCACAGACTGCCGGATGTACTAACAAACTCACCACAATTGATAAAACCTTCATATTTGAGAACCGCATTGGAACAACAGTACCGGTGTCACGGCCCGGACATTCCTCACCAGCTGATGTGGTTTGTGGGGGAGCGGTTGGAGAGGTGGCGTCTGTATAAAGGAAGAAAACGTCTCTTATACGAGTCTGCACCCAAAAACCCGGAGCTTTCGTCAGTAGAGATAAACCAATTGACTTTGCTTGGTAGCTGTGCGTAGTAGCAGAGAACCATAGGTATCGATTATGCAGCACGAGTAATCGATATCGGTAATTTCCGTGCAGTATCTACTAGTCTAAACCCCATAGTAATTTACCGAACAAAAAACCCGGCGAGTATAGTTATCCCATTGAAACTGTCATTAATTTGAGTGCGAAAGCAACTGCAGCTGATCACTGTTACTCAAACGATATACCTCTGTTGTCACTGGCATCCTTCGACGTCCTTTCAATACATGTCGTTTCCTCTTCTTCTTCTTCTTCTTTTTCTTGTTCTTCTTCTCTCACTTCCTCTTCTTCACCTGGTCCATCGACATCCTGTAAAAGCGAAATAAATACTCAAAATACGCAGAATACACGGATCGTAAAGTGCCATTCGCGCATGTCATTCCATTCCATACAACAACATCCTCTAAATTTAAATAAAAGCCCTCGCATAATGGGATAACAGCCAAAACTCTCCTACAAGCTCAAACAACGGATTGGAGATACAAATCACTATATGCCCCGCCCCTTCGATTAGGATATATCCGAATATAGTGAACATTTTTCAAAAAAGTAAAAAAGGCTCAAAATCTAAAAACTATTAGGTTGGTGCATAAGTTCTCGGACATTTGATCCCTCCTGAATTGAATGCGCATTTTCCCGCCAAATTTCTCACATGTATCAACGCGTAAATGATCGATCGATAGAGAAAGGAAAGGGCTACAGAACTGTTGCTAACATTTACTTCTGCGTTGTTAACGTCAGCTATTATGGCTGAGCAATTCATCCCAACTGAGACGCATATTCGGCACGTCAGGTTATTCCTGCATCAATCTGGCCTCAATGCCAACGAATCGTATCGTTGCCTGAGGGACGTTTACAACGAGAGTGCTCCTGCTCGAAGTACTGTGTACCAGTGGTTGTCGAAGTCTGCAGTTGGTGAATTCTCCGTTGAAGATAATGTACGAGAAGGGCGCCCGATGACACTGGATTTGGATGGCCTCCGAAGTAGAGTGGAAGCGGACCCATACCAAACCACTCGCGAACTATCAAGCACTCTTGGTGTTAGTCACTCAACAGTCGTTCGAGGATTGAAGTCGATTGGCAAGGAGCAAAAGTTGGGACGCCGGGCACCTCACGACGTGACACAACGTGACATGGATCGCAGAGCCGATGTCGCTCTGTCTCTGCTTACCCTCAGACGTACCCATGGAGGGCTGGACAACCTTGTCACCGGGGATGAGAAGTGGATATTCTACTCTAATTATCACCGGCGTGCACAGTGGGCTGACGCAACTGGAGAGGCAGAGGACGTTCCGAAACCCGACCTTCACGTGAAAAAGGTGATGCTATGCATTTGGTGGAGCGTTCCTAGCGTAGAATACTGGGAGCTGCTTGACGAAGGGATAACAGTGACGGCAGAGGTTTACGTCAACCAACTGAGGAAGTTGAGGGCCCACCTTCAAACCACACGAGGAGAGCAAGTGAAGGTGTATTTTCAACACGACAACGCTAGACCGCATATTGCTAGAGCGACGGCGGCTGAGTTGGCGGACTACGGATGGACCGTTCCTCCACATCCACCTTACTCATCAGATCTCGCTCCTTCTGACTATCATTTGTTTTCAAGCCTTCAACGCTATTTGGACGGCCAGCAATCTAGCAACCGAGAGGATGTCAAGGAGGCACTGCTCACATTTTTCGAATCACAACCGGCCACGTTTTGGAAAAAAGGCATCCATGACTTACCAGCACGTTGGCGAAAGACAACTGATGTAAAGGGAGGTGGCTTCGAATGATTTGATATTGTTGTTCGTATGTTGCGATAATAAATATCTCATGCCCCAAATGTCCGAGAACTTATACACCAACCTAATAACTACTAACTAACTACTGAGCAAGTAAAAATGCGGTGCTCGTGCCCTTCTGAAGGCCTATGTAATACTATGTAGCACATACAAACAGAGGACAATAAATACGAATCTAAAATTTATTGATTCATTGAATGATTAGGTCATAGAGGCAATATTCTGGACGGTGGCTGGCCAGAAATGAAGTACAAGCGGTTTGTGCTCCTAACGTACACCACTTTAACGTCAAATTGGACACTCATCTAAGCAAGCTTGATGCTTCTGAAGTCAAGCATGACATCCTTTAAACCAAAATGAGCGTCTTTCTTATTACATTGGATTACGGAACGGTAAGAAAAATATATTCGAAAAAATTCAGCATGACCTTCTTTTGAGATTTTTTATAAACGCACAAAAAGAGGGTGGGGTGGGAGGGGGGGGGGGATGAGTCACCGCGGAATCTCCTAAACAAAAACAAAGCAGGAATAGGGGACAAAGCACCTTTTTAACCTCTCCCCCCCCCCCCCCCCCCCCTCCCAGAAATGTCCACACGGGAATAAAAGCGAGATAACCAGCTCGACGCACTTTCTAATTATGTATTATAATATTATAACAAGGATCCCTTAATGTTATTATTGTTTTTGCAGGTAAATTGTTATCTTAAACATTATGAGGCAACCCGCTCCCAAACCAACTCGCATGACGCTGAAAACGTGTTTAAAAATATCAGGTTTTCAAGAAGAAAAAAAAACTCACCCATGGTGTTGGGATTTGAAAGCGGCGCCTTTCGTGCGTCATCATTACTGAAATTACTATGTGAAACGAATATGCATTATTTAGTTGCTTATCAACATCAGCGCGTTCTTCGAAGCCTTCAATGAGAACGGAACAAAGAGTTCACGAAAGAGAAGATTGAAACTATAAGTCCCGATAGACAACGTACGAGACCAATAGCGACAGCCTATGACGGATTCATCAACGATTAAACTCGGGTGTGCACGGAACAAGAGAAATATATCCCCGATGTGGCACTCATTTCACACCTTGCCCACCCAATCACGGCTCTACTGCTGGTTCTCCTGACAAGGCGTTCTTACTAGGGTACCACGTTTTAAATCGTTACCGTAACAACAATCGTTGAGGGACCACCACCACTTCTTCGAATCAGTGCTGGCACCATGCTGACTGCAGGTAATCAATAGTGAAGCTGCAGAACTACGGGAAGGAAAGGCTTCCTACTGTTTGACGCGATTCTGGAACATTTAGGGTGCTGGTTGACAGTTTTACAGAGCTAACCTGCAAAAGTCCTCAGTATCGTCAGCTGAACAATCGAATAGGTCAAAGAACCTAATCCTTTGTAGCGAACCTGGTGATCATGTTTTTGCAAAGCCTTCCCTTTGGACAACCATTATTACTTCCACTGTTTTCACAGAGAATTCTCGAAACACTACAGCAACAGTTTCCTGAGTAGACGTTTAAAAATCGTTGAAACAGCTTTTTTTCCTTTACTTGAACTATTGAGCATATTTTTACAGAAAAGAAATACCCATTTTATTTGTGGAGAGTTGCAGTGATGTAAATGAGCTTTCGTTGCATTCCTGCTATCATCCATACCTTCGAGAACATAGCAAATACGTTTTGGCCTCTAGGAATTTGAAACGAGGTCTAACTAAACATGCCTAGTAAATATGTTGTTTGAACATTTTGGCTCCACAATACTCAACGAACTAGTAGACATTCGAGGTGATTATTACTAGTAATCGCTTTCGAAGGGCGATGAGCAAGAACAGGGATGCCTGAAGAGGATGATGACGTATTTATTGACTTATGCTCACTGGTTCGAGGCAGATCTATCCCGTAGGTGGCCATTTAACCATATTGTTTCGTTCGTGTGGGTCAAAGAATTCGGAGACATTTTGGCGGCTAAGTGTTATGACGATATTTAACCTAACGTGCCGTCGAACATACCACAGTGACCGGAAGAGGTGGTGGTCCCGTAACGATTATTGTTACGGTAACGATTTGAAAACGTGGTACCCTAGTAAGAACGACTTGTGTACTCCTGGAGCCATATTTATCAACCGCTTACCGACCGGTAATGGTGAAACCCCCTGATGACATTCATCAGCACCAGGTTTGGCGGTACTTTTCACCGTTACCGGCCGTACGCGGTTGATGAATCTGGCCCCTGGGTATCCCCGCATACCCAGGAGGATCTTCTACCTTTACCTAAAAAATAATGAGTCCGTCCTCTGAAAAACTCCTCCAACAAAAATGAACATGAACTTGGAAGATTCAGCGAACAAAACAAACCACAGCTCGGATGACGACTGGAAAACGTCACAGATAGTGACAGGTGACAGTCCGTGAGCGGATGTGACTATGAAGCTATACTTACCATTGATATGGAAGCTAAACAAGAACTAGAATCGCATTTGAAAGCAATCTTCTCAGCGATTTTAGAAAAAAAGCGCGCCGAAATAGAAATCTTCAACGCACATGGCTTAGTTGTTTCGACGTTGGTCCTAAAACTCAGCGTCAGCCTGATCATGGCTACCAGTAATCGTTCGTGGCAGGACCCTTGCCCTTTTTTTCAGGGTTTCCTTTTAAATGAACCCAACATGGATGCTACCTATAAATCAAAATTTGGCAGCCACCACGGCAGTCGAGCAGCACTCTTATATCTTCGGTCCTGCATCGAAATTGGGTGCCATTCATATCGAAAGGCTCTCACCAATTTCTACGGAAGAATGAAAGAAGCATAGAATCACTACTATTATTTAGTTGTTTCGTGCAAGAAATTTGTTGGGAAAACAATATAACCGAATCACACCTGTTCGCTTAGGACATTTCTTCTTTTGATCGTCCTAATCACCCCTAGTCTGATTCGTAGATTCGCAGGGCCAGTATTGGTTTGAGCTCTCGACCCTCAGTTGTTGTGATACCATGTATTTTTTTGTCTGTGTCTGTTTATTAATTTGTATTTTTTAATTAGACACTTCTAGAAACAGGCTCGACACTTTCCCACGCAGACTGGACACTTTCAAAACAAATTGGACCCTGTTAAAACCAAATTGGACACTTTCCAAACGAAGTTGGACGCTTTTGAAAACGAACTGGCATCTGGCAAATCAACACGAACGTCTTCCGAAGTGAACTAAAGACTCTCACAAGGAGAGCTTCCAGAGTGGCCGTGAGCTTTTGCGATGTAATTTTTACAGGATGTAGGGTCCCATGTGGGGAGTCTAAAACCATAGTTACTTTTCGGAGTGCTCTTCTGTGCTCGAAAAAAAACCGTCTGGACATGTGAGCGCGCAGCTCATAACGCCCTGCTGCCACCCGGTCCGCTGTGGTCCGTTGGCGTAGTGGTAAAAGGGTCTCTCGGGTGCACCGAGAGGGTTTGATGGTTCGGTCCCCGGTGTTGACGATGATTTTGCACACATCGGTGCGTTATTATTATGGGCTTGCATGACCACAGGAGTCAATTTGTACACGATTAATGCTTTTAGTATTTGAACCTAGCCTTTTTAGGCTTTCGTTTAAGTTACCTCGCAATGGATCGTGTTTGCACTATACCATTCTATTGGGTCGCTAGCATAAAAAATTCTTGCTCACATAAAGTAACTGCTTTTATTGCTGACAATGGTAACAACAATCTTGATACAGAACTATGAAACATTTGAAACATAATCGCTTATCACACCAGCAGCATCTTGCAAACGCTAGGGACTAACAATCCTCCTCTCCCTGACAAGGCATCATTACTTCTTCTTCGTTGAAGGCATAATCGGTAGGCGTAGGGAAGGACACCGGGTGATCATCAATTTATCCAGCCGCCACCCAAGCGTATGCCAGACATTGCCGGAATACCAGAGCGCAGAACTGCCGGTAGGTCTGGCTTAGAATCTGCAATTGAGCAAATGCGTGCGAATGGAATCCAGTTCGTACGATGTTCTATGCTATTTACTTACTTTTTTTGGGCGCGTTTGGCGCAGTCGGAGGAGGCGCGACTGTCGCGTGCACCCGATACCAGGTTCCTGGTTCGGATTTCTCGCCCAGGCCAACCAAGCCTTCCATCCCTTCGGGGTCGGTGAATTGGTACCAGACTCGTCTGGGAAGGATAAAGCGCTGACTTGTTCATCGGCTGGCCACCGCAAGTCATTGTATGGCCAAATACGCATTCATGTCGCCTCCACGACATCCCGTAGAAGTAGAATGCTCCGGCGCATCCCAGAAGGGATTGAGTAACGCCGTCCTTTATCCTTTTATTTACTTACTTTCAAGATGCCATTTCTGCTGTGTAGCAAATTCCGGGTGATGCTGTGTCACATAATCATGCACCCGGCGGGTGAAAAGGACATTTTATTGTTAATGTTTCATTCTTACCGGTACCAAACCAAATTCATACTTATCCCGTGAAGTTTACGTGTTTGTGTGCATTCACGGTACCGTTGCTGATGTGGTACAGTGCAAATACGATCCATTGAGAGGTAACTCAAACGAAAGCCCAAAAAGGCTAGGTTCAAATACTAGAAGCATTAATCGTGTACAAATCGACTCTTGTGATCCATTTTGTTGAGACCTGAATCCATATGATGGGATGATCTTAACCTTTGGATGTTCAGATAGGCGAAAAACATAAAAATAAACGAACACAAACATAAGATTTAATAGCGTATAACATAATAAAGGAAAAAACGCAAGCTTATTTACTCATAGGGCGGGTTACACAAAAGGTTGAACAAAACAACGAAACCTTTTCATCACATTACAGTTGACCGGTCTCTGACAAGGGAACTGTCTGAATGGTACGCCGGAACGGCAAGAACGAGTACTATAGGGAAAATTTCCGTCCTCCAAATAGTAACAGAACATGTTTTGTTTTTGCCGAATCCTTGGGGCAAACGAGTACGAGGTTGTAACGGTTAAGGGTGAGCTGTTCACGGTAGCGCAAGATCCCGGTGTTGTGGACTGGGTGGCGCAGTGGTAGAGGGCACGCCTCATGTTCGTGAGGTCCATGGTTCGGTTCCAATGCTACGTCGCGTTCTTGCACTTTTATCATAGAATCGGATTTCCGTAGAGATTTATACATCTGAACTTGTGTTTGGCTTCACAGTTCCTGCCCAGTGTACTCCGCTGCAGCTCAAGCCTGGAATCGCGATACAGTCCCCTTTCCCCAGTTCTCAAACTTATATAGAATAACAGTTCTAGTATAGCCAAACCTTTTCCTCCGAAACGATCTGTCCTCCCGAAAACGTGATAGTGCCTTCATTGGTTAGTGGTGTCGTGACTCCGGCACAATCCCCTTCTGGCTGAAACTCTTGGTCCTCTTCTTCCTCTACCTCTAACTTTTCCACTTCGTTGATTTCCAGCTGTCGAAGTTCGAAATCCTGTAGGATACTTGCTATCCTTTCCGCCAGCTTCATCTCGTCTCTCGAAGGGACAGCATCCTGTGGAGGTCCGCACTTCTGTGTCAGTAGGTGAATGACCACTCGAAGGTTAGCAGACATTGTAGTAGAGTCAGTGTTGGCGGCAGCGGCTTGTTATAATCGCGCGACTTTGTAAGCACAACAGAGGCAAGAATATTGATCGAGGTGGTAGGCTAAGTTGAAGATCATGTGGTCCCCTCCTACACTGTGAATACGCTGGTGGCACTCATCTCACCGACACTAATAAATTCCATTTGAAGCATTTTTCTAGCTTTCTGCCGCTGTTTCGTGTTGTTCCTGCGTCAAAATTTTTTAAATTGACATCGAAAATAATTTGTTGGAGTAAAAGTTTAATATAAAACCGCATTTGACACATTTCGGAGATTGCTGGTGAATTACGATATGCCGACAAATAATAAGTAATAAAAACATCTTACCATAGTAAACTCCAAAAACAAGTTCAGATATGGAAATCTCTGTGGAAATCCGATACTATGGTAAAAGTACAAAAACGCGACGTAGTATGGGAACCGAACCCTAGACCTCACGAACGCGAGGCGTGCCCCCTACCACTGCGCCACCCAGCTCACGACACAGGGATCTTGCACTGCTGTGAAGAGCTCCCTCTGCGGACCCTTAACCATTACACCCTCGTACTCCTTTGCCACAAGGATTCGGCAAAAACAAAACATGTTCTGTTACTATTTGGAGGACGGGGATTCTCCCTATAGTACTCGTTCTTGCCGTTCCGGCGTACCGTTCAGACAGTTCCCTTGTGAGTTCAACAAACCCATTTCATTATTCATCTCTTGCTAGATAACTATCGTCCATGTTGTTCTGTCTTTGCGTTGTTCTGTTTTGGTTCTACTGCAATATGTGCTGCTTCGGTGCATGTAGTAGACAAATACAACCCCAGACATGACCACACCTGGAGTTCAATTAAGGACTACACACCAGATACTGATCCACTGCTGTCCCGCCGTCTACCTCCTCCTGCTTACAAAGAGAGCCTCCAAAGTGACGGTGAGCTTTTGTGATGCTATTTTTACAGGATGTAGGCTCTCGTGTGGGGTGTTCAAAACCGTAGTTAATTTTTTTGGAATGTTCTTCTGTGATCGAAAAAAGACGCGTGGAAGCGCGAATGTGAAATTCATCACGCCCTGCTGCCACCCAATCCAACGTGGTCGGCTGGCACAGTGGATAGCGATGGCGACTGTTGGACGGACCAAGTGGGTATTACGGTTCGACCCCCGGTGTTGCCGTAGTTTTTGCACGCATCAGGTTGTTATTATCATGTGCTTGCGTGACCATAGGAGTTAATTTGTACACGATTAATGCTCTTAGTAATTAAATGTACCCCTTTTTTGCTTTCACTTGAGCTACCTCCCAATGGATCGTATTTGCACTGTATCATATCAACAACGATACCGAAAATGCCCGCAAACACATACATTCACGGGATAGTTCATGAATTTGGTTTGACGCCGGTAAATACTTTCATTTACTAAAAGCAGAAACGTGTAGAAATTGACTCCTGTGATCACGCAAGCGCATACTAATAGCGACCCGATGTGTGCAAAGATTTCGGAGTTGGAACCGTAGAACCCACTCGTTCTGGACGAGAGACGATATCGCTACCCACTGCGCCAGCCGACCACATTCACTTGGGTGGCAGCAGGGCGCAATGAACTTCGCGCACGCGCTTCCACACGTGTTTTTTCGACCACAGAAGAGCATTCCGAAAATAACTAACTACGGTTTTGGACTTGCCACACGAGACCCTACAACCTGTGAATATTGCATCGCAAAAGCTCACCGCCACTTTGGAGGATCTCCTTGTTAGAGCCCACGCTATCACCTTTCTTCACCTTCGGAGATGGTCTGCCCATTTTTCGAACGGACCTCTTGATGAGAGCACTTTGAAACTTTTATTGCTCTTCGATTGTCACATCATGCTTGCCGTTTCTCTTTGCAAATGAACTTTATACGACTTTTCGTCGTGATTATCAGTAATCATGTAACTGATGTTGCTACTTTCTTCAACATGTGTATTGATGTGAGGCTATTCAGACCTATTACTGCTCTCCATTCGTCACAGATGTATTACAAATAACTTTCTAATACGTTTCTGTTGTTATAGACAGCGCTACAGCCGATGTTGCCACGTGCACATGTGTAGAATCATGTTGTTTTCCTTCAGAATGTCGTTGTGTCGCTAAAATTATTGGTCATGCAGCAGTTATAGTTTCTCTCTGCTCTCTTCGCTTCTGTGACTCTCTGTTGCCCATTCTTACCAGCTTGTTGTCTCTGTTGCCCATTTTTACCACATGTTTTGTTTATTCGTTTTTGTTTGTTTTGCTACTGTCCATGTCGTCTATTCATTTTCACTTCCATGCACAGTTATTCCTGGAATAAATATTTAATAGTGTCACTCCAGGGTGAATCTCCATCATATACGTGCCAGCTTTCGTTTATGCCATTTTTTCTCAGGCTGCACATTTTTCACGTCAAATTGGACACTCTGCTAAACAGATTTGATGCTTCATGCTTGGAAACATATGCTACATAATGCACAACGACGCCTGCTCCATGCTTCCTAGTCGCCAGAATTGCTTTAGTTGGTACCCAAACCTGCATTCATAGTTAGGGGAGGGGAGGGTGGTGGGAAACACAGTGACGTGAAACAAACCTGCAACAAATTCGATATGTGTTTATTAACGTTAAATGACACAACACACTAACCTTATATTATATATAACACTGAATTCATTTACAGCGTCGTAGCGGGGATGGTGCGTATCTAGATTTGATATTATTTAAATGTGGATTCAATCCCAAAGGGGGGGGGGCACTCCACAATCACTTGTAAATCACTCTTATTTGAGGATAAACAGCATAACATTTTAACGAGCATACCTAATGCCCCCCCCCCCTAGGAAATAGCGGGAGCTGTCGCTGGAATATTGAAAAAATTAGTTATAAAAGCATGAAGAGGCTCCGCTCGTAATCCCCGATTAAATTCCGCGCTACCGAATGCATGCGCGTCGACTCATTCACCGAGGGGCGACACCTAGAGGCGACCCGGCACGTACTTTTTGCTTATTACGAGCAGCGCTGCTGTAGCCTCTTCTTAGTTTTACAACTTAAATGTTTTTGTAATAATTCAGCGTCTAGATCGGAGATTTCCAAGGGAGGGGATCAGGTAAAGTAAGGTCGTTCATGTGTTATGTTGCATGCTGTATGTATTTATGGGTAACTAGGATTTACAAGTGATTATGGAGTGTCATCTTCTTGGAATTGAACCTAAATGTGTATATACGAGCTTGCGCATCGCCATCAAGCTTGCGCAATGGTAGGTTCAACGTTCATTCTCGTAGAATCGACAAGAAAAAATATTCATTGATGTTTAATAACCTATTTAATCGTCGTGCCAGGTGGATGCAGCTGTTACCATTGACAGTTTTTGAAGCTGACAATGGCTCTGCATTCAGAAAACAACTGAAGAAACACGATCTTTTGCAGCTATTAGGAGACGCTTAGGGCTTGCATTTTATCTTTCCTGTTTCAGATGCTGCCATGTGGTGAGGTTCGTGTGATGTTGGCTGTACGGTGATGAGTGTTACTGGCAGTCTGACGCTAAATTCATCGTGTTATTGTTATTGTTTTATAACCTTCCTAATGTTAATTATCTAGATAATGTTATTCCTTTTTTCTTGCGTTGCTTCTCATATGAAGCTACATCTTCAAACACTCGTGCAAAGTGAACGTTTATCCCCGGAGAGATGCCACGTCATTGCCTTAATACTGGGACGTTCCTCTTATCACAACATTTTGCGACATTAGCCTGAGTTGTTAGGGGTGATGAGTAGTTGGTTGGACTTGATCAAAAATGTTTCGAAAATGTTTGTCATTCCACAGGATGTTTCGGTTTTTGTCGTCAACCAGCTGCGGCTATAGAAGCGACAATGGCTGTCACTGAAAGAAGGATTGCCTCGCCTAAGTAGCTACATCCTGACGCTTAGGTGTTGACCAGCCAGGAATGTTGCTCGAGAGTGAGTTATTATAAATAACCACACTATAGCTGGGCTGTGTTTTAGAAAACCGATTCATTTTAATTCTTTTGTTGTGCTATTCTTTTGTCTTACCGACCTTCACTGCCAACAATTTGTTTTCACAGAGCAAATTTCGTGACTTTCGTGTGTATTAAGGCATTGTAGCGTACTGATGCGGGGTATTTCCTACCATCAGTAACGCTACCCATGCGTGTACGCGAGTGGCTCCACATTCCTTCTCGTTGCACTGTAGATCTCACAGTTTTCAAGTGGAAAATGAGCGCACTGCAAGGAAAAAGGGCAATAGGATTTCTTGCTTTGAAGGAGGTACTCTAGACACGTTTCACTATTTTGCCTTTCTATATTGTTTGCGAATTTCTTTCATTTTTCATTGTTATTTTTATCAGCTATGTTTTTAGAAAGATGTTTAGTTATTGTTGTCTTTCAGTTTTTTGTTCAGTACTAGATCTGTCTTAGTTGCATGACGATGTGTTAGATGTTATGCGCACCTTCGAGTGCAATAAATAAATAAATAAATACGGTGCACCACCGATTGGGATTGCACCTGCCTTTTTTAACCTCATTGTTCTTACCCGCACGGAGATTTCTTGCCTCATGTGATCGACATTGTTCGATATAAGGCTACAATCATATGTGACGTCGTTAGGATGCAGCCCCCCCCCCCAACTAGAACTGCTCCTCCACTTCATACCTTTATATTTCCAAGTACTCCCGTTGAAAAAAACCGGATCTATCCTAGTCGGAGGGGGGGGGGTTACACATAACTAAAAAGTATGCAAAAAATGAATTGAGAACTACCAAACGGCTCCTAGAGAACAAGGTAGGACGTAAATGGAACAAAAGCGAACGCACAAACAGAGAAAAATTAAGTCGCCGCGGTTTTACAACCGTCTCGGCGGGCAAAGGATGACACAATGGAGACATGCTGCGTGCTGACCGCTGCCTGACATGTTAGAACCAGGATCTAACATGGTGAGGAGGGCACACGACTTCGCCTGCTTACAACCGCGGCGAAATCAAATGTATTTTTTTTTTCGCTTTTTTCTTCGTGAGTTTCTCTAGTTTAGGTCCTATGTTGTTCTGTAGGAGCCGCTCAGTAAATCTCAAGTGGATATGTTACACAAAACAGTGTCTCAACGCTAATTCTGCCCCAAGAGAGTGCAATTAACTCACAATAAACGACATTCTTCGAAGGGGCAGCTGCCTGTCTGGTCTTAACGACTGCACAACACCTTCTTCATGGCCCTATACACCAGTAGTGTGGTAGAAACCATACGAGTCGCTAAGAAACAAACGAATAGCCAGTTTACTCGGCCAAGAGAGCAACGAATATTCCACAAGCAGTACAGAAAGTGTTCATGCATCGGTACTTCACAATATGTACACGACTTCTTCAGGTTGTCAGCTCAACAAAAGCCTCGGCTATGCGAATAAGCAGCTTTCAAACGGGAAACACAACGGAGAATCAAAACAAACGCGAAGGAATTGAACGGGGTGCGCCGAAGACGGAGGGCGCGATGACGGTTGTGAATGGCGCGAGCTATTCGCCTTGGAGCGCGCTTTTGCCAAAAGCAGTGGTGAGAAGAGCGCTCGGCGCCAATGTCTGTCTCTTATTACGTAGTTTTAGAATACAATCAAGTAGGTGAAGGTTATTATGCGGTGGTTGAGACCTGGCATGGATCCCTGCATTCGAGACTAAGTGTGGCTTCTAAACAATACGCATCAGATATAGACAGAGGTGAGATACATAAGGATAAGACGCATGAAAACACAGACATACAAAGACTGCAAAGAAGAAGGTGAGGCAGCAGTAGATTGGATAGATTGCCAATGTGGTAAGAATGGAAATTCGAAAAGCACCAGCACCCACAGTAGCTGTTCTGCGCGTAAATTGAACGGTTTTAGTGTCCAGTGTGGAACTTTCAGGTTTTCGGCTGTTTCTGATGGAATGTTCCCTGGTTGGGTGTTAGGAAATGTTGCGTATGTAATAGGCACAAATCAACAACAAATTAGAGGTGCTTTTGTGTTAGGAGCTCGGAATTGTTAGAGTGTTAGTAGGGGTGGATTTAGGGCACATTTCACCAGAAACGACTACTGAATTTTAGAGAAAAAATCATAGTGATGCGTGGTGGGTGCACTATCTCGAATTTCCATCCTGTGATTCAATAAATTCTGAATAAGGTGGCATCGAAAATGGAAAATCTGAAGGAGAGTGCGTACAAGTCGCTAATATGGCCTACACGGGATCAGACCACAGGCCGAATCGCGGAGGGCGTGCACGGTCGGTGCTCTGATTGACTTTGATTGGCCTGAGAATTCTCGCCCCTCCATGTAGGCCACATTCACGACTTGTACCGGACGATCCTATTCCGTGATTTGGTCCGATCAAACCTAACTGTACACGAATAGAACTGCTAAGTACAAAGCAACAAATCCCATTCAAACGATTTGGAGAGCATTACCGGAGACGCCTCGCCGACTTTTCGACTTAGGTTCCGTTTATACTTCGACGCAAAACGACGCGACGCCACGTATGGTGGCCATATTGATTGAGCGACGCGATCGATCAATTTGCCACTTTACATGCCGTCGCGTCGCTCAGCGTCGGAAGTATAAACGGGTCTTAGGCCCCGCTTATACTTCGTCGCGGCGCGACGCGATGGCCACGCAATGAGGCCAAATTGATCGATCGCGTCGCACAATCAATATGGCCAATATACGTGGCGTCGCGTCGCGCCGCGACGAAGTATAAACGGGGCCTTAGACGACGTCGATGCGACAGCCTTCGCTTCTATTCTCTTGCGGTTGTCGCCCCAAACCGTCGAAGGATCATCATTACAACAACGATTAGACTGAGAACGGCATTACCTGACGATTATACGGTACAACACAACATATAACGAACAAATCTCACTAATACGAAGTCTAGGAATCGAAGCTAGAAGAACTAGAGTTGGGCCTGAGTGCTCGGCTGAAGCAGCTTATAGATAGCGCTTCTGACGAGGTTAGAGGTTATTCGTGAAGGCGTCCGAGACCGATTGTCCGCATCCGCGCACGATGTCGATCGTGATATGCGTTATTGCATGCACGAGTTGACCACAAAACCGCAACAGGAACGCGATATTTTCGTGAACGTTCTCGAGCAGCTCGTTGATAGCAGCTTCGAACTGAAAAATTGGCAAATTACTCAACCTATTGTGGAAATGACAATTTTTTAATCTGTCCGTTTGTCCGTTCGTGCCCCCACGCAAAATTGCTTTCACAACTACCTATTCGACATCATCGATCTCTGCTCAGGTTTAGCGGCTTAAAGTGAGAATCACAGCAATAGTGTGGACGAAGGACAGGCCTAACAAAGAGTAAACGCCGGTATCGATTGACCAATTAATGTCGATCGATACTTATTACAGTTTAGAGCGCAGAGCTTGGCTCCGCTTCGAAATTATAATCGATCGATCGATACAGCTCAGTCGATCCATCCTGGTCAATTATTGAGAAGCCCGCAAGGCGCCGGCAATATGCGCACCACCCCTATTCAAACTGAAGAAACGTGGGGCGAAAATTGATTTTATTTATCGGTATTGATTAGCTGATGGATTTCGCCTTCTTGTTGTAAAGCACGTTCAAATACAAGCACAATGATCACATTAGAGTTCTAATCCTATTTACGTAAGTCCAACCCGGAAGATGAAGTGACAAGAGAATAGTAGTGGCCTAAAATCGATAGCATTGACCAATTTCGATCGATCGATCTATAGATTTTGATTGATCGATCGGTTTTGTATATGTTTTGTGTAGCACAGTCTGCAGCTATCGTGCTCGCGACAATCGATATTGATAGGTTGAATACTTTTGTTTACGCGTCCATGGCCATTAATTTTGCGCGGACGGAAGCAGACACAGACGGACAAACAGACGCATACATTTTCTCCTGTCTATCAGGTTAGGATATCGAGTCTTCTCTCATTTTGATACTTCGATACTTACTATTGCTATCATTCCAAAGACTAAAAGAAACTTTACCCAGGTAGGACCCGAACCTGCATCATTTTGGGATTCGTTGCTAAAATATTGACCGCTACACCATGAGTAGACGCTGTTGATGAGCCTACCAGGTATGCATCACCAGGTGCACACCCGCTAGACTTCTACTAGGTGCGGTTCCTCTACATCCTAGACGGCTGATACATGTGATAAACCTACATTTCCGACCAATCCTTCAATCATTTTTGAGAAGATCACACCGAGAGCATGGAAGCCATTGAACACCGACTGGAAGAAGTGTGAAAACGCTGAAAAGGTCGCGAAATCATCAGAAAAAAAAAGACGGAGACACAGAATGAACGGAGCAGGATTGACTAACCATCTCGTAGTTCAGTGGCTAAAACTGACGACTCATGGGAGATGTCGTGGAAGAAACCACCCGGCTGTTGATGGTGGCAGAGTGCGTCGAACAGCGGCGAGAAGAGCCAGGAAAAGGTGCTAAAACGTTTTTCGAGTGTTAGGTAGAACCCGCAGAGCAGAGCGTTTTCAGTTTCACTTCTTCTTCATCTAACATTCTGGTATTCATCTACGGAAAGATGGTACTAGGAGGAGTCACGACTTGAGTGGGTATGGAAGCGGTTTCGATTCTAAAAAATCACGCGATTTTTGCAGTTGTCGTTTATGTGGCCTACATGGTGAGGCTGGAATGTGTCAGTCAATCACAGCCAATCACGGTACGTCGCCCCCACCATGGTTTGTATGACAGGCGCATTCTGTGCACACGGACTAGCATGATGACCTTCCCACTCCTTTGTAGGCCACATTAGCGACCAGTATCCTAACTTCTGTATTCTTTCGCATTTCCTAACTTTGTATGAAAACTCCAGGCTAGAGTAGGATGCCTTCCAATCGAGTGCCTTCATGTTCGACTCGCCAAGTCGTTCACTCTTGCAACTATGTACTGTATGACATTAAAACGCTGCTTTTTAAGAGGTGATCTCCGAAAGACTACAGCCAAAGCAGAAAAATCAAATTCCAAAAATCAAAAATCAAAATTCAAATCAAAGTGCATCTGCACTGCCGTGCAGAAGTCGACTGCATGGCTCATACTAAAAAGCATAAATAGCGTCGTTCTCTGCAATGATCGCTTAACCCCTTATTTTTTTCAAAAAATATTTTGTGGAAATATTAAAACTCGTGATTTCTGAAGAAGGTTTGGCTAGTAACTGACAAAATTTAAAACAAAATAGATTGAGCTTGACCTATGAGTTTGCGAAGGGGTCTCAAAATGCAATAAAGCCTTAAAAATTTTCATTCAAAAATTCAAAATCTACAAAATAAGTTCATCGACGACTAGATGCTCACCTGCAGAAGAAGCCCTCTGGCTCTGGCATATACAAGTGGCGGAGGTATCGATAGAAGACGATCGAAAAGAAGAGTCCCGCTAACGAAGCGAACGCCAGGGACGAAGTGCGAGCTGCTTCTCTGGAAAATTATATACCATTAGAAGCGTTTACAAAAATTTTTCGGACAGGTCGTTTGTATGGCCTACATGAGGTGTCAGCCAATCGAAGTGCTGAACACCCTCGAGTGAACAAGAGCACCCACCCCACAAATAACTTCTGTGACTCCCGTTCGACGCGACCTGCGTTCTCGCCTTCCCATGTAGGCCACATTAACAACTTGTATGCAAAGCTCTATTTAAGGATTTGACCCAATCCCGTAGAAACACTAGGTATTTGCAAGAAAAAGTGGTGGTTGGCTAAAGGCTTGCAGAAAAACTGTGAAAATTCGGTTCGGCACATCAGAGCAAGTCGGTCTACACCAAAAAAATCGAAGGAAGATTTAGAAGAGGCCCTGAAGGAGCAAATCGCCCTGATCACTCTGACTCACTTGTATTCCGTCGGAATTTCATCCACAACTTCTTTCACGGCACGAAGGCTAATTGGACAGCCACAGCAGTCGATCTCCTTAAATAGTGTGAACGTTTGGGTGAAAATGATGAAAGTATTTATAGAACCAGAAAAATGACATCGAAAATTTAATAATTTTAATAATTTAATAAATTAGTTTTAATTTTCGCATAATTTTTCAGAACATTGAGAAACATAAGAAGAGGGCTAAATGTTTATTTTCTCAACACTGCATTAGCCGAAAGTTTAAAAGTTTAAAAGGATGCAGAACATACACTACATCAGTCCAAATAACCCCTTTCTGGGGTACGTCACGCATTCTATTTGAATTGGATGTCGAGCGGGTAATGGTTCGCCGATTGACAAATGAGTAAGTGATCCACCCAGACGAATCCCGCATCAGTTCACCGACGCTGCGAAGAGATGGAAGTTTTGCGATCCATAGAGTTGTAGGAAATCACTGCCGACAAGGCCACGGAGATGGTTTCGCTCAATCAATGCCATGACTGCTTCATAGTGGTGGGTCTCGTGACGTTCGCCACGCTCCATCACGACTCTTCAAGGACACATCCGCTGGGAGGCGCCCTGGTCCCGACACGGAAGGCATACGGTCGCGCGCACGCGCCTCGACGTAGTATAAACGCCTTCCCGCGCGCACCCGGCAGTCTTCGGCTTCGTCGTCGCACCGAGCGGTCGGTCCGCTCTCCGCTCCGGTACTTCATTGTTTGTCAGCGCAGCCTTCACTCCATCGAGACATCGACTCGACCAGCCGCGCAGGACTCCAGGACGACCAAAACATGACGCATGAGCATCAGCCCGCAGAGACCGAGCCACCGCCCTCGTAAGCGCCGGCTGCAGGGTAGAAGCCAGGAAGGATCTGTGTGTTGCGCGTGGGGCTGACCCGTAGGTAACGTGGCGGGGCTCAGCCTTAAATCGTAGGATGTTGAACTCGTCTATTGATATGCATTGTGTGTATTGGGTTGCTATGAAGCATGTTGTCTATTGCGCACTGTCACTGTGGCTCGAGAGTGGGAGAAGGTTCATTCTGAGCGCAGTGACAAATACTGCAGAAGGTCGGCTGGTTCAGTTGTATCACACCAGTGATGTGAAGATGGGCGAGAGCCGCCGGGGGCCAGCGCAGGTGCAGTCCGCGCGGGAATTGCTAAATATTGGTAGGAGGTGTGCTAAGTCGGGGCAACAAAGGCCTCACCCCTAACGTGGCAGGTAATGTAAGAGCTAGCGCGCATGGGTAAGACCTCGACTCCGGTTGTGCCTTACAGGGCAGCATGAGTTCCACCACCGCAGCCGACTCACTCGGGGCACGACAGTGGACACGTGTTTACATACTCCTCCATATGAGGGTTCAAGAACTTTTTAGGAAATTTGGGTATGTCCTGCTGTAACGCGGCCTGCGCAAATTTATGAAAAAAATCGATCACGACTGTTCTTCTACCCAATAGTTCAGACAAAGATGTGAGGATAACTACGGCGACTCAGAGAAGAACACAGAGAAAAGTAGGAGAGGAGGCGGTAATAGGACGAAGAGCAAGTGAAAAAGCAGAAAAAAACAGTAGAGAGGATGATAAGACTTCGTTTGAAAATCTCAACTTCAAATGTGCAAAAAATAGCGCGAACGTCACATAACGTCGTAAATATTTCAAAAATCAAAACAAAATCTGACAACTGGGCAAGCTGGTCTGATTTCCTTTAGTGAGCATGTTACTTATGGGTTGGCTGTCCTACCCTTCCTCTGGTCACTTTCGCCCTTTATAGCGCAGGTTCATAGATGGTAGGCCTTCTCATCAATGCTCTTGATAACACGAATTCAGTAAGTCTCCAGCTTCTCTCGTCATAAAACCTCGGCATTGTAGAGAATAGTTGTCAATGTTTTTGCTTGTGCCGCTCGAGATTGTTACGGTGGATATTTATTTGCCAGGCCTAACGTTTCGACGCTCCCGCCTTCTTCAGAGGCCTGAACGTGGTGCAAGTATTAGATAAGCGATTTACCCCACCAAACGCTATCCCCAAGTTTCTGCTGCAATTCAAAGGAGCATAGTTCGAGCCCATATGCAAAACGATGTCGTTTTAGTCAACATTCCAAACGACAATATTAAACATCAACTGATCAGGAATAGGCTCTACGAAAACCAGTGCTTATCAGAAAGTTGTGTTACATGTCCATACGGCAAACTCGGAGATTGTTCCCGGGAGGAGCAGTCTATAAGATTGAGTGTCAAACATGTAACTCCACATATATAGGGAAAACAGGGAGAAAACTAGCCATTCGAATTAGAGAACACCTGGCTAATAAACAACGTGGTAACATCAGAACACCTCTCGAAAAGCACAAAGCTGAGCAGCATAACGGTAACGACTTTGAGATAAAGTGCAAGGTGTTGGCGGTAGAAACAGAAATATAGGCAAGGAAGACATTAGAAGCGTTCTGGGCCCGGATTCATGAACGATTTACCGGCGGGTAAGTGCAAAATTTACCCCCACTCCCCACTTACGCGCGATTCATGAATGCGCGGCGGGAAAAATCCGAGGTAAGTGTCGAGGTAAATGCTACCCCGTCAGTGCGTCGGGGAACATTTACCTCCAAGGCGAGGGTTTCGCTCCGCGGCCAACTTCTGACCCAATGCATGCCTCCGCTGGCCCTTAGCCAGCTCTGAGCTGGCCGCCAGCCGCAAATTCAATGCCTAGCAGGGGCGCCTAGTTGCCGTCGCCATGCGCACGTCCTTCGCCGCACTTCGGTAAGTTGTTTTACCTTCTGCTTTTCTCTATTAGGCTTGCATTCCATGATTTTTTGGGCTCTGTGGACCATGGCGGCCCACAATGCCACTTATTTTTAAGTGAATTGCTTCCTTTAGTGGCATTGTGGGTCGGCTTGGGCCACCATGAGCCTAGTCCACCACGCAAATCGTAATTTACGATTTGCGTGGGTTGGCTATGCCTGTCCGCCACCCTAGCCTTCCTTGGCATATGTTGTCTATGGAGGCTACTGTGGTGGATGGCACCATTATTAGTCATGTAGGCCCGCATTTACCATTGTTTCTGTACTTCCTGCTATGCTACTAGTTTCCACCCCTCTCCCTCCCTCCCCCCTCGCCCAACACCACATTTCACATTTCATTTCCTCTAAATACGATGCTGCTAGTGTCGGTGCCAGAGAGGTCCCAGCAGCAAGTGTGACTGCTTGGTTTCGCTGTTAGCTGATGCCAGCGGGCCAGCGGAGGCATGCACATTGGATCAGAAATTGGCCGCGGAGCAAAACCCTCGCCTTGGCCGTCATAAATCATGAAACGGAGGTAAGTTCGGGGAAAGTGGCGGGTAAATGGCCGTCGAGGTAAGTGGGGGTAGAATTTACCTCCGGCCACGTTCATGAATCCGGTCCCTGGATTTTTGCAAGAAATCCTGGCATGGACGACCGTCATGAACGCCCGTCAATTACGAATGATTTTCTGCCGTTTGTGCCAAAATTCGAGCTGTACAATGGAAGGGAGCATGTGCAGGTCGTTATCGTTATCTTATACTATCCAGCACCGCACAGTAAGTCTCATTGGCCCGGTCGTACTAACACAGAGCTGCGAAAGCACTCCATAGGAGGATCAAGCGTAAGTTTATCCCATTTTGAATGGGTTTTCAGGAGTGATTTCTCTAAGGAGGCGAAACCGCTAGAGTGGCGATAGCGTTTGGTGGGGTAAGTTGCTTATCTAGTACTTGCACCACGTTCAGGCCTCTGAAGAAGACGGGAGCGTCGAAACGTTAGGCCTGGCAAATAAAGATCCACCGTAACAACCTCGAGCGGCACAAGCAAAGACATTGACAGCTCTTGATAGCCTTCTTTTCAGCGTTTTTCGCTAATTGTAATTGAGTTCTGAACTTTTTTCTGTTCCTGTTTTTCTGGGCAAGGTTTTCGCAGCTTTATTACGACCAATGTTGGCGCATCCTTATGGATGTATTAATAATAAATAAACGAATAAACAAACTTGCGAATGGTAGATGATCACCTAGGCAGAAGACAGAAGACTGAAAAAAATGAATGAACATTTCCCATACCTCAGAAGTCTCGACGACCGCGGGTCTGTCGTCGAGTTTCGTCTCCTCCTGTCGTTCCAACACCACCTCCTGCACGGCTGTGGCTCCACCGGGCGGCATACCGTGCTTCTGCTCTTCGGTGTTCGAGATGATAACTTCTGAAGAGAAGACGTATAGAGGGAGGGCAGTAGACTTAAAGAGAGGACACAAAGTGTAGAGACTGTGAAAATTCACCGGAAAGAGGAGCTCAATTCATTCTATCACAGTGAGAACAGTGAAGACAAATTAGTGAAAAAATTGAATTTTTATACCAATTTTATGTTCCAATTTGGAGAATACAATTCTGACGTTTTCGTTGGATCACTGAATTTAAAGAGGAAGACGTCACGTGCTCCTTTGTAAGGGCAAATAACGATTTTTTTTTTGCAAAAAATCAAACTTTCTTTGTAAAGAAAGCACAGAAAAGCGAAGAACAAGTGCACGATAGGAATTCAGAAGAAAAATTCTCCTGATCGATTTCACTTAACAACGCAGAGGCGGCGGCCGTCGGCGAAAAAAAAACCAGACCATCGCCGAGTTGTTTACCCAGGGTCAGGAATAACAGCCGATTGTTGATGTCGAAGCGATTTACGAGCCCACTTCAACTGGCAACGTGCACTGGGTCTCTTCCGACAAAGGATGGTTGGCAGTGGAAGTGGCGGAAACAACTGAAGACGTCGCCATGGAGTCTTCTGCCCTGCCACAAGCGCAGGTGGAAATTCTTCGGCAGAGAAGACTCCGAGAGTTCCTTGCATTGGAAACGGTAAGAAGCTCAAGCAGGAGATGTTTATCGATTCTCTTACTTTATCGATTGGTTTGGAATGCGCCAAGTACTTCGCAGTCATGGACTTTAGTGGGAATTGGGCGGCTACAGCGCAGTCGGAGGAGGCGCCGATTGTTGCCTGCACCCGATACCGGGTTCCTGGTTCGGATTTTCCGCCCAGGCCAACGATCCTTCCACTCCTCCAGGGTCGGCGAATTGGTGCCAGACTTGTCTGGGAAGGACAAAGCGACAAACTTGTTCACCAAATCGCCTCCACGACATCCCGTAGGGGTAGAATGCGTGGCGCATCCCAAAAAAGGGATTGAGTAACGCAGTCCTTCATCCTTCATGTGCTAGAGGTCGAATGAGAATCTTGAGCTCAGAAAATTCAAATGAAGAAAATGCATCACTACTTACAGACAAATGTTTACAAATGTGTAGATGTGAAGAATTTCCTTGAGCTTCCAGTTTAAGCTGAGCTTTACTCGTGAAAAAACGCTTGATATGAACTTCAAAGCCAACTTTCTTCGAAAATATTCCACACAAGGCAATAAAGCAAAGCTTTGGTAGTCACTGGGGTACATTTTTCCACCACGAGCACTAATAAGTCAGCTTTCAGTAGTTTTATTCCGCTTCTTCAACATGTGAACGGCCACGCCTCTCACATTTCCGCAATAAGCATATCTTGTCGGATTCGAGTCAACAACACTGACTCAGACCACCGAATCAAATTGAAAGCAATTCGCGTCAGTGGTCTGCGCAGAGATTTATGGATTATGGTAACGTTAAATGTCTGCATTCTCTCCATAAATGCAGGGTGATTCAAGTAAATTTCAATGCGCCTCAAGTGGTTATTTCTGAGATTTTAAGCCGTTACAGTGATATTCTGCTGCGGTCAAACTCTAGCACGAAACGGGACTCGTACCCGCATCGCCTACTTATTGGGCAGGATACTAGGCCATTACACCACCAGCGCTGTTTGGCCGAATGCAACTCAATTTTCAGAGTGCGCCAAGCACTCCACTTCTACGAGATAACTTAAGGGTTTAAAGGATGAAGAACGGCGTTATTCAATCCCCTTTGGGATGCGCCACGCATTCTACTTCTACGGGATGTCGTGGAGGCGAGATGAATACGTATTTGGCCATACAATGACTTGCGGTGGCCAGCCGATGAACAAGTGAGCGCTTTATCCTCCCAGACAAATCTGGTACCAATTCGCCGACCCCGGAGTGATGGAAAGCCTGGCTGGCCTAGGCGGGAAATCCTAATCAGGAACATGAAATCGAGTGCAGGCGACAATCGGCGCCTCCTCCGACTGCGCTCCACGCGCCTAGCTTAAGGGTACCATAACATTTTGCTGAGTAAGGCTGTGATGGTCATGATTGTCGATTTCGCCCGAATTTTTCCCAACGGGGTTACCTGAGGTGTTACGAATATGATCCTAATTTTCGAAATTGTGATGGAGTGAAGTAGGGTACGGTAGGTGCGGGTGAGTAAGGCTTCTATGCCAGTAGAAATATTTTTCCACTTAGATGGTTGGACTTATTTTCCAAACTTATATCAGGGGCGCGTGTGGCGCAGTCGGAGGAGGCGCGACTGTCGCGTACACCCGATACCAGGTTCCCGGTTCGGATTTCCCGCCCAGGCACCAAGACTTCCATCCCTCCGGGGTCGGTGAATTGGTACCAGACTTGTCTGGGAAGGATAAAGCGTTGACTTGTTCATCGGCTGGCCACCTCAAGTCATTGTATGGCCAAATACGCATTCAAATCGCCTCCACGACATCCCGTAGGAGTAGAATGCGTGGCGCATCCCAAAGGGATTGAGTGACGCCGTCCTTTATCCTTTTATCCTTATATCATGTCGTCCGGAAAGTTCTCAGCGTTTCGAGTGCTTCACTTTGAACCAGTACTGAACTAGAACTGCTTCACTTTCTAAAATCTTATCGGATTTAGTCAAAATAAGCACCGTTCGAATCAGCACACTTTTGCCAACGGGCCATCGGTCGATTTGCTCCATCAGCGGAAATATAAGGTGGTCGCGATTTGACAAAATCCACGAAGGCTGTTTTGGCTTGGTCCTGATTGGTGAAGATTTACCAGCGAGAAAGTTCTGGAAGTGTTTGAAAAGGTGGAATTTGGTCGGTGAGAGGTCTGGAGAATATTTATTTATTTATTTATTTATGAATACGTCAAAGGACGCGCCACATAAGGAAAAAACAGAAACAACAGCAGAAAGCAGACGAACGATCACAGCTAATCTTGGCGGATTTCCCATGGAAACAATATGGTGGCTGAGGCAGAACTTCCACCCGTAACTCGTTGAATTTTCGAAGAGTGATTTGTGAAGCGTGTGGGCTGGCGTTATCGTGCAAAAGACTCGGGCCTCTTCTGTCGACCAATGCTGACCGAAGATGAAGAGTAGTATATTATATAACCCAGATCCATGTCCCTTTTGAATCCTAGGCAAGGAGCTGTGACCGACGTATACGAGCCGGCTGACCCAGGGTCGTAAACTGGTATCCGGGGGAGATACCGTAGCAGTTCCGGTAGGCGTGCCACCATCGACTCTCCCGGAGAGCCAGCTCATGCTCACACTTCTCACTTAGGAGCCACTTGGTGTGGTCTTCCTCCAATTGCTCTCATCATTCCCCTTTGTGAATCAATCTCATTTCTGATAAATGTTGCTCCCAGTCTCAATCTTTTGCGATCGTCGTTTATATCAATAAGACAGCCGGATTTGGTTGTGGAGATACGCTAGAAAGCGTACAGAAGGCCGGACTAGACCGACTGAAGCAATTTTCGGTGCATCTCGTCGAAATTCTTACAGTAGGACTCTGCTGTGATCGTTTGGCCTGGTGCCAAGAAGTCGTAATGGATCACACCAGCCGCTGACCACCGCACAGTGACCATTACCTTTTTTGGTGGATGTTCGCCTTTGGAAAATGCCTAGGGGTTTGTTGGCGTCCAACCATTGTCCGGAACGTTTCCTGTTATCATACAGAATCCACTCTTCATCACGAGTGATGAATCGATCCGGAAACGGGTCAGTTTTGTTGCGTAGAAGCAGAGAAGAACAAATCTCGATGCGTCGCAATTTTTGCCGCTCACCCAACTCGAGGGGCACCCACTTTTCGACCTTTTTTACCTTCCCGAGGCGTTTCAGAGCATCCGCAATGGCAGCTTTACTGACGTCTAGCGGATTGTTCCAGGTCAACCGCTACTCGGGTCACCTTTGAGGCCGAAATCTCCGGTCCGAAACTACTGAACCACTGGTGCACAGTGCTTTTTCCAACACTGTTAGGCCCCACACTTGATTGATTTCTCGAGCTGTCTCGGCTGCGGATTGTCCCAATTCGAAGTTGAAAAAAAATCTCGTTCGGAATTGCTCCTTGACATACTTCAATAAGGCCTTCAAGAACAGAAATATAAGCTATTCAGTCAGACAGAGCGAAAAACTCTGTACAGAAAATGGCACCAATGCAAGTTGAATTTTTAATAAATAATAGACGAATGGAAAATAGTTACACAAAACACAGAGAACTTTCCGGACATCCTAGTGCTTGAAGATAGAAAGTTGCGCCAAAGTTAACAATTCTAAAGAGGAACAAAAAATGTGAGCGAAATCGGAGATCATTACCCAGACAGCTTTGCTCAACCATAATATAAGGATATGCCACAACGCTGATTTGTTGCGATCAAAACTTCTAGCGCCAGGCGGGACTCGAACCCGCACCTCCCTCTGACCGGGCCGGAATGCTCTATCACGATCATCAGCTTAACTGGTTCGATGCTGATATCAGCGGCCAGCTCATCCCGAATACGGGTGAGTGCTGATCGATCCCAGAGGTGTGGATGTTGCGTTCAATCAAACGGCGCCGGTGGTGTAAAGGCGTAGAGCATTCCGCCCGGTCAGAGGGAGGCGCGGGTTCGAGTCCCGCCTGGCGCTAGAAGTTTTGATCGCAACAAAACATCGTTGTGACAGGTTACAACTTCGATACCAGCCACTTGAGGCTTAATGAAACTGATTTGAAATGTAGGGAGACTTTGATATGCGTATTTAGTCCACTTAATAAATAGCTCACAAACTGGGACCAATTTGAAGGGACGGCATAGCTTGAGTCATTCCAGGAATCAGAACGAGCTTCAAGTGAATAGCCAGAGGACACCCAAACGAACCACGTAGGTGCTGGTAGCAACGAGATGGCAGAACAGAGCAAACAGACAGATCGGACTCATCGTTTGACAGAGAAAAGCCACTCTGAACTGAAGAGGAGACGGGTCACAGGCCAACGAGGAGCCTGCGGGAGCTGCAATGGGGTAATATGCGTTCAAAATGAAGGATAAGTGGATAGAGGACCGCACCGGTCGATCGCTTTGGGATTCGCCATGCACTCTACTTCAGGTAGATGTTGTGAAGGTAAGAAGTTCCCCCTCTTTTCGTTCTTTGTTCCCAGAGCGTGGAGTAAGTGCTCGTTAGTTGGAATGACTGAACTTTTTCGACGATTTTCGGAGGAAAATGTGCAGCATTTTGCTTGCCTAAGACGAATGTTAGCTGTCTAACCGTATAAAAACCTTCAGAAGAGTAACTAAGGCAATAGAGCGACTTCAGCAACATCGAGAGGTCCCGTGATGAGAAGCGACGAGACCCGTCCAAGGCGTCTGGTCGATAGAGGAGAGCGACACACGAGGGGCAGAGAACGGGACGTGAGGGTTCGCGCACGAGTCAACAACTTCCGGCCGGAGGCGGAGCGAGTACGAGCCCCCGGCCTCCGCCGTTTGTCAGTGATGCAGGGGATCCTTGGTGGCTGGCCGCTTTCCCTAGCGCAACAATGGCCAGTAATTCGAGAAGAACTTGCTGCTCGAAGCGATGCGGTCAAGTAGGCTCGTTACACCAACAGAATACGGTCATTTAAGACATTTGCTAGCAGCTTTCAGCGCTTAGGGCGGTTCAAGGAGGAACTACTCCCTGGGTCACTTTGACACGCGACTGGGGTGGATGGGAATGTGGCATGGACCAGCTTGCTTAAGCAAATCAATAGAGGCCGACGAAGGCGCGAGAATCCCCCCAACGATGAACCTGTGAATCGGCTGTTGGTTAAAATTTCCTCAAGAAGCACTCCACGGGCCGGATTCATCAACGGTTAAACCTGGGGTATATGGGGTAGAAGACGATCCTCGTGGGTATCTCCGCATACCCACAGGGTTTTCTTTACCTTTGCCTTACCGCGAGACTGATCCTGAATCCACTCCCGGAACTATGCCAAAGAACGTCGATAATCAATTCCTGGTTGGAATACGCCACGCATTCTACTCTAGTGAAGGCAGTATGAACGCCTATTTGGCCTATACAGCAACTAGCGCTGGAAAGCCGATGGACCAGTTGGTCTCTTACCCTTTTCCAGTCAAGTCTCACACTCATTCACCAATCGCAAAAAGATTGAAGGCCTGATTGGCCTGAACAGGACGTGAACCAAGAACCTCGACTCTGGGTGCCGACGACAGCCGGTGTTCTCTCCGACTGCGCTAACACGCACCCAATTTTATGTTCTGCTTGAAAATTAGGATTTTAAAGTGTGCTCAGTTGCTTGGTGGGAGTGAACCCTTACTTGCCTAAGCATAGCTTTGGAAGTACAAAGGTCTTTGTTTATCGATCCCTTTGTGGAGTGCGCCATGCACTTTACATACTTTCGTGACATAGAGGCTTGAATGTGCACTAGACTCGAAAAATTATTTTTGCGGTCCAGACCGACGATGAAACTACTGTTTTATCGTACCCAAACAGGCATGCTACCAATTAATAATGATAAGCAACATGTTTGCCCATTCTTAACTCAATAACGTAGAACTTTTGAACCTCGGTGAGTTTTTCGTTTTTTAGGACCCGGAGGTTTTCTAGAATTTTTCTTCTAAATGTCCCACACCGTCAGAAAATTTTTGGAGGAAATAGATTATAAGATAAAGGATAAAGGACGACATTAATGAATCCCATTTGGTATGCGCCACGCATTCCACTTCTACTACATCATCACCTAAAGCCAGCTCGACTGCGTCGTATTTGACCAGTAGAATGCCCTCCGGTGGCCAGTCGATGAAAAAATCAGTGTTTTATCCTCCACACGTCAGTTTGGTAGCAATCCGTCGACCCCAGAGGGATGAGGGCTTTGTTGCAGTGGCGGGACTCGAACCAAGAACCTCGAATTGGAGTGCACGTGACAGCCGGCACTTCCCCCAACTGCTCTACCACGCGCCCTCGAGTAATCGATAGGACAAAAACGGTCGTATCCGAGAATCGAGGAATCTTCTTGAAGAAGCTGCTGATGTCACAGCCGTCCGCGAGATTCCTCAGAAATGCTCTGATACAAGGCAGATTTAGCGCACTCGGAGGATGTGCCAGCAGTCGCGCGAAACCCGAATCGATTCAACGTTTGGATCTCACCCCGTGATGCACATGCATGGTCAACGTACCTTTGTCACTTTCTGTAGATGACGATGGTAGATCGATGATCGCACCTTCTTCTATCACAGCGTGCTTCTTCTTGTATGGACGATCGCGACGTGTACGGAAGCACTTCGGAAGCGATGACACCATTCAGTCACCTTGAATTTCATTCTCAGTAGGTTGTTCGACGTGGAATTTAGAACGCAAAATGGCGAACGGAAAATGAATCAAGATGACGAGCTCAACGGTTTCTATATTCTAAATTGAAGTTTTGATAAGCGACTATTTAAAAAATGGAGATCGATATCGAATTTGGTTCTAGTCGCGAATGTGGCCAGCACTGGGAAGTGGGAACGCATCAGCCAATCAGGTTGCATCAAATTTAATTGTCTGTTAGAGAGGACGTGAGCGATCGCTGCCCTTATTGGTTGGCGTGTGTCCAGTCACACCCTACTTGGTTATGATTGGCTGATCCGTTCTCACGTCCAAATGCTGCCTATATTCGCGACATGTACTATTACCAAGTCAACGTTTTCGAATAAAAAAACCCGGGGTAACTGGAAAATTCAAGTTGATTGAACTGTTCTCACATCCCAATGCTGCCTATATTCGCGACATGTACTGCGACGAATTCAACGTTTTCGAATGAAAATAGGTGAAAGAAGAACAGAAGAAGGTTGCCTCGAAGAAAGGAGACTCCTGAAGACGAAGAGCTCAACGGTTTCTATATTCCACATAAAGTTTTAATGAGCGACGAGTTTTATTTTTAAAAATGGAAATCGATATCGAATTCGGTTCTAGTCGTGAATGTGACCAGCATTGGGAAGTGGGAACGAATCAGCCAATCGGGTCGCATCGAGTGGTGGTATCTGCCGCGGAGGATGTGAACGGCCGCTGCACTGATTGGCTGGCGCGTTTTCAATCACTCTCTACTTGAGTATGATAGGCTGACTCGTTCCCACATCCCAATGCTGCCTATATTCGCGACATGTACTGTGACGAATTCAACACCCTCGAATAAGGATGTGAATGATCGCTGCCCTGAAAATTGGCTGACCCGTTCTCACGTCCCAATGCTGCCTAGATTCGCGACATGTACTGTGACGAATTCAACGCCCTCGAATACGGGCGTGAATGATCGCTGCCCTGAATGGTCGGCGTGTGTGTGTTCAGTCACTCCCCTCTTGATTATGATTGGTTGACCCGTTCCCGCATCGTAATGCTGCCTATATTCGCGACATGTGCTGTGATAAATTCCACGCTTCCGAATAAAGCGTAGACAGACAAGAAAAAAATACGAAATCTTCCCGAAGAAAAGAGACTCCTGAAGACCAGAAGCCTCAGCTGTAAGGGACGAGCGTGGGATCAGAAGAAACTGGCACGTCGTACTAGTGCAAAAGGACAGACTGGAGGCTCAACTGCATGTGCGAGGTAATCAACGCGCTCGGATCTGGTGGTCATATTGCGTGTGGCGCACCCCACAATGCCCCCCGTCCGATACGGCTGTCACTTCAGATGCATTCGCTATTGAGGTCGGCGACGAAGGCATTGTTAACGCACGGAAACCGCCCGCAATTCCCGTCACATTCCTAGCCGCTTAAAGCACCGACAGGTAGCCGTAAAGCCATGGAGATTTTACAAATACAATAAAACAGACATATGCGCGAAAAGTGAATTTTTGTAATTTTTTATAATTTTAAAATTTCAAATTTCATTTCCTTGAATCAACCTCATTGAAATTCATGAACAAAATATTCACTCCGGGGAACGTCAAGAATTTTTTTTTCAAGTTTTGGACAGTTCAAGGCAGTTCAAACATACGAAATCGCAATTTTAAAAATGAAGTCACACTTCATAACTTTCGTGAAACGTAGCGCTTCTAAAAATATCTTCTCATTAGATTGCCAAGGCTGCATCCGAACCTTGAATCAACCTCACCAAAATAAAAATAAAATGTATAAAATAAACAGAAAAAATGAAAAAAATATGTGGGATTATATCAAATATAAATAAGATTTAGTACAAATATATACCATTTTTCGCGTCGAATTCGACACTTTTTAAATAAAATTGGACACTCCTCTAAGCTGGACCAAAGCACCGTTTATACTTCGTCGCGGCGCGACGCGATGGCCACGCAATGAGGCCAAATTAATCGATCGCGTCGCACAATCAATATGGCCATTTTGCGTGGCGTTGCGTCGCGCCGCGACGAAGTATAAACGGGGCCTAAGGCTTTCGAAATCAAAGCAAATTCTTAAAAATTAAAAAATTAAGCTTCCTCCAGATTAAACTGGAGACCTTGAAAAATATTTAGAAATTTTTTTGTTCAAGGAAAATTTGGCTAAACTTTCTTTGAAAATGTTTAGTTCACCTGAGCCGGTAAGTATAATAATTTTATCAAATTTTTATTTTTAAGGAAAAATATTATATTACATTTTGCTTGAAAGCAAACCAAAGCAGCTACCATCCAACTTAGTACAAGTAGATTACGCCATGCACTCGACTAGTTCGTTGCGACTGCTATTCGATTGATAAAAGGATAAGGATAAAGGACGGCGTTACTCAATCCCTTCTGGGATGCGCCAGCGCATTCTACTTCTACGGGATGTCGTGGAGGCGACATGAATGCGTATTTGGCCATACAATGACTTGTGGTGGCCAGCCGATGAACAAGTCAGCGCTCTATCCTTCCCAGACAAGTCTGGTACCAATTCACCGACCCCGGATGGATGGAAGGCTTGGTTGGCCTGGGCGGGAAATCCGAACCAGGAACCTGGCATCGGGTGCACGCGACAGTCGCGCCTCCTCCGACTGCGCTACACGCGCCCTCATTCGATTGATAGTGTAAAAAAAGGAAAAGGTGAGGATAAAGAAGACGAAGGAAAGGGGAAGCTTGAAAGGGGTTGCTGTACTGGTCTTCAGATCACCTTGAAGGCCTCCATAGACTCTAAAGTTCCAAGTTTCTAAAGGGATTGTGGATGAAACGTCTTCGAACAGAGAATAGGAGAAGGAATTCTTCTCCTGCCCTGGCGTCGATGATATCCGGCTTGCATCTAGGGATCGCTAAGAGGCTCAACAGTTGCTCACATCACATTGGAGACGAGAGTCAGCCAATTAAACTAATGGCGTCGGCGACTTGTGGGGCGTTGTCCGAGGTCGTCACGGATCCCCACGTCACAACAATTCTCACAGAAAGGGAATGGAATGCTTCTTTTCGGCGCTAGGAAGCCTGGTCTTCTGATATCGCCGCGAGTGTTTCACCACTTTAGCGAACTGATCTGCTCTTAACACGCCCAGTGTTAATCCCGCTTAGTGTTTACCCACGTGGGTAAGGAGGCGCTGTCTCGCGTGGTTTATTTGATGACTAGATCGGCTCCTCCTAGCACACAACAGAAACACCGCACCAGCGTCCGCAAACATCGGCTTAGATGTACCGCGCCATGGAGACCCATGGTGACACGCTATATATAAAGAGGTGATCCATCAGGCTGTCGTCTGTATGTGGGTCCGCGCAAAATTAATGGCCGCCAGAATGCTTTCACAGCAACTCAGAAGGTATCTTCCAAATCACTGGTGCACAGCCCCTGAACAAGTAAACACTATCGATTGGACTATCGTCATCGATCGATCGTACGGATTTCTAGGGTGAAGCCTCGGCTAATTATACACAGCAACATATCGATCGATATTTATTGACCAATCGAGTTTAATGATTTGCTATGAGGACCACTCAGCAGACATCACGTTTGCATGATTCCCAGTTCCAGCGACTACAAGAATTGCGCTAGAAAATCGTTGGATTTGGTCGAAAATCGATAGCATTGATTGGGTCATTTAAATGATCGATTTCATCTGCCTGTTGTATAGACCATTCTGCGCTAATCGTATCCGAAAAAATCGAGATTTATGGGATTGTTTCTTCTGTTTCAACGCTGCAAAATCCGCCGCTAATTTAGCAACAGGATACAGTCGGAGAATTGCATGAAATTCTTCTATGTCTTGCAAAATAGAACACTAAAAACAAGCAGCAACTATGGTGAGCAATCAATATCAATCGATAACGCCGATTTGCTTCAATAGAAGACTGTGTAGTTCTCAATCCGGACGAATATGATGATCTGCTGAGAGAATTCGCAACAAGTGTGCAATGCTGAATGTCAAATTAATATCGATCGATTTATCGATTTAATCGATTTTCCGCAACGAAAGGCCGGCGGACTACTGGTTAATAGCATACATGATGATCTGCTGAGAGAATTCGCAACAAGTGTGCAATGCTGACTCTCAAATTAATATCGATCGATTTATCGATTTAATCGATTTTCCGCAACGAAAGGCCGGCGGACTACTGGTTAATAGCATACATATGAGACTGAAAGCTGCTGAAATAACACGGGTTAAAAAAATAACTAGAAAATAGCAAAACTACAGTATGCCTCGGCTTGGTTGGAACATCAGAATTCGTGCCGTACTTCGCATAGCAAAGAAGAACAGGAATAACTTATGAGACAAACGCGTAGCAGTGTTACGAAGCGGTTCAGAATACGTAGAATTCGATGCGTAGAACTGCCCTCAGTGAGCGCGATTCTTCTTAATGAATGCAACGGAACTGAATGCAACACGCCCCCTTTTCGATTATGCAGTGTCCGATTAGGCATGAAGGCACTGGAGCGTGAGCACGTCGTGGCATTGAAATCTAGGAACAAAAACGTGAATATCCGAAGAATCTGCAAGAAGTACCTTCACAAATGAGATGCGTCAGAGTAGGTCAGAAGTCAAAAAATCACTGAAGAAGCGCTGCTCTCGATTGGTTTACTTGCCAGACCGTTCCCATAACCCAATGATCGGGGTGAAGGGATATTAGACAGATAAAACACTGACATAACCATAGGCTGATCATCGCAATATAAATATAAAACACAGGAAAGGGTAGAAGAGGATCGAAGAAGTAAAGATTGCTTTTACTATTGATTTTTGATTGACTTTTAATAAATGAAATGTAGCCACATAACAAAGATATAGTAAAGTTTATAGTCATGAAAACCTTTTCATACACAATTATAATAGAATTTTTAATAAAATTTTTGGGAAATAAGACATGCCACAATTTGACAGTCATTGTATAGACCAAACACGCAGAAAACTGCATCCACGACATCCTGGATGTCGTGGATGCAGTTTTCTGCGTGGATGCAGGCCGGATTCATCAACGCTTACACCAGCGGGTATAGGGAGCAGAAATACCAACGACGAGGCATTCATTATAAACCTTACCAGCCACATCATGGGTATATCAGTGGGTAAAGTGCATATACTCGACGATCCTCGTGGATATATCGGCATACCCGCGAGGATTCCGCGCCCCATCGACAAAATGGCGCCCCAATGAGATCAGCTGTTCTCACGAGAAGCCTAGTTGTACCTTACCCGTGACTCCTTCCATGAATACGAATCGTGACCGATGCCCACTACGGTTAGTGGGTACGATTCCCTTACGGTATGTTTACCTATACCCACTGCTTGGGGAATCCGGCTCCAGTAGAAAAAAATAGCGTGGCGCACAACCATAAAAGCTTGAATGACGGCACCTTATACCGATTTTTAAATTATTCTGGAATTTTCCACAACATTAACTCTGATAGAAGTCTGAACACGAAATAGAGCGGCCTAACAATATTAGTGAAAGTTTACTCTTACTCTTAAGACGTTTTTGCTCTTAGTCAAGCTAAGAGATAAACAGATAAAAACTCTAGAGGAAAGAAGACCAAGCGTTGGTGCCAGCTGTTCCATCACAAAGCGCTTACCGTAATGGAGTATGCAAACCCTAGCTTCCCCTAGCTTCTTCATCGGTCTGGACCATGAAAGTCAATTTATGGGCTTAGTGCGCAGGATGGAACAACGCAAACGTCTCGAAGAATCCTTCAAGAATTCTACACAGATCTGTTCCGTTCTTCCATCACTGTCCCGAAATGCTTGATGCCATCAGCTGAGGAAGTACTTCCCATTCTGGAATCAGAAGTTGCTCATGCCATCAGAAGGATGAAGCCGGGCACTGCTCCCGGACCGGACGGCATTGCTGCTGATCTCCTTCGTGCGGGTGGCAGTGCCGTCTGCTCACTTCTTGCCAAGCACTTCAACCACTACCTTCGAGTTGGTAGGATTCCGGACTCATGGAAGGAGTCGAAAACAGTTTTAATCTTCAAAAAAGGTCAGCAGGAGGATATCAACAACTATCGACCCGTCAGTCTTCTCTCGGTTGTGTACAAGATCTTCACCAAGATACTGCTTAACCGCATGGAGCGTTGCTTGGATGAATATCAGCCAGTGGAGCAAGCAGGGTTTCGCAAGGATTTCTCCTGCATGGACCACATTCAGACTGTCTCACAGCTCATCGAAAGGAGCCGCGAATACCACCTCCCACTTGTCCTTGTCTTCGTGGATTACCGGAAAGCGTTCGACTCTGTGGAAATCAACGCCATTCTGAACGCCCTTGTGCACGCTGGTACACCATCGCCCTACATCCGACTTCTCGACGAATGCTTCTCGAACACATCGACTACCATCCAGCTGTTCGATCGAAGGCTTAAAATTCCTATCGGGAAAGGAGAACGGCAGGGAGACACGATTTCTCCCAAGCTATTCACAGCGGCACTCCAGGATGCCATGAAGGACTTGAACTGGGACGATAAAGGCTACCTTGTCGACGGTAAACGGATCAGCAACCTTCGCTTCCCCGACGGTACTGTTCTCATCTCTACCAGCACGGCAGAAGTCGAGGAAATGCTGAACGAGCTCAATGTGGCAGGCATGGAGATTGGATTGGACATGAATATGTCCAGAACGCAATTTATGGTCAACCAGTGGTGTGACACGGGACTCGTAAGGTTAAATGGAGTCGCTCTGCAACAGGTCGACTCCTACGTCTATCTGGGAAGAGAGCTGAACATGGATAACGACCTCGCTCCTGAAATCGCCCGCAGGAGACGCGCAGCATGGGCAGCCTTCAGTTCGATTCGCGAAGTCACCGATCAGGTCAGGGATGTTGGCCTCAGGGCCTCGATATTCAACGTACTGCCTGCGATGTGTTACGCGACGGAAACCTGGCCCGACAACAAGACAGTCGCCAGAGCGATGCAAACTACGCATCGTGCACTGGAGAGATGTTTTCTGAGGACAAGCCTTCGTCAGCAATGGCAAGAAGGCCTACGAAGCTCAGGGCTACGGGAGAAGTCGCAATTAGCAGACCCGCTGCAGTACATGAAGTCCAAATATCGCTGGGCCGGACACCTGCTTCGACGAAAGGACGATAGATGGAGTCTCCGTGTCACAGAATGGCTCCCGAGAGACCATAAGAGACCACTGGGACGACCGCCAACGCGATGGGCAGACTCATTCTCAAGATCTTTCAGAGAGCGGAGTCTGCCTCACTGGATGCAAGCAGCCAGAGATCGAGCGGTCTGGAAGAGTTGTGGTCCCCGCTGAGAAGACCCCCAGCCGACAAAAGGACCATCAAAGTATCAAAGTTTCGAAGCAAATAGGTGCGCATTCAGATTGCATGTCCTGTAGAAGTAAAGTGCGTGGCGCATCCCAAAAAAATTAACGTCGCCCTGATACTTTTCTAACAATAATATCTTGGTATGCTCAACGTGATGGGGTAGTCAGACCAAAGAGTGACGTGAAAGGGAACTTGAAAATCGACTTCAGTCGACCAGAGATCACCCTTCCCCGCACGGGAGAAACATGTGTCCATCTATCCGGCGGGCAAACATGACGAATGGCGCAGGCATAAGAGGTTTTGAAGAAACCAGTTGAGTTACAAATTTTGCAGGAGAATATGAGCCGACATTGGCCAATTCTTAAGATGCGCCACGTATTCTACTCCAACGGATATCCTGGAGGTAGTTTAATGCGTATTTGGCCATACAATGACTTGCGGTGGCCATCCGATGGAAAAGTCAGTGTTTCATTCCTCCTTGACAACTCTGGTAACAATTAATCGACCCAGGGCAGACGGTCGCGAATGTGAGCAGCGTGGCGGGTGGAAACGCATCAGCCAATCAGATGCATCGAATAGGCGTGCCAATCAGAGAAAACGCGCTCTGCCGATACCCTCATTGGCTGGCGTGTGTTTGGGGGTGTCACTATTGGTTGCGCTAGACTGGCGCGCTCCATCCCTCCCAATGCTGCCCATATTTTCGACATGGACCACTTGGTTGGCTTGGTAGGAATCCGAACTGAGAGCATTGAAGGAAGGGGCTCAATTTGTACGTTGCTTGCTGAAAACCAAAATCTTTTTGTTTATCTGTGCCGTTCTTCTAGAGATTGAAAAATCCCCTAGGGTAGAAGCGCAAAGGTCAATTTTTTTCTGACGTTTTTTCATAGTTTAAGATTATTTCATCGTACAGATGAAGTTATGAGAAGTTTTACACGAGATGTGAAGCTCGATAAGCTCGACAGTTCAGTGAACAGGAGAAGAACATCATCAACGCCTTGGAGAATCGCTAGAAGCAGCTCCACGGTCGGCAGAAGGTAAGACTACCACGCCATCGTATTGCGAAGACGAAGTAGAAGCACAGGATGGACCAAGTAAACAGAAGTTCGGCGAAAATTTTCGCCAAATTTCGGATCATCACGCCACGTTCTCGAGGTCAATATCGAACCCCGCTAGATCACCGTCTCCAGTGTGGGGGAAAACTGCGTCATGGAGACACTGCCGGAAGTCTTCTGACGTCTTCTGAATGTCTAAATAATAAGCAATGGCGTGTCTGGTGTGTATATAGGAGTCGACGAGTCCATGGCGTGTGTCCGCAACCACCGAGCATAATGGCAAAGTCAACAGAGGGCGTGCGAGGGACGCCTGAGCTACAAAGGGAGTCTTCGGTCTCGCTTCGGAGAGTCAAACATCCCTTTAGAGACCGGAAAAAGATCGGCCAAGATTATTGCAACGGGATACAGTAGAGCTAGTCTGAATGCGTATTAGACCTACACATATATGTATATGAGGTTGGAAACTAGGTCTCCGACGTTTTTTCAACATTTTATTCTGAATTTCGCTGAATTTTTTTGCATAACGCTATATACCAATTGAGAGAAAGAATATGACTCGCTCCATCAGAAAATATGTTTCCTTCCATTTAAAATTTGGTCATTTATAAAGAAAAGGAGCTGTTGATAAAAATAACGTACGTGAATGACCTGAAAATTAACAAAAACGACGAAAAAATCCAACATATGCTCTTGTAGGCAAATTATCCTCTTAACGTTGTGCAAAAAAAGGTCAAACATATGGGTAAAAAGCGAAACATTCTATCTAATAGATAAAACGATTGTCCTTCGAACGGTATGTAACATTTTGCAAGAAACGTTGAGCGAAATTTGGAACAAAATGTCTAAAAAACGACGGCGACTTAGCTCACAGCCTATGTACATAGTACTTCAGTCACCCTAAAGCACGACAACATCGAATAAAAGTGCTGACTGGGCTGCATAAAGCATGGGCTGGTCTGGATGCACGTACAGATGCACGGACGAACGGATTATCTATATTGCACAAAGCGAGACCTAGGCTGGATGCACACATAGGCGCACGGACGAGCGAATTATCTATACTACATAAGGCAAGGGCCAGGCTGGATGCACGTACAGACGCACGGACGAACAGATGATCTACGCTGCATAAAGCAAGGGCTGGCCTGGATGTATGTGCAGACGCACAGACCGACGAATTATCTATACTGCATAAGGCAAGGGCCAGAGGCTGGATGAACGTACAGACGCACAGACGAGCGAATTATTTATAGTGCATAAAGCAAGGGCTAGCCTGGCGCTCGTACAGACGCACGGACGAACTGATTATCTATTTTGCATAAAGCAAGGGCTGGTCTGGATGCACGTACAGACGCACGGACGAACATATTATCTATACTGTATAACGCAAGGGCTAGGGTGGATGCATGTAAAGACGCACGGACGAATGAATTATCTATAGTGCATAAAGCAAGGCCTAGACCGGATGCACGTACAGACACATGGACGAACAGATCATCTATAGTGCATAAAGCAAGGGTTGGTCTGGATGCACGCAGAGACGCACGACGAACAGATGATCTACGCTGCATAAAAAAAGGACTGGTCTGGATGCACGTGCAGACGCACGGACGAACGAATTATCTATAGTGCATAAAGCAAGGCCTAGGCTGGATGCGCGTACAGACACACGGACGAAGGGATTATCTACACTTCATAACCCAAGGGCTAGGGTGGATGCATGTAAAGACGCACGGACGAACGAATTATCTATAGTGCATAAAGCAAGGCCTAGACCGGATGCACGTACAGACACACGGACGAACGAATTATCTATAGTGCATAAAGCAAGGGTTGGTCTGGATGCACGCAGAGACGCACGACGAACAGATGATCTACGCTGCATAAAGAAAAGGCTGGTCTGGATGCACGTACAGACGCACGGACGAAAGAATTATCTATAGTGCATAAAGCAAGGCCTAGGCTGGATGCGCGTACAGACACACGGACGAACGAATTATCTATAGTGCATAAAGCAAGGCCTAGGCTGGATGCATGCACAGACGCACAGACGAACGGAACATCTCTACTACATGCAGTTAGGCACTCTCCTTCCTACCAGCACGTAAAACAGCAAGATTTGCGTTTAATAAAGAGCAAAGTAAGCTTCTTGGTAGCCACTTGGGCATTTTCCCTGAAAATCTAGAAAATTCTGAAGGACTAGGTTTTGCTGTGGTTACCAAAGTCACTTAACAACGGCGATAGTAGGCTTGGAGAGATAGGGTGGGAATCGAGTTCGCAATCAATTCATTTGAGGGCGGAAAACGATGCCTCTTGCGATTGCACTATCCTCGACCCAGTGGTTCTTCTTGGTTAGTTGACTCGGAATAAAGTTACCCAGAACCAGAGTAGGCTACCGAGGATACGGTAGAATGCTGTTTCAACTCAGAGGGAAACCACGGCATCTCTGGTCTAGCTGTGACGCCCACGGAACAAGGCTCAAGAGAGCAATTCCTGGAATGCCAAAGGAGACTGGTCCACGTAAAGACGACATGGACCGCGACCAGTTCATGAATAGGCGGCCGCGGAAGAGTCTCACGGGGTTTAGAGGACTTGAATGTGCCTATTCTCCCAGGCGAGCATAGCTTTAGAAGGCGGAGAAGCCGTCCGAAAAGGGAAGTCGTCAATTTCTTGATCAGTCAAAGGTCTCTGAAATCTCAAAGAAGATCATTCAGTAGGAGGAACTAGCGATGAGGTGAACTCCCAGAAGACAACCGGGTGTGACCTCCACGGAGTATCAAGTTCCAGCTGAGCCGGTGAAGAAGTGTAACGGCGTCTTCAGAAGTGCCGCGCGACGCACGTTACAAGCGGCTTAAGCGAATTAGACACTCTTCCAAGAGGATTGTCTGCGAACGAAGAAAACCGGACCGAAGGGGTGGGAGACAATTCCTTCCCGTCGGCCTTTCTCACGTCGCGGAAATATGTAGTGCCAGCAGCTGGTAGAAGAACTCAAAATGCGGTTATCATACTCTCGCCGGAAGAAAAATCGATAATATCGACTAAAAGCATTGGACAGGCCGGATGCATGCATGGACGCACGGACGGTCGGGTCAGTTCAAAATACAAAAAGCATTTAAACAGAATTTAAAGGAAGAGAAAGAAGAATAAACTTCTGGTCATTTAGCAACCTTACTTGAACATCTGAGAACTTCTGAAGCAGGAAAGCATAGCCATCGACGTCTTCTGGGAGCTGGAGAGGACGTTGCAATTGACATTGCCACGCCTTGCAATTAGCAAAGGACAACCGGCTTAGGAATCAAATTAATAGGCTACCCGCCTGCCTGCAGAGCTTCGGGTGCTAATGAGGCAGTCGAAGGCATTCTTCGGCCTCTTCAGCACGTACGAAGCCCTGGCCCCTTGGCTCAATAGGACAGTTGGGTAAGGTACTTGGTGAGAGGTGAATACCGGAGAGGATCGCCAGCCAATCACAGCAGACAGGCTTGTACCCGCCCGGGTCACTAACTTGCTATGTGCCCCACCATGTATTTCTTCAGAATAAAGCTGCCAGAATGGTCTTTATATGTAGATGCACAGTTATATGTAAAGAATTGCACAATTTTTTCGCTTATTCTGAAAACTCAAATACTTACACGAATGGAGAATATTCTGAAGGGCCAAATCAATTCATTAGGAGGATTGGAATTCCACAGCGGGTCATTGCTCAAGTTTATCATGAAATATGCTAATGAATCCAGGCGGAAAGTGACAGCATAGGGAAGAGTCCGTCGGCGATGTTCAATCACGATAAGAAGAGCGAGGAGGCTGAAGCGATGAAGAGAACTAAGGATTCAGATTCGAAGAACATCTTCTGGAGTGAAGAAGTTGCTTACTCGGCTAGAGGCTGAAGCCAAGAGGAGTACTAGGTATTCGGAGCCGCAGAGTCTTTTCTGGAGTACGTGAAGAAGTAGCTTACTCGGCTACAGAATGAAGCTCTTCTGGAGTGAAGAAGTGGCTTACTCGGCTAGAGGCTGAAGCTGTGAGGAGAACTAGGCATTCGGAGCCGCAGAGTCTTTTCTGGAGTACGTGAAGAAGTAGCTTACTCGGCTACAGAATGAAGCTCTTCTGGAGTGAAGAAGTGGCTTACTCGGCTAGAGGCTGAAGCCATGAGGAGTACTAGGCATTCGGAGCCGCAGAAGAGCCTGTTCTGGAGTACGTGAAGAAGTAGCTTACTCGGCTACAGACTGAAGCTCTTCTGGAGTAAAGAAGTGGCTTACTCGGCTAGACGCCGAAGCTATGAGGAGAACTAGGCATTCAGATTCGAAGAACATTTTCTGGATTGAAGTAACTTACGCGGCTAGAGGCTGAACCTACTTATGAGGAGAACTAGGCATTCGGAGCCGCCGAGTCTTTTCTGGAGTACGTGCAGAAGTAGCTTACTCGGCTACAGACTGAAGTTCTTCTGGAGTGAAGAAGTAGCTTACTCGGCTAAAGGCTGAAGCGATGACGAGAACTAGGCATTCAGATTCGGAGAATATCTTCTGGAGTGAAGAAGTAGCTTACTAGGCTAGGTAGAAGACATCGCGGAAGTGAAGTAAAGGCTCTTCTATAGAAGTCAAGCCTGGGCCTTCAGAAAGCGATGGTAGACAGTTCATCTGACCTCAAAGAAACACTCAGTGAACAACGTCAGAAAGCTACAGCAATGCCGCCCCGCGCACGGGTGTCATCGGCCTGACGGACAAAGCCACTGAGGGGACAAAGCCACTGGGGCTGTGTCAGCCGTGGACAGCCTGCCAGCTGTGCATGCTGCTGTCAATAGTGACCGCCAGCCACCCATATCCGGGAGCCACTGACCTCGACGAGCATTATGTCCGGACCGCCAGCCGGCAATTTGCGCCCATTATCAGGGACCAGTGCGTCCGCCGCTCCCGTGCGCGGTAATGGACTGGGAGCGGTCAGTCGATTGCCGCTGGGTCCACCTATGGAGGTGTTGGTGTTTGTCATCAGGGTGGAGGGGATGAAGCTGCCTGCTACGTTCTTCTATAGAACTTTCCATAGATGCCTAGGGATTAGGTTGGCCGGAAAGCTCTTTTTATTCGTTTATTTCTGAAACAGTATTCAAAACAGTATTACTTCGACTTGCTGAACGTGAAGAAGACGAAGTTCATCAGCTCTGAGCACTGCGCTGGATCGATCCTAGACTGCCAAGGGGAAACGATCGAGAAGGTGGAAGAATTCTGCTACCTATCCGAGGAAGGAAGTGTGGACCAAGCGGTCAGGGGACGGATAAACGCAGCCTGGCTCAAGTGGAGGGAGTCTACAGGGATCCTCTGCGACCGTAGATGCTCCAGGACGCTCAAAGGCAAGCTCTATAGAACAGTTGTGAGACCAGCCCTCCTCTACGGCAGTGAGGGCCCTCGGTAAGGCGCAGGAGCGGCAACTGCACGCGGCGGAGGTGAGGTGGGCATGTGGATGGACCCGTCGGAACAGGGTGCGAAACGAGGATGTTAGGGCAGTGATGAAGACAGCCCCGATCCAGCTGAAGATGAGAGAGCACCGCCTGAGGTGGTATGAAGACGTCCTCAGAAGACCAGAGGATCATCCCACAAGGTTGGCCCTAGATTTCGAGGCACCCGGAAAGCGTCCGAGAGCAGCCCCAAGGAAAAGATGGAAGGATCATCAAGAGAGATCTAGCCGAAGTCGGCGCCACGGCAGATGACGCCCTTGATAGGATGAGGTGGCGACAGATCACAAGAACAGCGGACCCTGCGACTGCGCGGGACTAAACGCTCAGCAGAAGAAGAAGAAGAATTACTTCGACTTGCTTCTTATGTGACGTTCTTCGCTCTGTCTGAAGGACCACCTATGTCGTGTGTTCTTCGAAGACTTATTGAAGTGTGTCGAAAGAGCGATTCCGAAGGATGTTTTATTTCAATTTCGAACTGGGTCAATCTGCCGTCGAAACAGCCCGGGAGATCGGCCATCTGTTGTGGCCGAATGGTGTTGGAGAAAGGACCATGCAACGGTGGTTCGAGGCATTCTGGAGACTTCAACCTTGAAGGTGCATCCCGAGGCTGCTGAGACCTACAGCACTCCAGGACGACGATTTGAAGACCCTCGTGGAAGCAGATCCATCCCAAACAATCAGCGAGATTAATAGATGCCTCTTGACGACTCTGCGCAAAATTAATAGCCGTTTGCGCGACCGGCTCCACACGTCGATCTGAATGCTGAATCTCCATTCAAAGTTGGGAATCATACGAGTATACAGACCGGACCACCTGGACATGCTCTACAAGAAAGAAATATTAGGTTGGCCCATAAGTCCCCGACGCTTTTTTCAGCATTTCATTGCGGATTTCGTCTGGCGCTGCCTTGCATAGCGCTAAGAGAATGATTTGCTCTACCAGAGCATGTATTGCATTTCTTCTTTCATCCTGAATTTTGTCAATTTTTAGGTCGTTAAAGTGAAAAGTAAAAAGTGAAAAGTGGCCATCGCCGACAGTTCCTTCTCTCACGCTAGGCTTGGAACTTTTTGCGCAGCTTTTTACAGAATTTGGAAGACAATGTTCTGTACTCTCAATAATACGTGTTGGTCCTGCTTTATATGGTAGAGATGATCCGTTCGTCCGTGCGTCTATACGTGCATCCAGACCAGCCCTTGCCTTATGCAGTATAGAAAATTCGCTCGTCCGTGCGTCTGTCCGTGCATACAGCATGGGCCTAGCATTATGCAGTATAGATAATCCGTTCGTACGTGGGTCTGTACATGCATTCAGACCAGTCAGAAGAATTTGTGTCGACTCCATTTTCGAGTGTCATATTAAACTGAGCAAGACAGACTGAACAAGGAGGAGTTGTTGATGAAGATGATTTTTCTCTTTTTGGCATTTTGTTGATATTCAATAGAAATCAATAAACGCGACACATACTCTTAAAGAGCAAGACATTCTCTTTCGAATGACATAAAACACCAACCCAAAAAGTCCAACCGCAGAGCAGGAGCTGTCGGCAAAAATAACCATCCTCCTTCGGACGTTCCAATTTGATGACCTAAAAATCAATAAAGGACAAATGAGCAAATAGGACCAATGAGTATTCTTATAGTGCCGAAAATACATTGTCTTCCAAAGCCTATGAAAAACTGCGCAAAAATTCCAAACCTAAGCGGAGAGAAGGAGCTGTCACCGATGGCCACCTTTCACTTTTTCACTTTTCACTCCGACGACCTAAAAATTGACGACAAAATTGAGGATGAAAAAATGCAATACATGTTCTCATAGAGCAAATCATTGTCTTTCGAAAGCTGTATAGCGCTATGCATGAGACCACCGGCGAAATCTGCAGTGAATCGTTGAAAAAACGGCGGGGACTTATGGGACAACCTAATAATATCGATCGATTTGTGATTATCGATCGATTTTACCGACTTTGCCTGAAGTTGGCCGCTTAATGTTTGTTAAGCAAGGCAACAAGGATTCCATGTCGATCGGATTATCATGGTTATAACGGCTCCAGCAAACAGTCGGCTGATAGCCTTGCTACCGTTGGTTGCTGTATAAGCCATCTATCGGCCATCAATTCTACGCGGAAGAACGCACGGACGAACACACACGGAACATCAAGGTAGGCGAAACGACTAACGAATATACGAAAATGCTTCTGTTAAACACTAAAAACCGAATATATTTATGGAAAATTCAGCTAGCTAGCAAGGAATGTTGAGCATTCTATGGATTCACTGGTAGGAATGCATACACGTATGATGAGGAGAATATCTGGAGGAATTCGTAAAAGAATAATGTAATATAAAATATAAAAAACAAAAAAATTAGGTGCAGCAGTGCAAAATATTCCACCAAACCCCACAGACACTGAGAAGAACAGATCTTTTCCGGAAACCGAGTACTGTCATCGTCCATATAGATCGGAGCACGCCCGTAGATGCCGTGGGCGGTACATACTTGACCGGCGTCATATTTTCGTGTGGTACTGAAAGAGCTCTTCTAGCTATGGTTCTGGAGAACGCGAAATGGAGGTGAAGTCCGCTCACCACCAACGAAGCACTGTTGTCAATCTGGGCGAGCTTCGTCGAGTAGAGCGCCTCCAAGCCGAACAGTGCAAAGTACTGGTATTTCCTCGAGTTATGAGAGCCGAAAACGCGGATATACCTGAACATATACGCGATGAGAATCCACCAGGAGCCAGATTCATCAACGACCTACAGAATTTAACGGAGAAATCACGAATTTAGCGATGTGGTGAAACATTTCACGCTTGATAAGCCGCGCTATCAAGGATTTCGGCTGTAATTTCTCCGTTAAATTGCTGTAAGCCGTTGATGTATCTGGCCGTAGAATGTTATTTCTCACACTACATTTGCACTGTCTAAGGAACGCTTTCAAGTGTGAGATGTAAATTGAACGCTATCGATCAATATTGATCAGTCAGTGGATCGATTAGGACGAGCTTTTGCGATGCCATCTTGGCAGGATGTAGAGCCGTGTGAGCGGAATCGAGAACCACAGTCAGTTTTTGCTGAACGCTTTTTTAACTCCAGAAAAATAGGTGTAAAAACGTGTGCGGCAACAATCATCAGCCCCTATGACATCCCACGAGGTGTGCTTCGGTGGCGCAGTTGGTAGGAGTGCCGCCCAGTAGAGGCGCAACGGCGAACTTTTGAGTTCGAGTCCTTGTGCTGCCGATATTATTGCACATATCAGTTTGTTGTTCTCACGCTTTCTCATGATCACTGGAGTAAATTTTAGACCGTATGGTGCAGTTTATGCCCTTTTCCTCGGTACCATGACACGAGTCGTAGATCACGCTTTACCTGAAACTTGGGTAACTAAACCAAAATGTAATTTATAGATACACTAGACATGAGAGCATCCTAAACACATCTTACAAGAAGCGAAGAATAAATAAAAAGGAGCAGTGAGAAGAGCGCCAAGTGAATGTTCCCATGTCACTGTTTTATAAGGAGTTTTTGTTTGCATAGTGCGACAATCTGATAATGATCAAAGCTAAATTCTTTTTCGATATCCCACAAATCGTCCTATTGCCACGGGAACGCGATAACACCCACCTATGTACCGATATGGCCCTGGTTCGTAATAATCAACCGTAAGCTATGCGAATTTGTGCAGTTACGGTATCATTGGTGGTATGGTGTGATATTGAGGCAGTGCAGATATGCATCGATGAAAAACTCGTACATATAAAGGCGCAAATAGACAGCTTTGGTTTGTTGCAAGCATTGATGGTCATCAGAAAGCGTAATAACAATAAACTAATGTGTGCAAAAACATTGGCAGTACGCGGACTCGAACTGAAAACCCCGCTGGAGTGCTCCTATGAGACGGCACTCCTACCGACCGCACCACCGAGGCACATCTCGTGGGGGTGTCATAGGAGTTGATGAGTGTTGCGCACACGCTTTCACACATATTTTCCCAGGTCTTTAACAAAGCGCTCAGCAGAAACTGACTGTGGTTCTGGACTCCGCTCACACGGCTCCCTACATCCTGCCGAAATACCATCGCAAAAGCTCAGTTGGGAATCTTTCCTTGTAAAGCAGACAGCCATGATGATGAGTGCTCACCGAACTAGACGGGCGTCGAACACCAGCGTCTCGACGGAGGTCGACGGACATTCGGTGCGGTCGATTACACGCTCCCATTTACACCGATCCAGGCTCACCTAAAGTTCTTGGCTTAAACTGTGATGGTGCTGGAGTTAATACAGATTCATCAACCAGCACTGTTATACAGCACAGCTAAGGAAGTAAGGGAGGTGAAAGCGATTTGAGAGAGAAAAACAAAGGACTGACTCCGCTTTCACAGACGACTAAGTTGATCGAAGAAATCTTGAAACATTTGACAGTAGTCAAATACGACGATTCGCTTGAATATTGTTTCCATGAGAAAGAAGCTGAACTTCCATAGTCAGTGAGGATGAGCAACCCTTTACAATTGTCTCGGAGAGATAGAAGCAAAGGCAGGATCCGAACATCGAATCAATTGGAGGTCCATGCGATTGCCGGCAGTTCCTCCGATTGCGCTTCTCGCACCATAAACGACCATTTTGGGATGCGCCACACATTCTGCGCTTAGGAGATGTCGTGGAGGCGCTCATTTCGGCCATATAATGGCTTGCACTGGCCAGCTAACGAACAAGTCAGTGTTTTATTCTTCCCAGACAAGGCGGATTCCAGTTCACTGACCGCTGAGGGATGGATGCTTGGTTGGCCTGGGCGATAAATCCGGAGCAGAAACTTGGGACCGAGTGCACGCGGCAGCTGTCGGCTCAAAAGACTGCTCTACCACGCGCCAGAAAAGCGTTTACTACGACTACAAGTATGGCAACGACGACACGGGGAGCTGCCCCTAATAAACACTGAACTAATGCTAAGCCAATGCTATTTTCTCCTTTTTGTCTGTATTCCAGGACTAGTTGATCCAGCAGGTGAGTTGTCACACACTCCTTAGTGGATACGACTTTGCGGGGCGCGTGACGGTGCAGTCGAAGGATGCGTTAGCCGTCGTCTCTACACGATTTCAGGTTCCTGGTTAGGATTTCCCGTCCAAGCCTATCAAGCCTTCCACACCCCCGCGGTCAGTGAATTGATACCAGACTCGTCTTTAATGGACAAAACACTGACCTGGCCATTGGCTGGCCACCGCAAGTCATGGTAGAGGCCAAATACGCACTCAAATCACATGCGCGACATTCCGTACAAGTACAGTGCGAGGCGTATCCCCAAGGAATTGATTAACGCCCGCCTTCATTCTTCATACACATTAATCCCTCCTCTTCTCCTATTTGTAAGGACAGAGGTGAGGACGAGAAATCGCGTAATAAAAAGGAAGGGGTCTGAAGCGTATGTCTGAACGGTGCGAGCGAGTCATCTAGGAAGAATCCTCACCCCTCAATTAGTATAAAAATGTGTTTATTTTTTGCCAAGTCCTTAAACCCAAGGAGTATGGTGTCGTTGAAGTAACTGGTAGTGCGCTGGGTGTCTCATGTAGGCGCCAATGCCATTGCTGGCAAGCGGGTGGGAGCGCAGTGGGTAGTGGAGTTGCTTCATGAGAGGGAGGTCGATGGTTCGGTTCGCCTGAGCTGCGGTATTCAAATGAATGGTTGAGATTTGGGCGTCCTGACGTCTAGGCAATTTTTAGACGTCTTCTGCGCTTCCAGCTAGATGCTTTGGAGAGTAATTTTCTTGCATCTTGTTTAATACTGACCGATTTTTAAACACAAGGCAATGAGAAAGGTATACATACAACATAATGATGTGTGAACGTTCAACATCAGTTGTACGCCGGCACAAAGTGTACGAAGCAGAAGGCGGTTTTATCAAAAATCGGCCAGTAATAATAGAGTTACTACAGCTAAATAAAAGTTAAAGGGGAGTTAAGTTACACTTCACATCATGCAGCTGGAAAAGTTTGCAGAAAACGCCTGATAACTGTGTAGACATCAACAGCCCTCAAATCTCGACCAGTCAGTTGAAATGCAAAAACACCGCAACTCGGTTGAACCGAACCTCGACCTCTTTAACATGAAGCAAGTCCACTAGCCACTGCGCCTCGGGCCGCTTGCCGGCAGAGACATCGGGGGCGTACAAGAGATCCCCAGCGCTCGCCGATTCCACAATAACTTCAAGGACCCTCTATCCTTGGGTTTAGCGACTTCGCAAAAACTAAACACATCTTTATACTAATTGAAGGATGAGGATTCTGCCTATGTGATTCGCTTTCCCCGCTCAGACATTCGTTTCAGACCCTTCCCTTGTAAGTAAAGCAGAATAGGGGCGTACGTCGACGTGGCAGGAATGAGCTCTTTCCAGTTGCCAATCTGGTTGCTGCAGTACGATGCTGTTGATGGTGTAAGCACGTCCGAGTCCGACGACGATCCCCTCTTCCTTTCCGAATTTGTAAGACGCCATTCGGCTACCATCACTGTCGGATATTTCTGGAATAAGATGCGATTTTCAGGCTGTCAATACAGAGTTGGGTCAACTAGACCTCGTCCATCGTTCAGCAGCGTCTGGGTACATGCTCCGGCAAGAACGGCAGCACCCAGTTTTACCGTGGCGACATTTTCGTCGGGTACTGGAAGGGGAACACTGAGGAGAAAAATTGCCTGCGGAGTGGAGTCAGCACAAACTCACACAGCGACCCACGAAAACCTGTGGAGATGCCTTGAGACCTCCGCTCCATCGCGTCGTTGATGAAGACTTCGAATCTAGGCCAATTCGCATCGAAAAGCACTGAGGATCGGACAGTGGTAAAGAGCTCCTTCGGGCTCATCAGATGCAGTCGCAGGCAGTTCTTCAGGATGAGACTCTTGATGAGCATCTCTACAGGAGTCGCCTGAAGCAGAAAAAGTGGATATTTCTTGGGCGGATCAGCGACGACGACCTTGGGGCTACCTCCATCGGCGGTTGTGCTTCAATCCATCCGCAAATTGCATGGAAGATGTCGATCTCAGCCGCACAGAACGAGTCTCTGCTCAACAACATCAATACCAGCTTCAGAGACAATGTCGTGAACTCCTGAAAATTTCTCTCGAGTGGAAAACATGGAAAACATAGGAAAGTCCTGAGTCCCACACCACAGCTTATATACCATTTTCAGGTCAAATTGGACACTCTTCTAAGATTTTTGAAATCAAAGAGAACTCTTCCGAATTGAAACAGCCTTTATACAGGTTAAACTACAGACTCAATAAGATGGTTAGAATTTTTTCTTGTTCAAGGAAAATTTAGCATAACTTTTTTTGATTTTTTTTACTTTAGCTGCCCGAATAGGTGTAGTAATTTTATAAAATTTTTACTTTTGGAGAAGAAATAACAAGCTACATTCTGTTTTAAAGCGCAGTAAAGCAGCAACCATATAGCCCGTCAAAGAACCGGATTGCGCCATGCACTCGAAAAGCTCGTCGCGAGTTTTATTTGATTGATAGCGTAAATGCTGCTTACATGAAACAACAAGGTGGGAATATCTACTTTTTGCACTGTCTATAGCTATGTATAAATCAACATATAAATATAATCAACATATACATTATATAAATCTTCGCAAGCAGTATTCTCCTTTTCCATTTCATGTTTCAACTATTAGACAATAGACAAAAAAACTACACAAGTCGTTGCTGAAATAAAGGTAGTTAAGATATTAAAGAGAGCACTTCAACAATGTCAGCCAATGGAAAATAACTTTAAGCTCAATTTCATTACTATAAAGCTTAATTTTCCACGAAAAATTAGAATTTTAAAAAAATTTCAAACAAAGTGTACACTTATAGGGTAAGTGAATTAAAGGTTTCAAGAAATTATACTGAAATTTTCCTCGAACGAAAAAAAAACTGTAGACATTGCAACAAGTACAACATTTGTTAAGAACGAGCATACTTCGTTGTTCCATGTAAACAGCATTTATACTATCAATCAAATAAAAATCGCGACCAGCTTTTCGAGTGCATGGCGCAATCTGGTCTTTTAGCGGACTATATAGTCGCTGCTTTGCTGCGCTTTAAAACAGAATTCAACTTGTTATTTTTTCTTCAAAAGTAAAAATTTTATAAAATTCTTAGACTGAACGGGCAGCTAATGTAAAAAAAAAGTAAAAAAAAAGTTATTCTAAATTTTCCTTGAACAAAAAAATTTTCTGATCATCTTATTGAGTCTCCAAATCGGAATGAGCTTCTTCTACATTGAAGTATAGACTCTCCAAAAGGTTTAGATTAATTTTTGTCCAATTTTTTTTAGTATGATTGTTTAGAAATTCTAATTCACCCACCCAACAAGTGAATTTCTGTCACAAATTCGCTTGTTGGGTAGGTGAAGAAATTGTTTGAAATTCTATTAACACTTTCTTTTTTGAGAAAAAAATAATGGTTTAAAGCTTGTTTTAGAGTGCATGAAGGCGGCGGCTAATGTCAGAAAAGAGGTTGCGCCATGCCCTCGTCCAAAACGTTGCGACTTTTATTCGATTGATAGCAAAATTTCTGTTTACATGTAGTTTCATGCCTGTAGACGGTAGAACAGAAACAATTGTAAGAATCATACATATCCTCATTTAGATGCTTCATGTAAGCAGAACTTAAACTATCAATCAAACAAAACTTGCGGCGATTTTTTTGAGTGCATGGCGCGATCCGATCTTTTAACGCGCTATATGTTGCATCTTTGCTGTGCTTCAAGAAAAATTTTTAGTTTATTATTTTTGCTCAAAAAATAAAAAAATCATAAAATTGTTACACTTATGGTCAGGTAAACTAAAAAATTTCGAATAAATTATACCAAATGGGGGATTTTCCTTAAAAATTTATTATTCTAACTATATTACTGAGTCTGTAGTTTAACCTGCGCGAAAGCCAAGAAATCTACAACCAAATAAAGCTTGTAGTGGTAATTACAATAAACTACCTGTGCAGCGAGGACTTGTGGAGCGTGTTCGTCAGCAAATTTCAGGCAGCTTTCAGCCAATTCTTCGAGCAGCAGCTGTGAAGAAGTGCGAAGAATGGTGAAGAAGTTGCCGATGTTGTTGAGCTTCGCCTGAATTTGTGGTCGTTAAAGTCTACGGAGAACATCTGTGACTACTACGGCAGCGAATAGCTCTATGATGGTTCGACCCCGGGGACAGACCACTAACACTTCGATTCATCAACGGAGAGGGTGGAGAGGGCTCACGAGCTCCACGGAGACTCCACGAGGTCGTGTATAAGCTTCTATCTCGACGGTGAAGCATAATACCGTGTCTCCTTCTTGCACCTGAAGAACTGGATCTATCCTAGTCGGGAGGGAACATCGCTACAGTGACAGTTTCGCTCAGCACTCCAAGACCCTGGCACGGCTCTTCTCGCGCTACCTGTCGGAGTGCAAGGTTCCATATCAGTGGAAGACCAGCAGGACCGTCTTGCTACAAGAAGGGAGACGTGCACGACATTGGCAACTATCGCCCGATCTGCCTGCTGTCCGTAGTCTACAAGCTGTTCACTCGAGTCATCCTGAATAGAATCAGCCGAACGCTGGACGAAGGACAGCCATGCGAACAAGCAGGATTTCGGAGAGGATTCAGCACGACCGACCACATACACACCATTACGAAGCCGATGGAAGTGTCGCGAGAGTACAAGCTGCCGTTGTGTCTTACATTCATCGACCTGAAGAAGGCATTCGACTCCGTCGAGACTGAAGCGGTCATCGACGCCCTGCTCACTCAGGGTGTTCCTACTCAGCACATCAGAGTACTTCGTGAACTGTACAGTGGATTCACGACCAAGATCTCACCATTCTACAACGACGTCGTCATCGACGTAGAGAGAGGGGTTCGACAGGGGGATACCATATCCCCGAAGCTCTTCAGCGCCACCCTCGAAAACGTCATGCGCGAACTAGAATGGGAAGACATGGGAGTGAAGGTCGACGGCCGGCAACTACATCGTCTTCGCTTCGCTGACGACATCGTGCTCATAACACCGAGCATCAGCCAGGCGGAGCGAATGCGGGCCGACTTCGATCGTGTATGTGGGAACGTTGGACTGTAGCTGAATCTTACGAAGACGATGTTCATGAGGAACGGACAAGTCTCTGATGCCCCATTCTCGCTCAACGGAACGAACATCTCCGAATGCTCCAGCTGTGTGTATCTGGGTCGCAAAGTCAATATGGCCAACGACCTAGCACCAGAGCTGAGCAGGAGGAAAAGAGGCTTGGGGAGCTTCCAAGAGCGTCGAAGAAGTCGTGAAGAAGACGAAGAACGTCCGACTCCGTGCTCACCTATTCGACTCCACTGTTCTTCCTGCCCTAACGTACACAGCAGAGACCTGGGCTATACGAAAGCAGGATGAGCACGCGATCAGCGTCGCGCAGCGTGGAATTGAGAGGACGATGCTCGGAGTGACACGACTCACGCAAGTGAGAGAAGGCCTCCGGAGTTCCGAGCATCGTCGGCGTTCGAAGATCAGAGACGCTGTCGAAAATTAGGTGGGCCGGCCACGTAATGCGATTCGCAGACACCCGCTGGACGAGAGCCGTCACAGATTGGATTCCGCGGGATGTCAAGAGAACACCACGACGCCCACCAACGCGTTGATCGGACTTCTTTGCGAAAGCCGTGAACGACCGATATGACGCTCTTCGTGTTCCTCGAGCGAGGAGGATCGACTGGAGCACTCTGGAACATGACAAGGACGAGTGGGGACGATGCTGCCGTTCGCTAGAGAGACTCGATGAACAGTGGGAGACGGGTGTGATAGAGGGATGATTAGCAATAGCAGACGCTGGAACCCGTGGTCTTGGAAGACTCTGGGTAGCGTGGCCATGTGGCCATGCTCCAAGCTACAATAAATGTCGTGAAAACCGGGGTCAACAGCAAACACACCCAATTAATGAAATCCAACCCATTTCTCTTCCACCTTTTCATGCTATTCGATGCAAGAATTACCTTTATATAGTCGGCCACTGCTTGATGAATTTTAGTCAGGCTGTATTCGTGAGAAAGATGAAGAATAGCCAAGAGCTCTTCAACATTGAAAGCGGACAGCTCGACTTTAGCAGAGTAGAGGAACCTGAACAGCGATGAGGGAACTGCACCATCTCATTTAGATGACCACTCCACCCACTTCAGAATAGTTCGAAATGCGACAGGGTCGGTTCCTTGGAGCACAACCACTGATCCGATGGATTCGTCATCGAGCATGACCCTAAACAACGGAAAACAGATTAGAGAAGGTTCACGTAAAGCTGTCGAAGAAGCGTCACTTGCCTGAAGTGCTCACTGCGTGCAGCCAGAATAGGTCTGTGCGCTGGGAATCTTTCCCCGTCAATCACAAATGTGACGTCCGAGAAGGCCGGATTCGAAAATAAAGCGTCTATGTCACCCAGTAGGGTTGCAGCATCGTCGAGCAGAACAGTTGAGTCTTCTAGAAGCGATGAAATTTTGTACCACGAATAGGGATAAGACATTAAGTCGAACCTTTCAATTCTCCAGACTGCCCTTGGCTAGACGATGAACTCAGTTCATTCATGTCTGAAAGCGTGAAGTCGTACTCCTTACGTTCTTCAGAACGTGATCTTCAAAGCTCCTCTTTAGCACCTTGTAACACAGCACGTGAACGAACAGATACGTGGAAAGCAACTGACAGGGGAAGGGTTTCGACCTCACATGGAACTTCAAGTTGAAACCAGGATCATTAGAAAGAGCTCGGAATGCTGACTCCGAATATGGGCGTCAAAATTGCAAAATGGAATCCCTGAGCGAGTTATGGCCTGCCAAAATCGGATGGCTTCATCACAGCTGGCGCGAGAGTGGTCAGTCATTGGGGTTCCGTAAGAAGTGCCTGACAGCTGCGACGGTGGCGCAGAGGTAGTGTTCCTGCTCCTCAGTCGCGACGTCGTTGGTTCGCCTCCCATTATTGCGGATTTCTTTGCAAATCATAATTTATCCTCGAAATGACTTTTGTTCTGAATTATGACGTCTGATTAAATGGCCATTAAAACTACCATACACGTTTATAAAACCGTTGTCGTCTAGCACCCCAAATTTAGCGAGAAGAATGGACACCACATTTGCTGGTGGAAAGGACAGTATGTAAGTGAAGAAAAAGGAGTAGATGAACGACACTTTGGGCTTCCTCATCATACATTCTACTTACCTTTTGCTACACACACTTTTTTGCCTTGTTCCACAGATGCCATGGTTGTTAGAAACACCTCTAGTTCTTCAATATATGATTTTTCATGATAAATAGTAAATAAAAATGTCACCATAGCAGTTTTTTGCCTTCAAGCATTCTTACAAACGTGTATAGTAGTTTTCCCGACTATTTAATCTGACACGTGTCATAATTCAGAATAAAAGGTAATTTCGAAGATAAATTACAGTTTGCAAAAGAGCCGGCGTCAATGAGAACCGAACCAACGACACCGCACCTGACGAGCAGGAACACTACCCCTGCGCCACGGCCGCATCTGGCGAGACTTTCTTACGCAGCCCCAATGACTCACCACTCTCGCGCCAGCCTGTGGTGAGATCACCCGATTTCGGCAGGCCATAACTCGCTCAGCTATTCCAATTTGCAATTTTGACACCCATATTCTAGTCAGCATTCCGAGCTCTTTCTAATGATCCTGCGCATAATTTGAAGTTCCATGGAAGGTCGAAACCCTTCCCTAGTGGGATCATCGTCAATATCGGTCCTGGAGCAGCGTTCAGTGTAAAGAAGCAACTGAACGGGCGATAGCATGTACCAAGACCCCTGATATCGATTTATGCCGCCGCATAATCGATATCGATTTGAATGCCGAGTCTATTTATTACTATTTTTTCTTCAAAATTTCGACTACCTTGTAGTTGTGGTTGTAGGTGTAGGAAGTATTTGATTCGACTCACTCCGTTTTACATGGTGCACATAAAACGCTCATAAAGATAGAAATTCGAAAAAAATAAAGGACAGCGGTAGGCGTTAGTCAACACCTTTCGGGATGAGCCGCGTCTTCTACTTCACTTTCGGAAGCATGCTGAACCTATATTTGGGCTAAATAATGATTATGGTGCCCAAATGATTTACCCTTCCCAGATAAGACTGATATCAATTCATCGACACCGATGGGATGAAAGGCTTAGTTGGCCTGGGCGGGAACTCCGAAACAGGAACATGAAATGAAAGTGATGGCCAGTGCCTTCTGTGCTTCCACACATCCAATAAATAAAAATTCGAATCAAAAAGCTTCGAAAAATTGCAATTCAAGCAACGACTGCCATTTCTTATCAGCAGTGAAGGAGCTGTAACATTGGTTTTTGAAAGAAAAAGTCCTGCCCGGTTTACTTCCATCTCTCCGGAATTTCTGGAGACCATCATAGGAAAAGTTTAAACTAAATGTATTAAAGGTTCTCGGTCCTAGTCTGGAATGTGGACAGCATGGGAGGTAGGAGCGCGCCAAGTAATTACAACCAACTATGCTCCCTGCAATTGCATCGTCGCGACAATTAATGCAATGAGGTCTTCCTTATTTTTGACTCGAAACCGCCACTGTTCTGGACGAATGGAATAGGAAAGCTGCCTTGTCTTAGCCCTAGTTTATACCTCCACCGCCACGCGGCGCGGAACCGTCATAGGTATTGATTTTTCACACAGCCCAATCGATATCTATTCCGACTATGGCACAGCGCCGCGCGGAGGCGCAGCTATAAACTAGGACATAGGCAGCGGCGTATTTCGTAGAGTTCAGTGTTATAAAATCAGATTTTCCAAAACAAAAAGGAGTGCCAGTCTAGAAAAGGCGATCAACCCTGATTTTTCTCATCAATGTCCGAGGACTTAATCCAAAGAACCTAAAACAGCCCGTTGATTTCTTTCAACATCATCAAGGACGATGAGGGCAGAGAATTTCAATGGTCACCTAGGATATGATAGAGCGCATCCTAGGCAAATAAAACACAAAAATGAGATCCGGAAAACATTCTCGTTTTTAGGTCCACCTACAATGCGCAGTATCACATCCTAGGCGGACCTAGCTAGACCTCTGCACTCACCCAGCTGAGATAGCGCCTCAAAATGATTTGCTTTACAGCCAACGAGTCGCTCGGTGACCATAGGTGTGTGGAAATCTGAGCCTTGGAAGGGGTAAAGGGCAGATTTGGAAGAAATGCAGCTCATATCCCTCTACATGGACTTGGAAATTGCGGTCAGGACTTCTATCTCGATCCAATAATACGACATCCATGATGTAATGATAGGAAAACATCAAAAGACGCCAGCACGGTACAAAACTGAAGTTTGAGAACCAAAAACAGCGAATAGAATACATCAAGTGGCCACCAGAATCAGGACGGAACTCCAGACGATGGGGTCAACGTCTAAAATGTCGAGTGCCCTTCTCGATCCACTCTTTAATTGTAAGGGGAACAGAACCAAGCCTGGAGAAGTAGAACTGAGATCATAAAGAAGAGAAAAGGAGGCGTTTCGAGGAGCACAGCCGCTCGGTTCAACAAGACGATGTCGAAATCGGCACGGCCTGTTGTCCGATGATTGTTGTCGCAGTTACGTAACCGCAAAGAGGCAGCTGTAGTGCAGAGTGGGCTGTTTCCCCTGTTTGTTGCTCCGGGGAACATCAGCCTCATCCAGGTCCACAGACGTGCTCGTCGGCTTCGAGATGGCAGCGACTCTTCCACGCAGAATCTCTCCTGTCGATTCTCCCCGACGTCGCGAAACATTCCATGTGTTTGTGCTGATCCGTGTTAGAACGCAGGCTTCCACTTTACTGTGAGTATATACATAGTTAATTGTTTCATAGTATGAGCCACACAAAGCGAAGTGGATTCCTGCTTCGATCTCCTCAATCATTAAGCGGAACATACCTAGCTTACAAGAGAGAAACCGACAAACAACTGGCTACCGCTCCTCAACGTACAAGTGCACCTCTCTCGTGACGCCTTCCAAAAGAAATGATTAGGAAGGTGTCACGAGAAAGCCTAGTAACGAAAACAACTTGTGCATTTCCGTCCTGCGCATCTGAGCAGTATTAAAAGGGCCATAAAAAGAAGATGTTCCCTTTTGAAAATGTTAAGAAGAAGAAGAATAAGAAGATGTTTGGCCTTAATAGGAAACTTCTCCCAAGGAAGCTATTTTGGGGTGCTGATCATGAATATGACATTCGTTTTTGAAATTTCGGCTGATTACGGTAGGTTACAGCAGGTACAGCTGTCTAGGGCTGTCGGGCTCATGGGGCGATGATCACGAATCTGACCATTTTGACAATTTAGAGTGAAATAAATGTGTAGGAGACGGGTAGGAAGCAAACTGGTGAAGGAGACAGCGGTTATGAAAAAATGCAAAAGTAATGCATAGCACGACAGTCGAACATCTGGTCTAGCATCTTTGACGCAGCTCTGCACCCTGCTGAGCCACCGACTCGCTTGAAGCGGAGCCTTTCGCCGCGTTCCATACAAGCATGTACGTGAGCACGTGCTGACGGTGAGCTGCTGTACCTCGCCTTCGAGGGCCCGTAGCTCTTTTGGTGCAAGGAATCAGCAAAAACGAAACGTGTTTTTCTACTATATGAAAGGTGGAGATTCTCGTAGTACTATCCACTTCCCCTTCCCCTGCTCAGACCTACGGCTGAGACCCTTCCCTGGTTTTTCATTTATCTCGGATGCTTTAAGTGCTCAAGTAGGAAGCTGTATTCGTAGAGCTCAACTGGACCTGAACACGCTAACTTGGAGATCTCTGGAGTAATCTCAAGGCGCAGCTCATGCGGAACCGCCTGTATGATTGTGCTTGTACTACTCCTTCATGTGCGGTGCATCCGTTTGGTAGAGGAGATTGCATGGCCTCGGGGACGGTGTACCTCATAACTTGTTCTCAATGCGAGGAAGACAGGCAGGCCGCTTTGGGTAGGAATGAATAATGGGTATACAACTTACAGGGATCTATTCTACAACCTGTCAGTGACATTCGTGACTTAGGCTTTTTGATATCGCACAACCTCGATCTCAAAAACCACTACAGTGCACTCGTGAAGAAAGCAAATTATAAGACCTATTTGTTGTTCAAGATTCTGCGTATGAATGAACCCAAATTACTTTTACAAGCTTACAAATCCTACGTTCGCCCTATAGTGGAGTTTGGAATAAAAGTATGAAACCCATTTAAAAAGAAAGACATAGAGCTGCTAGAAAGTGTCCAAAATAATTTTACTCGGAAGCTATATATGAGATGTTTTGAGAGAGATTATAAAGCCGTTCCAAATGGCATTAGGAGGGCCAGAGACATTGGCCTTCAAACTCTTCAGAACAGACGTAGGAAAGTAGATCGGATTATGATGTTTAAGATCCTGACAAAAAGAGTTTCAATTGATCCAGTAGCTTTTTTCGGTGCACCACTGACGACGTCAAGAACCGGTAGGCTCAGACTTTATATCCCTGTGGCAAAATCCCGGATTAGGTCAAATTTCTTTACATATAGAAACCTTCGGGAGTTCAACAAGTTACTTAGTGGAGAGGAAGATATCCTAGGACTGTCTCTTCAAGCTTTTCAAAATCTTATTATTCGCAAAATGCTTGGTTAAATTTGTTGGATCCTATTCTGTTCAGATTTGTTTTTTTAATCAGTTGCAGTTGCTTATTTTGCTCCATCAAGGCTAAGTAAATTCTCTTTTCTTCTCTCCGCCTCCTCTTATTGATTTTTCTAAGTGTTTCTGTTTGTCTGATGTTCATCTCTGACATGTCCCTTTTCGATCGATTATCACGTGTGCTTATGTTACACGTCATTAAATAAATAAATAAATAAATAAATAAATAAAGGAGCACGTAGATGAGCTTAACAAGTGCAAGCATTCGACATCGTTAGGGAAACACAGGCTACGAAGTCATGCTGGAGCAGTGTTTAGTAGCTGTGACACGACGTCACAGTGCGCAAGACTCTTGAAGCGTTGTGGACTCCCTCAAGGAATCCCGTAATGAATAGGAGAGAGGAACGCGTGACGATAACTCAGGAGCTCGCCCCCTTTGCTGATTTTTACGGTCTGACGTCAGATAGTGACAGTGGGAGGGTCGCTAAAGGGGTGGCGAGAAGGAGATAGTCGCGCAATCTGCTTCCATCCGAGGGTGACGTGATAGTCTCTTGGCTGATATCTTCAGGTTAGTTAAGGATGGACCGCCTTCGTTCTTTCTCGTTCCATCTCTGCCTTCCTAGACAACCTTGACTTGAAAGTGGTCCTTGGATGAGTATCTCTCTAAGTTCCCTTGTTTCCCTTGTTTTTCCAAGCTCTGACGAAGGCGGTTGCGCCAAAACGTTAGCCGGATAGTGATATAGTAACAATCTTGGTCTCAAGCTCGAAGCAATTCTACGATTTCTTCCTTTAGTGGTCGTTCTTACTGTTCTTTTACAGTTGATACAGCTCCCTTGTAAGTTCTTGAAGTTCGCTATTTTCTGCTAATAATACAAACTCACCAATAGAAGCGCCAAACCAGTTCCGCTGCACTTCTGCTCTAGCGCGTCTAAGATGTATTCGCCAAGTGCTTCAGAGTTTGCTTCTTTAAAAAGAGCCGAGTGGCGAACATTGTCCAGAAGCTGCTTCTCGCTCATAAGCTCTAGTCGCAGGCAGTTGTTTGATGTGAATGTGTTAATATGAGTGTCGAGTTCAGGGCCCTATGGTGGACAAACTATCAAGTGCAGGTATGAAATGCGACGAGCATGAAGGCCTACCTGAATCACGGGATGTGCTTGAATCCACTTTGTTATTCCACGGAATATATCCATTTCTATAGCATTGAACGCATCTCTACTCAACATTTTCACCACCATTTCCAAAGGCAGCTTCACGAACTCCTGAAATAGTAGTTTAGCGTATAATTGTGAAAGCTAAGAACTGAAGAAGCAGACGTCGGCAGCAGTACTTGGACAGCGAGTACCTGCGTGCTGACAAGACCACTATAGCACAAAGTATGAGTTCTTCAACACTGCAATGCTGGTTTCAGCAATTACGTTTCCGTCGCTCCCACAAAGTCCTGCTCCTGAAAAGGCTTTCGAAGGTGTTGTGCACTGTTGTGCGTTAAATTCAACACGCTTTCCATTCGTCAACAGCAGAAGTGGCCTCGTGGCGGTCGTGGAATTTCTTACCCTTGTGTAAGACTCCTGAATGCGTGATAACACGGACTGAGGTCACAAGAATGCAATAGATGGGGTAGCCAGATGATGCCGAGGTTCTCCCGTTCGTCCCTCGTCTTCTTCGCGTGATGGAGTCGGGCATTTTTCATGACGATTAGGAAGTTGCAGCCGTCCTGGTGCGAAATCAGGAGCACAGAGTTCCCTTCTTTTAGGCCGGCAGCAGAGTCTTGCGGGTGCCGCGGAGCCGCCATGAAAACAGCGGGTGGTGCGGCGCCGCGAGGGTTACTGTACGCAATACTGCGTACTTTTGCCGGCAGCGTAAAAACGAACAAAAACACTGCAGTGGTGTTTCAACGGAGGACAGGGTTCGACCGCTGCCTTCCCAGGAGCCACTCTACTTTATGAATAAAGCTCGTTACCTCGAGTTGCGTTTCCCACGGGTTCGATAGGGAAGTACTTCCAATCCTAGTCTGCTCTCATTGTGTGGTCCTTTTCATTTTTAGTTTTTACTATAGAAGCTAATCGCTGGGTGATTGGAGTTTATCTGATAGGAGTTATCCGTGTTGTACCTCTTTCCAGTTTGGGAAAAGAGCGGCTAATCGTTTGAACTGGTTTCTCTACGCAGACTTCAAGGTTGCTCTGTAGCAAGCTTGGTGCGAGATCGAACCCATCTGCCACTACGGAGGGCCCCGTGCAATCTATTCTACGCTTGGGCTAAAAAACGTAAACCTAGAACTGATATTAGGCAAAGTTTCAAACAAACGGCCAATAACTTACCTCGGAGGCAAGAACTTCAGATCCATGCTCACAAGCAAACAGAATGCAACGTTCTTCTATGTCGTCCATTCCTAGCGATGTTGAGGCTTGAAGAACGGAGAAGACATTGTCAATGTCCAGCTTGGCGTTAGTGCTCAGCTTCTTCTAAATTTTCCACACCTAAGATAATATAGAGGACAACAGCGGCTGAAATGCACCGTTTGAGGACGAGCCAAGCACGGGTTTCGTTCTATATCTAGACCAATCAAACCTTGGGTTAAGAAAAACGCCTCTACAACACAAGCACAGAGGTATCGAAAGTGTGTTCACTCTGTGAGCAACAATTTCTGACAGCGATGCTCCAGCTTTTTGCCGTCCTTCGAAGAAACTGCCCATTCCTTTTTCTAAATTCTCCTTAGAATTCCGAAGTCTTTAAGGAAATGAGGGACATCCAGTTGCGGCTGATGTAGATGCTTGAACTCCTATTAATTTTATCGTATATGAATATCTTTCGGATATATGGGCGCGTGTAGCGCAGTCGGAGGAGGCGCGACTGTCGCGTGCACCCGATACCAGGTTCCTGGTTCGGATTTCCCGCCCAGGCCAACCAAGCCTTCCATTCCTCCGGGGTCTGTGAATTGGTACCAGACTTGTCTGGGAAGGACAGAGCGCTGACTTGTTCATCGGCTGGCCACCGCAAGTCACTGTATGGCCAAATACGCATTCATGTCTCCTCCACGACATCCCGTAGAAGTAGAATGCGCTGGCGCATCCCAGAAGGGATTGAGTAACGCCGTCCTTTATCCTTATCCTTTATGAATACCTTTCAAATCAACAAACTAAACATAAAGAGTACCTTTAGTACCTCCTTCAACCAAGAAAGTCATGTCCGGAAGTAGTGCGCCCGAAAACAGCCCATCCATCTTGCCAACGACGGATGCAGAATGATCGATGTGATGCCATGTGGAATCTAAAAGCAGACAGATTTTCGGAGCATCACCTTTTATATCTTCATTATACATTTTCAAAGTTTCAGATTCAGAGTTCATTGAGGGAGTAGGCTATTAATCCAGCCGCAGCACGGCGCGTCAATTTTGAAGCTTGACGCGATGACGTGGCACTTGTATAAGGGTGTCCCATAATTTTCTGGGCCATCATACTATTTTTATTAAAAGTTAATAAAACAAGATTATGACACAGGGTAGTCAACCGATATATTCTCCATCTGTGGCCACAACTTTTCCTTAACGATTGGACAGAGAGTTGATTGCATTCTCCCAGAAAGGAGCTGGCCTGCTGTCGATACATTCGTCGATTGCGCACTGAACTTCGTGTCGTTACGAGCATCGTTTACTGTTTGTTGAAAAAAAATGAGCAAGACTTCTGAATGCTACATAGTGACACGGTTGATATTTGATGAATACACAGGATGTTCCACAGTTTCGATAGACTCCTTCCTGATCGTCACCTGCGTTCGTTTCGCTCGGTGCGGTTGTTCATTATCCATTAACACACGAATAGTACCGAATCCAGGGTACTTCTCAAGCAGCTTACGCTTCATTTCCAGCATATCTTCAGTGAACAAGTCAGCAGTAATCGTCTATCCATCCGGAAAAAGCTAGTAGTGCACGACTCCCCGAGTCAAGAACCAAAATGAAAGCAAAACCTTCATACCATGTGGGACGGTTTCTGCGTGCTTCGGAAGCCACTGAATCGCCCATGTGGTGTTATCGGATGTGCACCACTTCTCGTCCTGTGCCGCAATCGTGCTTAAGAACGCTGTCGTTCTTGAGCGGTTGAGACTATTCTGACAGGTGACCACTCGCTGTCGCTTCAGAGATAAAGTCAGTGCATGCAGGATCCATCCAGGCAAGACTGCCCTTCTTACGCTTTATTTCAGGTAAGGATTAAACAGTGTTACGTGGAGTACTGGTAGCTTTCGATATCGCCCTTACGCTTCTCGCAGGTGCCTCCTGACTACTGCAAGCGCTCGCCGTTTGTTCGGTCTGATCGGTCTTCCAGTATGCTTCCTGTCCGTAAACGGGTACATTCTTCTTCTTCTTCTTCTTCTTCTTCTTCTTCTTCTTCTTCTTCTTCTTCAGCGTTTGTCCCGCTTCGTGGCGGGGTCTGCTATTCTGGTGTCATGACGCCACCTCTCCCTATCCAGCGCTAGATCACGGTGGACACCAGCTACTTTCAAGTCCGTATGTAACGTATCAGGCCATCGCTGCTTCGGGCGCCCTCTAGGCCGCTTTCCTATTACCTCGAAGTTAAGGCCTATCTTGCGGACGCTGTCCTCCCTTCCACGCAGAACGTGGCCGTACCATCGTAAGTTAGCTTCGCGCATCTTGTCCGCTATCGGCGCGACACCGAACTTCTGCCGAATGACATCGTTTCGGATGAGGGTCATGCGTGACTCCAGCCGTCCAGCGCAGCATTTTCGTCTCCATGACGCTGAGGCGCGTTTCAACTTCCTTAGTGGCAGGCCAAAACTCAGCGCCGTACATCGCTACTTGCCGGACGACTGCTCTGTAGATCTTCGACTTCAGGTGCTCTGGTATCTTCCTATCGCAGAGCACGGCAGTCAGCGAACGCCACTTGGACCAAGCTGCACTCACGCGTGAGTTCACTTCGACCATCAGTTTGCCGTCAGACGCGACTGCTGATCCCAGGTACTTAAAGACCGCAGTGCGTGGAAGCTCGATGCCGTTAACCTTGATGGAGCTGGACTCAGTAACGTCCGTCGTTAGATATTCGGTCTTCTTCACGTTCAATCTGAGTCCAAACCGCTCCAAGCGATCACACCAAGCTTGCACCTCTCGCAAGAGTTCACCTTTATCTTCGCTAGCGAGCATCACGTCATCGCCATAAAGCAACGTCCAGGGGACGGGCTTCTGAAGATCTCATGTGACGACATCCATGACGACAACAAAGAGGAGTGGGGAAAGCGCAGAACCCTGGTGTACCCCGACAGAGATGGGAAACTCCATCGAGGTTCCAGCTGCAGCTTGTACTCGACTCACAAGAGTAGAGAATTCGCACCCACTCTATGAGTTCTTCAGGAACTCCATGTTGACGCAGGGCGTACCATGTCACTTCACGCGGTACGCGGTCAAAGACCTTCTCCAAGTCGAGGAAGTCGATATGCACTGGCTTCTGTTTCTCGCGATGCTTCTTTATCAGGAGGCGGGCGGCATGTATGGCATCAACGGTGCCACAGCCAGCCACGAAGCCGCACTGATTGCTGGAAAGCTGGACGATGTCCCGAATTCGTCCATCGACAACTCGCTCAAAGATCTTCATGCTGTGCGAAAGCAAGCGAATCGGACGGTAATTGGAGCGGTCTGCAGGACTGCCTTCTTCTTCCAAATCGGAATTGTCGTACATTGATTCCAACACTCAGGAACTTTCTTCTCCGCCACCACCTGATTAAAGAACTTTGCCAACCACTCAGGAGGGTACCAGTACTTGGACTTCCTCATGTCAGCTGCCACGTCATCGTCACATATTACTTAGTTAATCACTACTGTAAGATGCAACAACAATTCTCTATTGTAAAAGACAGGATGTGCTAGACGAATACAGAATAAAAACGTTGACGATTGTCATGTAGTACAATAGGCTGGTTTGCTTACCGCTTTCCTTATATAGGCCTTTTGTTGGCCCGATTCCACTACCGTATACTTAGATTCTTATATACATTCCAACCAGGACCGCCTACCTATAACAAAAATAGTATTACTTGCCTTAAATAATCTCCTTTTCTTTTTGTAGTTTCATTTACGTTTACACTGCTCATACGCATATTCTAACCTTACTTTACCTCTATCCCTTTATTACGCACCTCTTTTTCTTACCCATATTTCTTTATAAACACCTTAACCTTCTTTTACCTCTTTCTGTCTTATATTCCTCAAATATACCTTAATAGGAGGGCCATACCTCCTTTGTATAAAAATAGGGGCTCTTTTGATGGGGTTTACAAAAGTGCTAGTCGGTACCGGGGGGAGGGCTTGCACGCCCCCATTAGAGTCTTCATTCCTTAACCATCTTCTTTATAAATTCATTTATTATAGGTCACCGCTACCTTGCAGCAGTCCTGCTAAAAGCCTCTTCCCACTGTCTATGGGTTAGACCCTCCATAGACTTTTATCGTGGTCTACCAACAACTTCAACTCTCTTAACGGCTCAAACTACTACTCTTTTAATAAATTCTTTAAAAGTAAGGTTAACAACATACCTACCCTACTTGACTTTGGTAATGAACATAGTATGCGTATGTGTAGTACAATGTGTAGTATTTGTAAAATTACTAACAAAGATAGTTTCATTATAAGTAATACTACTAAACTTAAAATATTTACTAATGTTTCCAGTAATAGTGATTGTAGAAGTAAACATTTGGTTTATTGTATTACATGTAAACTCTGTAATGCGCAATACGTAGGATTAACAAATAGATCTCTTAGAGAAAGGATAAAAGAACACCTATACCACGTTAACAAATTCGATAAGAAGAATTATTTATATGAACACTTTAATGGTACCTGTAGAAATCACATTGCTGTCACAATTCTTGACAATGCTGAAGAAAATACTGATAGGAATATATTGGAATCAAAAGAGCTTTTCTGGATAAAACTTCTTAATACTGCATATCCTTTTGGACTCAATGATAATATTAAAGGCTATGGAAAAATTTCTAACATTAGTAACCCTTTCCAGCATAACAATAAACATCCTTACTACAGCGTTTCTGTGGTCAGGAAAGATCGGTTCCGTGGCAGGAAAAAACATAGTAAAAGTAACAAAGATCTTGACATTAATCGATTGATTCAAGACATTAATGAGTGTAATACTACCTATGACCTTTATAAATATGTAAGGTCATTTGGAAAAAAGGGTATCAATAAACTAATTGCCTTGTGCTATGATAATTCATTTACTTATAGACTGAATACTAACAACAAATTTAAAATAATTTGTATTCTGTGCAATCATCATTTTAAGGACTACAAGGTATCTCATAAAAATAATTCTTCGTTCTTTATTGTGCAGGCTAGATACATCCACAGTTTACTTGATAACATTAACTTTAACAAATTGGTTAATTCAGTAGATATTAGGAAAGTCATAGGTGTAGATAGGTATGAAAAATGCTCTCTCATATTTTCATATAACCCTCCAATTTCACGTAACATCTTTAACTACAGCAAAACTATGAGGTTTCTTAATAAAGATCAGCTACAGGAAATAATTAGTAATAATTGCCTTTGTAATGAGAATCATTATAAAGATTTCTTAGAACCAGGCCTGGAACATGTTGTTACTGGGGATTTAAACATAGTTAAAGATAAAGGTCTGTACAACATCATGACAAAAGGCACAAAATTTAGATTACCTACATTCATTGATCAGGATAGCATTGATAGCTGGATCAATGAAACCGTTACTCAGATTATCAAAAAATTTAGAAACAAATATAAGCTTGATAATGTCAAGTGTGCTTACATTAATAACATACTGCAAGACTCTTTTAAGCACCATCTCAATAACTCCCTAGCTAACGAAGACTTAAATTCAGCTTTTAACGCATTAAAATATAACCACTATTATCTTAAGTTACTTCAGAAGCACTTTGTAATTTGCCCCTTGGATAAAGCTAGTAATAACTATGGCATAATCTGCAAAAAACTTTACATAATTGCAATAGCTCATGAGATGGGTTTTAATCTGGATACTTTTACAATTGATGGACCTAATAATACCTATAAACTATATAATAAAAAAGATAGCAGTGAAATTCTTGACTCACATATGAAGGCGTGTAAAAACTTTAGCTTTAAATCTGAGAGAGTAAATATACCATATATACACGCCATACCTAAACTTCACAAAAACCCTATTAGGTTTCGATTTATAACAGCAGCTTCTAATAGCTCCATTAAGCCTATTTCCCTTGAACTAAACAAGATTTTTAATTTTCTCAGATCTCATTTTAAACATTACGTTAACTCAATTAGCTATAGAAATAAACACTTTATAGGTTATTGGTCCATTGTTGACACTAACATTAGTCATTGCTTAACAGATATTAGAGGTACGAATCTCAAACTTTTCTCTGGAGACTTCACTAACATGTTTACTAATATTCCACATGCCATCATCATTAAGAACATAGCTAGTCTCATTAATCTATGCTTTCGTAATGCCAATAAAAAATTTCTAGCAGTCAATAACAACTTTGATAGACTTTTCTACACAAATAACTGCTCTTATAATAAATTTACCTACTATACTAAAGAAGATCTTATTTACTGGGTTGATTTCCTTATTTCTAATAGCTATTGTCAATTTGCAGGATTTCTGTTTAAGCAAAAGGTTGGGGTTCCGCAAGGCGGTAATTGCAGTCCCTTGTTGGCTGATCTAACAATTACGGTTATGGAATACCAATACTCTATTAAAAATTATTTATATAACAGGCTTTCCAGACCTTTTAGATACATGGATGATATACTTATTGTTCATAACTTAGATACTAGTACAGTCTCTAACATCCTAAATAAAGTTTATAACAATATTTTGCAGTTAGATATTACTCACCTGGATGATAATAGATGTAATTACTTAGACTTACATATTTGGGTGGAGGATGATAAAGTTTACACTAAAATGTATAATAAAACGGATACTTTTAGTTTTAAAGTCCTTAAGTTACCACATTATAATTCTTTTATTAGTAGTAAGGTTAAAAAAGCTACAATTTATGCTGAAATCCTTAGAATTGCTAGAACCTGTGTATTTTTTGAAGACTTCAAAGTCAGGTTTAACCATCTTAGCAAAGATCTTATTGAGTCTGGATACAACACCCATGACATTCATAAAATTTTCTGCAAATGTGTTTATAGAAACATATTTATTGCTTATAAATACGGTCTTTATGTTCATAAGGGAGCTCCTGGTTTGATATCAAGTGTACAGGATTAGCACTTTTTCGCCGGTTGTTCCTTCCCTCTCGGTTTCCCCTGTCCACTCTAGACATTCTCTCTCGCTAGCAGTGGGGTGCTCTTGTTGGCTGGTTTGCTGTTATTAATTGCCTTACAGCTGGCCAGCTAATAACAGACTGTTGGCTGTAGTTGTGCAGGCTCAGCCTTGCCATGTGGTTGTGAGGCGTATGCGTCGCGGGGCGTTACCGCGCTCCACCACGCGCCAATTCTTTGCCACTCTCCACAACACCGAGATCGATCGACTGAGGGTAGTTGGAACATGGCGGCGTATATGTTGGGAGTTCTGTACTCTGTTTCCTTATCTCATTAGATATTGACTTCTTCCCGCCCGTTTAGAACATTCTAGTTCTTCTTCCAGACCTTCTCGGCCTTTGTCGAACGTCGCCTTTGCACTTATTCTCACACAGCCCTTCACTGCGGCTGTGTTCTCTATTCCACTCCTTTCCTTTGAGTACCTCACTCTTTATGTCTCCTTGCCCTTGTCTTATCACGCCACTAGTCCGCGTATTTCCGGTTTCGCTTTTCGTTATCGTTCGTTCGACGAATGGGTGACGCTACTTGTATATGGTTTTGTTTCTTTCCATTTACAGAATTTCTCTATCTAGTTTGGATCTATTGGGTTTGTATTTCTTTAGTGATCAACTGTGGTGGATTTTATACCGATTGCAGGTTAGTTTATTGTGTTAGTTTGTTTATTCCCTCATAAAGCCTTCTCTACCTGCTGATGAGACCCGGAGAAGGCTTTATATACCTTGAGTTTGCTCGTCCAGGTTAGGGTCGAAACGAGCTTAACTACCTTAAGGTTTTGTCTTTTTCTATCCAGCGCTAGATCACGGTGGACACCAGCTTCTTTCAAGTCCGTATGTAACGTATCAGGCCATCGCTGCTTCGGGCGCCCTCTAGGCCGCTTTCCTATTACCTCGAAGTTAAGGCCTATCTTGCGGACGCTGTCCTCCCTTCCACGCAGAACGTGGCCGTACCATCGTAAGTTAGCTTCGCGCATCTTGTCCGCTATCGGCGCGACACCGAACTTCTGCCGAATGACATCGTTTCGGATGAGGGTCATGCGTGACTCCAGCCGTCCAGCGCAGCATTTTCGTCTCCATGACGCTGAGGCGCGTTTCAACTTCCTTAGTGGCAGGCCAAAACTCAGCGCCGTACATCGCTACTGGCCGGACGACTGCTCTGTAGATCTTCGACATCAGGTGCTCTGGTATCTTCCTATCGCAGAGCACGGCAGTCAGCGAACGCCACTTGGACCAAGCTGCACTCACGCGTGAGTTCACTTCGACCATCAGTTTGCCGTCAGACGCGACTGCTGATCCCAGGTACTTAAAGACCGCAGTGCGTGGAAGCTCGATGCCGTTAACCTTGATGGAGCTGGACTCAGTAACGTCCGTCGTTAGATATTCGGTCTTCTTCACGTTCAATCTGAATCCAAACCGCTCCAAGCGATCACACCAAGCTTGCACCTCTCGCAAGAGTTCACCTTTATCTTCGCTAGCGAGCATCACGTCATCGCCATAAAGCAACGTCCAGGGGACGGGCTTCTGAAGATCTCATGTGACGACATCCATGACGACAACAAAGAGGAGTGGGGAAAGCGCAGAACCCTGGTGTACCCCGACAGAGATGGGAAACTCCATCGAGGTTCCAGCTGCAGCTTGTACTCGACTCACAAGAGTAGAGAATTCGCACCCACTCTATGAGTTCTTCAGGAACTCCATGTTGACGCAGGGCGTACCATGTCACTTCACGCGGTACGCGGTCAAAGACCTTCTCCAAGTCGAGGAAGTCGATATGCACTGGCTTCTGTTTCTCGCGATGCTTCTTTATCAGGAGGCGGGCGGCATGTATGGCATCAACGGTGCCACAGACAGCCACGAAGCCGCACTGATTGCTGGAAAGCTGGACGATGTCCCGAATTCGTCCATCGACAACTCGCTCAAAGATCTTCATGCTGTGCGAAAGCAAGCGAATCGGACGGTAATTGGAGCGGTCTGCAGGACTGCCTTCTTCTTCCAAATCGGAATTGTCGTACATTGATTCCAACACTCAGGAACTTTCTTCTCCGCCACCACCTGATTAAAGAACTTTGCCAACCACTCAGGAGGGTACCAGTACTTGGACTTCCTCATGTCAGCTGCCACGTCATCGGGCCCAGTCGCTTTGCCTGGCCTAATCTTCTTCAAAGCTGCTTCAATCTCCTCTACGGTGATCTTCTGAACGGGGCCGTGGGTTGGAGCCGAAGAAGCGGTGGCTGGATGAGGAAATTCTACTGTAGAGATTTCCTCAAAGTAGTCGCACCATCGCTTCAATGCCTTCTTGCGGTCCGTAAGAAGATGGCCGTTCTCATCATTGATGCCGAAAAACTTCTCAATATCCTCGGTCTGCCGATGGCGAAACTTTGCAAGTCGGTACAGATACCGCTCACCACCGCGCGACTCGAGCTTCTCGTTGACATCTCCATAATGAGTGGCTTTTGCAACAGCCACGGCTTTCTTTGCAGCTTTCCTCGCTTCTTGGTACTTCCGCCAGTTATCGGCCGTCTTTTCGCCGAGAAACACGTGATAAAGCGACTTCTTCTCTCGCACTTTTGCTTTCACGTCATCTGTCCACAGCCATGCCTGCTTGACGACCTTCCGTCGCCCAGGCTTCGTAATGCCGAGTTCCGACTGTGCAGCTTGACGAATCGCGTCGGTCGCCTTCTTCCAAGTTTCGTCGACAGTCGTGACTTCGGTAACCACACGCGAGAAATCACAGCTGCTTCCTTCTCTCTTATTCGCCACCACTTGATGCTTGCAGCACCGCATCGCTCGATCTGCTTCAGCCTTGGAGGGGCGATTTTCAGGGTGCAGATCGGCGGTCGGTGCTGTGGGGCGACCGTCTCTTACGGCACGATCTCCGCGTCTGTGACAAGACTTCGGTCGCGATCTCTCACAAGGACAAAGTCTATCTGAGTCTTGGTACTTCCACTGTAGTATGAGACAAGGTGCGAGTCACGTTTTCGGAAGACGGTGTTCACAATGGTGAGGCTATGTGATTCCTCATGATCAAGAATACGCTCACCATCGGCGTTTCGTGTTCCGTATCCGAAACCTCCATGACAGCTGTACCCATCTTTCCTAGCACGTACGTGCCCATTAAGGTCACCAGCGACTATGATGACATCTTTCGACGGTACCTCTGCTGTCTTCTCATCAAGCAGGTTCCATAACTCATCCTTGGCTTGATCGTAGCAGCCAGTCTGCGGAGCATACGCAGAGAAGAAGTGATAGAGTCGCTCCTTAGCGGCGACAATGATCCTCATTAACCGATCGTCAAAGCGTTCGACGCTTACAATCGAGTCACGAAATCGTTCGGAGACGATTATTCCGACACCACTAGTGGTCCTGGGACTTCCACGTAGAACGGCCTTGAAGCCTCGTCCTATGTCCCTTGACTTGCGGCAGGACCACCTCGTCTCCTGCACCGCACAGAGATCAACTCTTCTACGCTCCAGCGCTTCAACCAACTCGCACGAGCGGCCCGTCAACGTACCCACATTCAGCGTTGCCACGCGGGTCCTGCTTACGTTACGGGACTTTCGGACTAGCTCAGTTGGCCCCGATGCCATCCTCGCATCATGGATCCTCGCGTACTTTCCACACTCACCGGACTCTGCGAGTGCGCGTCGGCTCCCGCGGACGCCGTAGCACTATCTCGAGAAACTTGAACTGTCATACACCATGCGATGTGACATGGGTCTTCGTAGACCGGCCTGTCACAAGGGCCTGTCGCCTGCATTCGAATGTCCGTGATTAGCTTAGCTTGCAGAGCGAGCAGTTTCCAGTGGCACCACGTGGAGGAACGGACATCGCCACCACCTTTGAGTGCAATAAATAAATAAATAAACTAGATCATTTTGCAGCTCGATGCAAATTTTTGCTGCATGCACTAACCCAAGAACAGTCGAGATCTGTTCTCTTCTAATGTACATCCCTGTTTCCTGTGTGCTTTATTCCATTTCCACAACATTTCAAGCTGAACACCTTGTTTACTTCTGACTACAGAACTTACCAAGGGAGCATGGCTGTTATCCGCTTCTAGTCCAGAACAGTAAAAGCAGTCTGCGAAGCTTTTGCGCTTCTCTGTTGTGGCCCTCCTCCATTTTTTCGATGACAAATGTGAAAATCAAAGCACTACAGGTGCAAGAGCAACCATCGAGCCCATATCATAACAAGCACGCCTTCTGCAATCGCCCAGGAAGCCGGGTGAGGAGGACGAGAGAGAGCATCCGTTCGATAGGTCAAATACAGTACGCCGGCATTCTCGACGTGACGATCCGACAGTCATCCGGACCGACACCCCTTCGAACGACCTGTTCGTGTTCCACATTGGCGCGATGGCTTGAATACCCCATGGCGCATAGAAGCAGACCTTCCAGCGTAGATCGGTCCTATACCACTGTGAAGCTGCGTCAGCAGTGTTGATTTTCTGGTTCACAGCCGTCAAAGTTCTCTCGTAAGAAGAACAATGCAGAAACGAAAGAAGACGTGACGGATTTGTTCTCCTACCTGGGACCTGATTCATCAATGACTTACGTAAATTCAAGGCAAATGGGGCATGCACCTCGTTAAAAGAAAATGAAAAAGGCGCTGAACTGTCGCCATGTGGAAGCGCAGTTGGATAAGACGAGTTTCCTAATTCGGCGCACTTTTCCGCCATAAACATTCGTAAGTTCGCTCATTCAAATATCGCAGGAGAATCTTAAACAAGTCGAGAGTTTCGTTGAGATGGCACGCTGTTCGACTGGAGGTGCTCAAATACAGTCAGCCAGGAGCCCTCAGCAGCATGCCTTCTTGAGATATTTAATAATGGCGTCTTCGTTGTTGGATTTGATACATCGGGTCGGCTTTTGTTCGTTAAACTCCATGATTCGAAAAGGAATACAGGAACGACGAGCACAGTCAAGGAGTGGAGCGCCCCGTTCGATCGAAGATGGTCAAACACTCGTAGGTACCAATCAATGGACCCGCCGTGCTGGGCCTTTCAGTGAAGTCCGAGGCATCCGCTCCCTCCAGGGCGACCCACGATATCAGAAGCGCTGCCAGCATAGGGCCGGCGTCAGATGACGGCCCTATTCGGAAGGGGTGCGGCCGCATTGTAGCAGTCGTGCAAGTCACCTCATGCCAGCATCCAAGCGAAGTTGTGGATCTTTAGGAGCCCTTGACGGAGGCGACAAAGTACAGCATTGGGTCGTATTATATGCCTTTGCCCTTGCCTGTAACTCCTGGGGCTGTGGACAAAGCCTTTCGCTGCCTGCTTGAGGGCACCTGCTCCCAGTTCTAGCTTCCCTGCCTGACACAGCCTTCTTTTGTTCGATCCCTTCCAGGGGTGTACATTTAACGGCTGACGATTTACCAATCTTAACAACTTGACGAATAGAATTAGTTACAAATCGATATGCAAAATTATTCAAAATCTCACAGTTTTTTAACAGTTTGAAATTCAAAGCCACAACAATCAAATAGAATTAGATAGAATAAGTTGCATAACTGTATCTAAATTTCCTCAACAACATAAACTAAATATCACAACGATCACAAGCGAAAGACAACAACGAGAACAACGACAACCACAACCTTAAACATGCTTTGTTTCGCCTCTACCTTCATACAAAACATGTTTAAAATTAGTTACCCCGAGGCTCTTCAGTGAAGAAGGTAACTAATTAACTTGGTTGTTAGTACATTACAAAGTAATACATTAGTGTGCTTTATGTACCAACAACCAAGTTTTACAAATGAAAAGACACACAAAACACAAAAAAACTTTTATTTTAATTTCACTGTTTGTTTACTTTACTTCTTAAATTTTGTTTTTATATTTATATATTTCAAATATTTTTTGTTTACTTTTTATTTATCTATTATATAGATTGTTTTCTATTTCTTAATATTTTTATTTTTTTATTTTTTTATTTTAAAAATTTTATATTTATATTCATTTATATACACATTTCTATTTTTTTATTAAAGTTTAATCTTTGTATTTATATATAAAACGATATTCTTTAATTGTAAACTCACCACTTCCCGCGAAAGATAGCAATAAAATGAGAATAACGTTTGAGTTAAAGCATATCACTACCATTATCATTGCCAGTCACAATATAATGTTTCACATTCCATTCCTTTCTCATTCTGAGTTATTTCCGTATGTAGTCTATAGACTATTCTATAGACTGTTATTATTTCTGTGTTTTATACCTTATATTATAATTAAGCAAATTAGGAATGAAATGTGGAACATCGTAGTGATCGTATTTATATAATAAATACTTATTTCTATTCAAACATTTCGTTATATTTTTTATAATTATATCTACTGGATAGTCAACTTTAACAAGTCTAGTTATCAACTTAACAAGGTTTTCAACAAAATCGCTAAAAGCTGTGCAACATCTAATTAATCTTAGTGTTTCGGTAAATATGATTGATTTTTTAATTTTTATAGATATATTTGAGTTGAAATGTGGGAATCTAATAACATAAAATTTAAAACTGTCTGTTTTATTGTATAATTTTGTTACTAACTTATTGTTAATAATTTTGATGTTGAGATCAAGATAATTGCAGTCGTAGTCTGACTCATGTGTTGTTTCAAGCTGAAGAGAATTTTCGTATGTTTCGCTAAGTAGATTTTGTATATATTCATTATTTTTATTATGAATTATAAGAATATCATCCATATATCTAAATGGGTGTATGTTTACGTATCGTTTTTGTGTTACTAATTTTTTGCAAAATTTGTATTCAAATACTGATAACGTAAGATCAGCAAGTAAAGGACTACAATTACTTCCCTGTGGTACCCCTTCAATTTGTTTATAAATTATGCCTGCAAAAATTGTAAAGCTATTTTTAAGTAAATATTCAGTGAAAAACATTAAATCTTCCTCTGTATAATATCTGTATTTATTTATAGTATTATTATTGGTATAATATATATTATTGTGTCCATTATATGCAAGATATTTTTTACCTGCATTGCGAAAACATATTTTGATTAATTCTTTTATATTTCTCAAGATTATATTGTGAGGAAGACTAGTAAACATATTAGTAAAGTCTGCTGAAAACAGTTTACAATTTTCGATGTTGATTTTACTTATTTTATCAGATATATTTATGTTATTAATAGACCAATAACCGATGAAATTTTTATTTCTAGACGTTATTATATTAATATATTTAATAAAATGTTGCTTTAAGAAAGTAAAAATTATAGTCATTTCTTTCGAAAGAGGTTTTACGGAGCTATTATAAGCTCCAGTTATAAACCTAAACTTGACTGGATTTTTGTGTAATTTTGGTAAACTATATATCAACGGAACTATTTCTGTTCCTTCAACTTTAATTTTATTATTTAAACATAATATTTTATGTCTGTTGATAATTTCAAGTTCATTTTCAGAGTTATATATTTCATATGTTTGATTAAATCTTGAAATTTTCAACTCACCATTTTCTGAAACAATCCCCATCTCTTTGGCTAAAGTGATTAAATAGAATTTCTTACAAATGAAACTGTAATTATTATTTGCTTTATCAAGAGGGCAGATAACAAAATTTTTCTTCAAAAAGTTGAAGTATTCTATATTATGTGTATTTAAATTTCTAAAAGATCTATTGTTTTCTATATTAATTTGATATAGTAAAGATTTCCAGATTTTTTTCTTCAAGATATTTAGTTTCTCTTTTATCAAATTAAGGTGGAAGTCTTTTAACTTATATTTATTTTTAATTTTGTCAAGGAATAACGAAAAAACTTCTTCAAACCAGTGTTGAATGTTTTCCTTTGAAACGTTATGTTTTGGAACAAATTTTGTGCCTTTTTTAATTAAATTTTTAATAATTTTATCTGAAATTATTTCTAGGTTACCTGTGATAATATGTTTATGTGTCATATCAATAAATTCTTTATACCTTTCTTCAATACATAAGCATTTACTATTAAAGATAGAATTTAGTTCTGACAAGTTTGTGTTTCTTATTATTGTATTATAATTAAACATTTTCTTGGAAAAAGAAGGTTGTGATTTAAATACACATCTAAAAGGCAACATTCTTTTATTGGAATTATTTTCTATAATTACACGTATATAACTATTATTAAACATTTTATTTAATCTATCTAAACACTATCTATATATGTGACTCCAACATTAACATAGTTAGTATGTTTATGCTCTGATTTTAAACATTTACTTTTATTTTCGTTAAAACAGAATTTACACAACATGCTAACAAGAATTCTATATTTATTTTCATCTATATTATTAAAGTGTTCTTTATTACATGTTATTTTTATAACTTTTTAAAGATATTTTTTCTTGAAGGTATTAATGTATCTATACATTTCCACTATCGAATTCATTTGATTAAATCTATTAAAAAATTCATCAGGACTGAATGTATCGCATGTGTTATTATTTTCTCGTTTTTTATTCCTTTTGCCGTTTCTTTTCCTAATTTTTCTAATTTTTAAATTATAGAACGGGTGATTTTCTTTATACATTAAGGGATTATCAATATCAGATATATTTCCATAGCCTTTAATATGATCATTAAAACCAAAAGGATGCGCTGTATTAATTAATTTAATCCAGAAAAGTTCTTTTTGTAAAAGAATATCTTTGTCTACATTATCCTCTAAGGAATCTAAAATAGTTATATTGATTGAAAGGTTATTGCAATTATTTCCAAAATGCGTATATAAACATTTATTAATTTTTGGGTTTTTAATTTGGGACAGGTGTTCTCTAATTCTGTATTTTAATTTTCTAGTTGTAATTCCAATATATTGTTTTTGACAATCGTTACATGTTATACAATATACAACATTACTTATGTTGCAATTATCATTGTTTTTATTATAGGTGTTAATCCTTAAATTTGTGACTGAAGAATGAACATATTCAGTTTTATTGATCATTGTACAAATATTACAATTTTCAGAACAATTATTACATTTGTTGTCATTTCCAAAATTATCTAAAATATTAATACCATTAACCTTACTCTTAGCAAAACTATTATTTTTATAGTAATGGTTTTGGTTGTGGGGGTTACAAGTGTGTGTTCTTTGAGCAGGCCAAAATAATAAAGTGTAGAACAGGCCCAAGCTCTACACTGTTTTGAACTTTGGGGAGGTATTTAGTGGGGCTGCCACTGGGTTACCGCAGGTATGTGGTCCATACCACCCTATTGTGTTCCTTCAAATGTAAATAATTATATTAAAGTAATTAGTAATGTTTGTATATATTTTTTGAAGGAACGGTTCTTTTGGAAGCACAGGAGTTTTCCCCAGCAAACTCCTGCTTTTATCACTCCATCAAAAGAACCCCTTTTTTTTATTAGGTAAGAGGTGTGGTCCTCTTATTCCTTGATTTCAACTGAACGTATGAATTAGAACACACATCAGAATCAAGTTTTTTAATTGAAATAATCGTGAAAGTGAATTTTAATATTATTAAAACTGATGTTATTTTTCTAAAACGATTATTCACTTTTAAAAAAATAATTGTTTGCTTAATTTTCAACAAATACGAATATTGAAAAAAAAAATATTAAAAATTAATGCTATTAATGATTCTGTTTTGATAACGTTAAATCAATGATTGTATGATTTTTAATATACATAACGAGAGGAGGGTAGGGCAGGGTTGTAACTTTATATGATTGAATTAATTGAATAAAACTGTCTTTTATTATATTATAATAAGTAAATGTTAGTAAGGTTAAAAGCAAAGTCTAAAAGGAATGACAACCAATATGAAATGAAATGAAAAAAGTATGATTATAAATGTTAATACTATCCAAATTAACTGTATCAAAAACAAAGTATTAGGGCTAACTATTACAATAAACTGTATAAATGTATCATAATTTTGAAGCAGAATTTTTAAAAATTGTCCGACGCGACGAGGCCACTGGCCGAGACAAGGTTTTGAAGTGCCTTGTCATAGTAAGAAAATAATTTTTTTTTGAAATTCGTCTAACGCGACGAGGCCACTGGCCGAGACAAGGTTTCGAAGTGCCTTGTCATAGTAAGAGAATAATTTTTAATTTTTAAATTCGTCTAACGCGACGAGGCCACTGGCCGAGACAAGGTTTTAAAATACCTTGTCATAGTGAGAAACAAAATCAAAAATATAATATAACTTAATAATTGTTACTTAGACTTTATTATGGAAGCAAACCTTTTGTTAATTTTGCCAGTCGTTTGACGTTACGTTATGGTATGTCTTAAAGTCATGATTCCAGAGAATATTTGAATAGTTTGAATTAATTAGTTCAACATTAATTATCAATTTTATGAGGCCACTGACCTAAGGACAACCTTTGTCTTTACAAAGAAATCAATTAAAAGTAAATTAATTTCTTTCGTAAAGTTGATAGATTTTTTCAATAAATTGATATAATTTCTTGTTTAGTTAAAGTGAGTATGGAGGAACATGAAACAATTCATCGGAAATACGTAAACTATAAGATGTAATTAGAACGGATCAAAAATAATTGGCTTATCGAATCCAAATAAGAAATTATTGATCTGATTTCATTTGATTAAGTGTTTGTAATACTGTTGTTATAATTAATGTAAGTAAAATAGACTAATAGTTAATCTTTATCAAGTTTAGTAAGTCTTTAATCCAACAATTTTAATAAATTTTTAATCCAACAATTTCAAAAAAATGTTATACAATAAAACGAATTAAGTCTATGAAATTGGAACTGAGAATGAAGTGGTATCGGGTTTCCCTCGAGTTTCCACTACATCTCAGCGGTTTCAATAGAATTAGTTACAAATCGATATGCAAAATTATTCAAAATCTCACAGTTTTTTAACAGTTTGAAATTCAAAGCCACAACAATCAAATAGAATTAGATAGAATAAGTTGCATAACTGTATCTAAATTTCCTCAACAACATAAACTAAATATCACAACGATCACAAGCGAAAGACAACAACGAGAACAACGACAACCACAACCTTAAACATGCTTTGTTTCGCCTCTACCTTCATACAAAACATGTTTAAAATTAGTTACCCCGAGGCTCTTCAGTGAAGAAGGTAACTAATTATCGAATGTTGCGACCAGTGGCCCCACAGGCAGAGACGCCCCCTTGCTCATTAACGCCCATGGGCATCCAAGGATCACTTAGATGGTGTCTAACCCATGGGGATGGGGAAAGCGAACCCTATGAGATAGCCAGTCCTCGGTCCAGACTGTTGCCCGTCGTATTGGCGGAACTCCCGCTGCCGGCTGGCCCTTCTCTTCGTCTCCTGCCACCCATCTCCGCCTTCCCAGTGGACCCGGAATACCTCAACACAATAGGGGGCATGAGCCAAATCAGCACCCACACAAATACACAACGGTCATATACACCTGTCCAACCCACGGGGTGGTCCGCCTGCTGTCCGCGTAGTGACCTGGAAGCATGCTAGAGACTCACCCAATTCCTCCGGCTCCGCGCTTGACCACAGTTGCTTTTCTTTCAGCTAACACCCACCCAAGAGCTTGAACTTTACAAGCTGAGGCGCCCGTTGACAGAAACCAGCTTTCGGACGCAGTTTTTTCTGAGGGTTGTTTCCTTGCTCAACCCACTCTTGGCGAAAGAAGGACTACGTTTAAAATTTGCATAGCTTAAAAGTCTTGTTTCCCCCACGGTGCTCAATAGCTTCCATTTTCCCCTTTTTTTGCTCCTTCTTCCTTATTTGGCTAGTTTTATAACATCTGTCCTGTTTGCTCTACAGGAAGCCTTCACTGAATGTTGTTCCACGGGTCGTTTTTTAAATGTTCTCTTACACGCATAAGTAGTGTATGCGTTGGGAATAGACTAAAATAAACCAGGGACAGCTGCCCTCAAATAGGCAGCGAAACACTTCGTCCACTACCCAGCTATAGGCGAGGACGAAGGCCGCCTAGTACGATACGGTGCCGTATCTAGTCGCTTTCGTCATGGAGTTCTCTACAGTTGAGCGGACATTGCCATGTGAAGAACCACGTGGCCGTCACAACGCGGCTGCACTCCTCCCGACTAGGACTGGTCTCTGATGCCGCCTGAATGCTGCGGTCGGACGTCGCCCAGAAGGGGACGGACGGATGCCTCGAACTTCCTCGAGGGGCGCAGCAGGGCGGGCGAGCCCATTGATCGCCGCCTGCTTGTCTTTGATCATCCCTAATCGAATGAAGCACACCCTTACCTGTCGTTCATTTTTGCTGTATTCCTCATCGTACATTGGACCCATGCTCCTCATTACGGCTGCCGATTGCCTTTTAGGAGATGCTGGATTTGACTCGGTCGTTCACACAGACTTCGTGTCAGCCCAGATTCACAGCGGTTAGCAAATGCTCCATTGCGCCTTTGAGCAAGAATCCAAGTGAATATTTTGACGGTCTAACACGAAGACGAAGGAGGTGCTCTTGTCCATGAAGGTTGGGAAGTCCATTCTAGTTTAACGAAGAGGCTATTAACTAATATGCTAAAGTGCGAGTCTTGGAGGAGTCTAACCAAGGCGCTGCTGAGGCTCGTGGCCAGAAAATCGACTGACTGTATTTGACCACCTCCAATCGAACAGCGCGACATCTCAACGAAATCGATTTATTCAAGATTCTCCTGGAATATTTGATTATCCAAACTTCACAGTGTTTGTGGCGGAAAAGTGTACCGAATTAGGAAATTTAGCTCATAAAACGGCGCTTCCTTATGGCGGTAGTTGAGCTTCTTTATTTGATGTTGGTGAGGCCCATTTGCCTTGAGTTTACACCGGTTGTCGCTATTTGACATGCATTAGCTAACATTAGATTTGTTCTCATACTGGTACTGGTCTAGGGCTCATCAGAGGAAGACAATGCGACACGAGGGTACAATCCTATCTTATAGGGAAGAAACGATGTTTCTCTCGAGCGGACTCTACTCTGAATCTGCTCGATAGCGCAGCGGCTACGTCATGATGCAAGGGCTTCTCGCGCCGTTTTATAAGCTAAATTTCCTAATTCGGTACACTTTTCCGCCACAAACACTGTGAAGTTTGGATAATCAAATATTCCATGAGAATCTTGAATAAATCGACTTCGTTGAGATGTCGCGCTGTTCGATTGGAGGTGGTCAAATACAGTCAGTCGATTTTCTGGCCACGAGCCTCAGCAGCGCCTTGGTTAGACTCCTCCAGGACTCGCACTTTGGGATATTAGTTAATAACCTCCTCGTTAAACTCGGATGGACTTCCCAACTTTCATAGGCAAGAGCACCTCCTTCGTCTTCGTGTCAAACCGTCAAAATACCCACTTAGATTCTTGCTGAAAGGCGCAATGGAGCATTTGCTCACCGCTGTGAATTTGTGCTGACACGAAGTCTGTGTGACGACCGAGTCAAATCCAGCATCTCCTAAAAGGCAATCGGCAGCCGTAATGAAGAGGATGGGTCCAATGTACGATGAGGAATACAGCAACAATGAACGACAGGTAAGGGCGTGCCCCATTCGATTAGGGATGATTTAACACATGCAAGTGGCGATCAATGGGTTCGCCCGCCCTGCTGCGACCCTCGAGGAAGTTCGACGCATCCGTCCCCTTCTGGGCGACGTCCGACCGCAGCAGACAGGCGGCATCAGAGACCAGTCCTAGTCGGGAGGAGTGCAGCCGCGTTGTGACGGCCGCGTCGTTCTTCACATGACAACGTCCGGACTCAGCTGTAAAGAGTTGCATGACGAAAGCTACAAAATACAGCACCGCATCGTACTAGGCCCCTTCGTCCTTGCCTATAGCTGGGTAGTGCAAGAAGTGTGTCACTGCCTATTTGAGGGCAGCTGTCCCTGGTTTATTTTAGTCTGTTCCCAACGCATACACTACTTATACGTGTAAGAGATAACATTTAAAAACGACCCGAGGAACAACATTCAGTGAAGGCTTCCTGTAGAGCAAACAGGACAGATGTTATAAAACTAGCCAAATAAGGAAGAAGGAGCACTCTGCGGGAAAATGGAAGCTAATGAGCACCGTGGATGAAACAAGACTTTTAAACTATGTAAATTTTAAACGTAGTCCTTCTTTCGCCAAGAGTGGGTTGAGCAAGGAGAAAACCCTCAGAAAAGAAAACTGCGTCCGAAAGCTAGTTTCTGTCAACGGGCGCCTCAGCTTGTAAAGTTCAAGCTCTTGAGTGGGTGTTAGCTGGAAGAAAAGTAACTGTGGCCAAGTGCGGAGCCGGAGGAATTGGGTGAGTCTCTAGCAGGCTTCCAGGTCACGTTGCGGACAGCAGGCGGACCACCCCGTGGGTTGGACAGGTGTATATGACCGGTGTGTTTTTGTGTGGGTGCTGATTTGGCACATGCCCCTATTGTGTTGAGGTATTCCGGGTCCACTGGGAAGCGCGGAGATGGGTGGCAGGAGACGAAGAGAATGGCCAGTCGGCAGCGGGAGTTCCGCCTATACGACGGGTAGCAGTCCGGACAGAGGACAGGGCTATCTCATAGGGTTTGCTTTCCCCATCCCCATGGGTTAGACACCATCTAAGTGATCCTTGGATGCCCATGGGCGTTAATGAGCAAGGGGGCGTCTCTGCCTGTGGGGCCACTGGTCGCAACATCCGCCAAGTTGTTAAGATCGGTAAATCGTCAACCGTTAAATGTACACCCCTGGAAGGGATCGAACGGAGGAAGGCTGTGTCAGGCAGGGAAGCTAGAACTAGGAGCAGGTGCCCTCAAACAGACAGCGAAAGGCTTTGTCCACAGCCCCACGAGTTACAGGCAAGGCCAAAGGCAGATAATACGACCCAATGCTGTACTTTGTGGCCTCCGTCAAGGGTTCCTAAAGATCCACAACTTCGCTTGGATACTGGCATGAGGTGACTTGCACGACTGCTACAATGCGGCTGCACCCCTTCCGAATAGGGCCGTCATCTGATGCCGGCCGTATGCTGGCAGCGCCTGTGATATCGTAGGTCCTCCTGGAGAGGGCGGATACCTCGGACTTCACTGAAAGGCCCAGCACGGCGGGCCCATTGATTGGCGCCTACGAGTGTTTGACCATCCCCGATCGAACGGGACGCTCCACTCCTTGACCGTGTTCGCCGTTCCTGTACTCCTTCTCGAATCATGGAGTGTGACGAAAAAAGGCCGACCCAATATATCGAATCCGATAACGAAGACGCCGTTAGTTAATGCCTCAAGAAGGCATGCTGCTGAAGGCTCTTGGCTGACTGTATTTGACCGCCTCCAGTCGAACAGCGTGGCATCTCAACGAAACTCTCGATTTGTTTAAGATTCTCCTGCGATATTTGAATGAGCGAACTTACGAATGTTTACGGCGGAAAAGTGGTCGAATTAGGAAATTCATCTTATCCTACTGCGCTTCCACATGGCGACAGTTCCGCAGCTTTTTTCATTTTCATTTACCGAGCTGCATGCTCCACTTGCCTTGAATTTACGTAAGTCATTGATGAATCAGGTCCCAGCTAGGAGGATAAATCCGTCACGTCTTCTTTCGTTTCTGCATTGTTCTTCTTACGAGAAGCATATGTCCACCGATCACAAGAGCTGCGATGCAAAGAAGGAAGAAGCATTGAGTAGAAGCTTGTGGAACATAGCGAACAGCAAGAGAACTCAGCAACACAGGAAAGTCGAGCTAGTGCTGCCTTCTGTACGCTCCCTAGCGTATTTCCACAACGAAATCCGACTGAAGTATAGATCTCAGAGATGATTACAATAGATTAGGGCTGGGTTAGAGGAAGGCCACACCAAGTGGGTCCCAAGTCAGTAGTGTGAGCATAAGGTGGCTCTCCGGGAGAGTCGATGGTGGCACGCCTACCTACACTGTTATGGTATCTCTCCCGGATACCAGTTTATGACTCTGGGTCAACCGGCTCGTATCCGGCTGTCACAGCTCCTTTCCTAGGTTTCAAATAGGATATGGAGCTGGATTGCATAATATACATATATTGTACTACATGAAGCTTCAAGAAGATGCCTCAGAGTTGAAATGCAGAAGCCTGTATCATCGTGATAGACGGCTGAATAATGTCTCCCTCTGTCCGAGGGCTGCCTGAGAACAACACCAGACTTACCAGAGTCCGACGAAATACTGCTAGGACGGCTCGACGAGGCTGCGAAGACAGAAGACAGGCAGATGATGTCTACGGGCAAAGGTCAACCAAGCCAACGAAGTGGCGAGAACGGAGAGAAAGGAACACTCCTGCTGCGCTCCGACCGAACGAACTGCTGCTCGTCGCCTGCGTCTCTAGCGCCCGCCGGCCGTTGTGCGCCAAACAGTGGACGTGGATTACAGTCGGAGGTGCCGGCTGTCAGATGTACCCGTTCGTTACCAGGTCATTGAATCGAATTTTCCGTCCATACCGATCAAGCCTTCCACCCCTTTGTCCTGCGAACTGGTGCCAGATTGTATGACTGATTGTTCCTCGACTGACCACTGGAAGTCGGTGTATGGACCGAATACGCATTCAAACCGCCTTCACGACATCCCATAGAAGTAGAAAGCGTGGCGCATTCCGAAAGAGATTGAACAACGCCGTTCTTTATTCGTTATCAGGTGAATTCTGGAGGCAGATTAGGAAGTGGTGATAACGCATTCCAGGTCTTTATAACCTCTGATTTTCTCTAGTGATGCGTGATGCCGAATGCACACTTTGTGCCAAATAATCTATGAAACAGCGTTTTTAGGCCATGTGGTGTGGAATAAGGGACTGTCAGCAAATCTGTTACTAGACGACCCTAACACGGGAAGGGGCGGAGGCGTATGTCTCAAAGGGAGGAGCGAGTCATATAGGGAGAATCCCACCCCTCATTTATTATACAAATGGGCTTATTTTTGTCAAGTTGTTAAACCCAAGGAGTAGGGGTCCTTGAAGTCACAATGGAATACGGCGCATCACGAGTTCGGGGATCTTCTACGCCCGCGATGCCTCTGCCAACAAGCAGTTCGGAGCACAGTGGGAGTGGGGTTGCTTCGTGCGAGGAACGTCGGGGGTTTGGTTCTTGGGTGCTGATGCATTTTTGCATTTCGACTGACTGGTTGAGATTAGGGGATCCTGATGTTTATACCACTTTCAGACGTTTTCTGCGCAATTTTCTAGCTCTACATATGCTGTGGAGAGCACCTTTCTTGCAACTTGTTTATTACTGACCGGATTTTTAATCACGTCTTCGTCAACTTCAAGTTGATGTGCTTCAAAGTCCTTTAGTATGCTGACCATCCGTTCGGCCAGCTTGATTTCTTCCCTTAAAGGTTCCTTGTCACAGCTTAGGGAAGAATCTACCTGCGATGTTCAATCACGATAAGAAGACCGCGGAGGCTGAATCGGTGAGGAAAACTAGGCATTCGGACCCGGAGAACATCTTCTGGAGTGAAGAAGTAGCTTACTCGGTTAGAGGCTCAAGCGATGAGGAGTACTAGGCATTCGAAGCCGTTCTCTGGAGTACGTGAAGAAGTACAACGATGTCTTCCGATATTCGAGTGGTGATCCACTCGGTCACGCTGAAGTTCTAGCAGACCTCTGATTTCCAGAACAGGCAAAGATGAGGGAAAGAGTGTATCGGTGCCGCTTAGGTTAATTTGCAGGAACCGCAGAACCTGCGGAACTTGCGGGAGATTTATACGTTGCCCCTATTGTGCTCAGTGGTGCTTCGTGCAGTTTTTGTAACTGTGTACCACTGATGTTGAACGTTTCTACATCACGATGTTGAATACCACAGCATTCAGCTGGAAAACTAGGCATAAAAACGTCTGAAAATGGTATAGACGTCAGAATCCCCCAAAACTCAACCAATCAGTCGAAATGCAAAAGTGCAGCAGCGCAAAAGAACCGAACCGCCTGCCTCCTTCGCATGAAGCAACCCCACTTCCACTGCGCCCCGAGCCGCTTTCCGGCTGAGGCATCACGGGCGTTCAAGACCACAAACTCGTGATGCGCCATATTCCATTGTGACTCCAAGGACTCCCTACTCCTTGGGTATAACGACTTGGCAAAAATTAAACATATTTTCATAGTAACTGAGTGGTGGGAATTCTTCCTACATGACTCGGTCCCCCGTTCAGAGATACGCTTCAGACCTTTCCCTTGTAAGGACAAGGCGACCTCCCCTTTACGAGCCTCTTTGTGCCGTTCCTTACTTAGCGGGCTGCTGCACGCATCGAGGCTGTACATCCCACAAAACCGTCTCGAGAAGAGCTAGCAAAGGGAGCGGCTCAAGGATCCGCCTGACCTAATTTTAATTCTAATTCGTTGCTAAAAGCTGGTTGATTTTGCTGTCCACCCTTTGTTGGTGGTGAATTGTTTATTTTATATTGTAGTATGTTGCATTGTGTTCGTTGAAGTTTAGTTGCTCACCTGTCGAATTAGGGACCTAAAAGGTTTCTCCTGATATTTTTTTCATTTGAAATGATAGTTCGCAGCTAAGCTTTTTTTCGAAATTTTTCCCTTAAAAAAATAAGGCCCAGAACTTGATGTGCACCCCTGATACGAACAGGTCAATTCTGGAGGCAGATTAGGAAGTGGTGATAACGCATTTCAGCGTCTTTATAACCACTGATTTCCTCCAGCTATGCGTGGTGCCGAACGCACACTTTCTGCTGAATAATCTCTGAAGCGGCGTTTTTGCTCCATGTGGAACAAGGGACTTAAAGACTTAGTCGTATACGCAAAGCAAGCGATATGACAAGGTTTCCAGCTGGTTAGAACCTTGCATGGAGCTAGCTTTAAGCAATCAACCATTGTCTGTTGGTGTATTATTGTGGTCAGTACATGGCGCCTCCAAAGCCTAGCACAAAGCAAGAGGCATTCGTTTCAAGTTGAAGAGCATTTTTCAACGGAGTCCAAAAAAACCTTCTGCGTTGAGAAAACTTGTACCAATGGCTCGTGCTCAAGGGGTTTTTAAATGAAAAAATCGCTACACTTTCTAATCGGGCACAAAATCCTTATCTTTTTGGCTTTTCGGGTTTATACTAGATTATACTAATGGTAAGACGCTACTTACTCCAGATAAGTTCAGTATTTATTTACCTTATCAGGCAAACAAATATCGCAATCGAGTGAGCTAGTACACAGCGCAATCTCAACACAGCGAATCTGAAAATTCATTTGCTTTTCAGCTAATATGAGGGTCGGGTTGCTCCATGCATTCTACTTCGAGATATCAGAGAAGCAATTTGAGTTCGTATTTCGCCTATATAAGGGCGCGTGTAGCGCAGTCAGAGGCGGTGCCGGCTGTCGCGTGCACTAGATTCCAGCTTCTCGGTTAGGCTTTTCCGCCCAGGCCAATCAAGCCTTCCATCCCTACAGGGTCGGTGAATTGGTACCAGATTGTCTGGGAAGGATGAAGCAATGACATTTTTCTTAACGGCTGGCCACCAGAAGTCATTGCATGGCCAGATACGCATTCAGATCGCCTCCACGACAACCCGAAGAGGTAGAATGCGTGGCGCATCCCAAAAGGGATTGTCTGACGCCGTCTTTTATTCTTTTATTTGATCTATACAATGACTTGGAGTGGGCGACCAATGGATAAATCGGATAGTCATCTTTGCCAGACAAATCTGTTACTAGATGACCCTAAGGGGATGATGGACGGTTGGTCATGGCTTGCTTGTCCCCCGGGGGGGGGGGGGGAAACAAACCAAGAGACTCGATTCGAGGTGTACATTATAGCCAGCGCCTTCTCCGAATGCGCTAGCAGGCGCCCGAGTAAGTGACATTTGCTCGAAGCTCTACCTTTTCCACCTAAGACACTAAAGGGCCACCTTTCCTGTGGAACGATCTCTGAAGAAATCTTTATTAAGGCATAGAAAGTCTGAAGAGCTGAAAATACCTCTTTTCAGTCACTGGTGGGAAAACACATAAGATGAGGAAGAAATTCAAGATCATTGACAAAACACATTTGAAATGAGGTCATGAAGTGCAGCATGCTCCGTCGCACTTCGAAGTCACCGAAGAGATTGTTTATGGAAGTCCGTGAGTGAACTTGAGGGTGAATATCATGCAGGTAGAGCATGCATTATAAGAGAGTGACAATTGAGTTCCCCTTTGCAAGTCATCATGCACTGTACGTGGATACCCTCATATTTTCTCACGGAACTGAAACAAGACAATGGTGAATGGTCTGGCGAATATGATGCGAATGAAGCCAACTTACCACCAGTGATGTGCCGTTGAGCATCTTCGCATTCTTCGTGGAGTAGAGTGCCTCGAAGCTGACGAGTGAAAAGTGCTTGTGCTTCTCCAGGTTGTGAGAGCCTACTATGCGGAGGAACCTGAGAAGTATATGATGAGCATCTTCCAGAGGGGTGAATGGACTTTGCTTGATATTATCATTTTTGCTGGGATTAGATAGGTTTAGTTGGTTGGGTCACATGCAGCTAGAATTGGTGGAGCTCCTCGACTTTCACTACAATGGGCGCGAAGATGGCAAGTCGCCGAAACGTGGCCCGAATGAAGTGCAGTAGAAGTTTTGATGCACAGCGTCACGAAATTCCCATTTCAGCACATTCGAATGTACATTAAACGATCCTTTATTCTCCCAATACCGGGCGACGCGATTAGGCCCCGTTTATACTTCGTCGCGGCGTGACGCGACGCCACGTATAGTGGCCATATTGATTGTGCGACGCGATCGATCAATTTAGCCACTTTACATGCCGTTGCGTCGCCGGCGTCGAAGTATAAACGGGGCCTTAGGCATCTGGCATACCTCCGAGTCGCTCCAGCGATTGTCGTGGGAGCGATTTGAATTGCGGCGCATTGTACAGCATTTGCTGTGTCGGTCCGCGGACGGCGGGCGTGGCGGTGCGCGGCGATTGGCCAGGTGAGGGATCCCGGCGCGATTCCCGCTTCGCGACAATCGCTGGAGCGACTCGGAGGTATGCCAGATGCCATAGACAGTCTTCAAAACATGCAAACAAATGATTGGCTGAGTATAATTGATCGACCTTATTGATTTTTTCCAGATTCGAGCAATTAAAGTGGGAAACACATGAGTATGTCGTCCGGCTGACTTATGTGGTAAAAAATATGGATAAGCTGGCTATCATTATTATTGTTGGCTATTAAACACGAGCTTGTAGTCAAACTGCCCCTTTGGCCAGCTGACGTCTGGTCCTACCATATGCCACAATCGGATGTCGGCCTGAGGTAAGTCGATTCTCAATACATTCTTTTTCGTTCTCTGGAATGTTCGATGATTCAAAAATCGATTCGTTCGTTTTCTCGTTTATTTCAAAATTCAATTCTGTTTGTTCGAAAATAAATCGAAGAGCGCAACTCGAACGGAAACTGCTTACCGAACTAAACGGGCGTCGAAGATCAGCGTTTGGAAGGAAGTGCATTGGTAGTCCACGTGGTGGGCAACATTCACCCAGTCGCGGCGATCCATGCTCGCCTAAAGTTGTGTGCTACACTCTGTTATCAAAAAACCACACACAGGAGAGAGAAAAGGGGGCTTCAGATCAACTTCGCATTGAGGCCTTGAGAAGCTGAACGAGGTTTATCCAAGGTCCCCATAGTTAAAGAACCATGAATGCCTTATTCATTATCGCCTTCTTCTCAGTTGTCAAACTCGAAGTTGACTAATACTGATTGAAACGTTTCGGGCTTTCAGCGCTGCTTCAGGTCTAAAATAACTATGCCACATATCACACACATATATGCTCAACAGAACAACAGTGGTTTAACTTCATTCTTCCTCTTGTTGATTGGTTGTTGCCAGTACTTTATCTCCAGCGCGTCCTTTATCTTTCTCTCCACAGTATCTGTTGTTTCTGTGGAGACTCGAGACTTGCAATTGCAACAGTGGATCTCGTGCGTGTTTCGGAGTGCGGTATCCTGAGAATGAATTATCTGGGTAGCTTTGAGGGCTAGGCAGGAGAGCTACGCAGGGCTCTTAAGTGGTCGTCCATTCTTTTTCCAACTAGTGTAGCTGTTTCTGTTATGTAGAATTCATCAACCCCACACAGACCACAATGTACACTAAACTGCTCATTTGGCAAAACTGGTAGTCCTTTTCACAGATTAAGCAATCCGACATTTCACACTGACCCTCGCACGGACGCAACCTTGTGAGCAAGCTCCGAAAAGATGGAGGTGGTCGAAATGCAAGACTTATAGGTAGCCCCGATCGTCGGACCACACGTTTAATGTTCAAAGCAAAATAATCCGTGACGAAAGACATAATCAGAGGAGAACCACAGGAGGATCGTTGAGGTTTCCAGCAACGAAAGAACTTTGTGCCATATCCGTTTTGCAGTAGGATTTCATTAATCTGATCTTCCACTTCCTGTGAATTCGCAGAAGTCAGTGCATGCAGTAGATGTGGTTATTGTGTCATGAACAACGTCCGTTTCATATAAACAGAATGGAAACTCCTCGAATGTAGAATGCGTATTGTGGGATGCCGCTTTCCTATACCATCTGCTCCTGATTTGACTGTCCTATATTCTCACCTTCGTATTCAAAAATGGCAGGAATCCATCCGGAGCCGGAGTCTCTAAAGTTCAATCGTATAAAATGCTGAATTAAGCCGTCATAGCGCCTGTCGTAATGCTGTTCGCGACTTGCCCACAATGAAAATTTCATCGATGTACCGCCCGAAGTATAGCACCTTTGAAGAGAAGGCTAGCCGGTCCAAATGATCCGTAGATAATGGCAAGCAGCAATGCCGACCTGCTTCCCACTGCAGGACTTCTTGTTTGTTTGTAGAACACATTGCGAGGGCGAAATGTGCTTATATCAACCACATTTCGTAAAAGTTCTTCAATTTCTCCTATTCCTAATCAGTAGCTGAATGTTTCTGTGTTACAGCCGCAAAAGCTGGGCACAGGCGTCAATAGCTCTTCGAGTGTCAACCTTCTTATACAGTACAACCACATCGAATCCAAGTCGTTCTTCTTCATGAAAATTGCATTGTCACAATCATTCGAGAAATTGTTGCACATTTTTTATTTTTAGGTAGGGAATGACGGCGCCACAAGTGCGACAGCGGCAATAATGATTCACATCATTGTTGCTGCGGCCGTCGAAATGCCGTTCTGCGTCCCTGTCTTATGGCTAGGGATGCAGCAAAAGTGTGCAGAGGCCGTTATAGTAGACGCAACGCTTCCTTTGTCACAGTTCAGCCTTGAGGTCCGTACAATGACATGAGTCGAAGTATCGATGGTATGCATTCGGCTTCAACTTGTCGCTAACTTTAAGGTCTGTGTTGCTCTCCACTTGAGCCACACAGAGCTTATGCAATTGGCGAGGAACTATGACTAGCAAGTGAAAGCAAAAAGTTAAAGAAGGCGGCGGAACTGAAGCTAGTTTTCCAGTGATTATCTTGAAGGCCTTGCAAGATCCATTTTCAGTCCTCTATCTTCTAGACTAGGAAGCCCAAAAATTTCAGGTTTTTTAGTTAAGGTTGCCTAGGATTGAAGAAGAGAGAAGTTGGAGATTACTGGACGACGTGCCACCGTGTCTCCTCTCTCTGGTGCGCGAAGCAATTTCGCTTCGACAGAAGGTGGTACTTACCCACCAAAACTTGGTATTCCTTCAACGCTGCAGAACGACCGGTGTCTCGCGGAATTTATCAGAAACAAGAAAATCGGAACGACATGCAATCCTTCCGAAGATCATCCGGGCGTATCAGAATATACCGCTCGATGTTAAAGTTCGTGCTCAAGGAAAAACAACATGTACTGTATTCGTCGCTGATGAAATGTACAACGAAAGAGCAGGTGTGCCGCCCTCTTCTGACGGAATAGACTTGGAGGAGGGATGAGGGTGGGTAAGGTAGATTTGTGACTCTTTTCAGACAAGGTTTTTGTGCCAACACGAGGTTTATAGGTGGACCTTTATTTAGCTAAATCAAAGAACCTATAAACCTCGTGTTGGCACAAAAAAGACTTACCTGACTAGCAACTTACAATGCCGAGGTTTGAAGAAGAGAGAAGTTAGAGATTTAAGATTTTCCCTACCTCGATGAAACAGGAATAAGCACTTCCCACTTGCCAGTCCGGCTGCTGTAGCACGATGGTATTTATCGTGTAAGGCTGGCCAAGTTTCACGACGATACCTTCTTTCGTTCCAATCTTATGTCGCGTCAGTGCGCTGCCACCTCCACTGTTATGTGCTTCTGAAAGAGAGATGCTCCTTTCTTGCATAGAAAAATAAATCTGTATCAACTGGATCTCGACCACGACTTAGCAGCTTCTCTGTGTTCACTCCAGCAACGACGACAGCTCCTAGTTTAACAGTGACCACGTTTTCGTCGGCTACTATAAAAGCAGAGTTAACAACGTGGTAAACTGGAGAATACGTCTGCAAAAACTCACATAGAGCACCACGAAAGTTAGATAGTTTACTGTACTGCATCTTCCTATCAATCGCATCTAGGATGAATGCGTCAAGAGTGGGCGAGTTCGTGTCAAAAAACGCTGAGTGTCGGATTTCAGTCAGGAGTTCCTTCGTGCTCATAAGATGCAGTCTAAGGCAGTTCTTTGACACGAGGCTTTTAATCAGCATCTCCAAAGGAGTCGCCTGAAGCAGATAAGGTGGTTTCTTAAACGAAGAAATGACGGCGACACAAATACCTCCATCACCGGTTGTGCTTGAATCCATTTGCACATAGCATGGAAGATATCGATCTCAACAGCAGAGAACGAGTCTCTTTTCAACATTCGCACTAACATTGTCTGAGGCAGCGTCAAGAATTTCTGAAGAATTTCTTTCGAGTAAGATATTAGAAAATGAGGAAAAGGGCAGGTCACATAGTGAGGAGACTAGGCGACCGTCGGAGATTTGGAATAAAGCGAGCACTGAAGTAGATTCCAAGGAACATCAAGTGTTCAGGTGGGATTCCTAGAATAAGGTAGGATAACACGGATGGCTGAACGACCTCCTCATCATCAGTTGGGAACGAATCAAGCAGCTAATAAACGTCAACGAGTTCAAGGCAGTTTGGTTTATTCGCTGTTGGTAGCACGAGGAATTATTCGCATGATAGTGAAATGCAAAAAAGCCTTCACTATAGCTTTGTGGAGAACTTTTAGAGTCACACATCACTAAATAGTGATACGAAGACTCATGGTTCCGACAAGGGAGTGTGCGAATAAAGACCCGTGCTGCTTAAAATCGTTGGAGATCCTCTATAACTCAAGGGAACCCAGGGTTGCCCATGACCATTCCGTTTCTGTTCGAAGCTAATGTTGAAGAAACCTGCACTATTTATGTAGTGTTAATATCAGAAGAGTTTACCTGTGAAACGAGCACTTTTGTAGCGTTACGGTCAGCAAATCGTAAACAGCATTCAGACAAGTCATCGAGCAGAAGCAATGTTGAAGTTTCAAGAATGTTGAAGACATTGTCGATGTTCAGCTTTGTCTAAATTTTTAGCAATTAAGACTTCAACTGTTAACAAGGGATGTGCGGAGCTCCCGATCCAGTGCCTTGAACTCCGATTTTCGGCCGTTCTAACCTTTCGTTGCTTGTTTCGAGTTCCCTTTTCGCGTCAGAAGGCGAAAACGAAAATATTCTCGATTTCATACTAATGCTGTAATCGCTGGTGCTCATTTATTGTATTTAAAAAGCTGTCCTGCAAGCAACTGGAGCCCGTTGACGCGGAGCAACGTCGCTACCGCTGTCGTCAGTAGCCGAGCGGTGACTGAGACACACTGTGTCGTTCCGCACTGATTATACTGATTTGGGAAGGCAGAAGGTCATTTCGAAGATAAATTATGATTTGCAAAGAAATCAGCAGCAGTGGGAACCGAACCAACGACGTCCCACCTGATGAGCAGGGGTACTACCACTGCGCTACCGCCGCAGCTGGCGGACACTGCTGACGTAGCCCCAATGACTCATCATTCTCGCGCCAGCTGTGTCGCACGGCCAGCCTGTTTGAGGCCACCCGACTTCGGAAGGCCATAACTCGCTCAGGAATTTCATTTTGCAATTTTGACACCCATATTCGTAATCAGTATTCCGAGCTACTTCTAATGATCCTGGTATCTACTTGAAGTTCCATGGGAGGTTGAACCCTTTCCTAATGAGAATACCAGTGTCGTTCTTAAAGACACACATGTCACCACCGATCGTTCTATAGCTCACAATGCGAAAGGAATGGCAAGAAGTCACTAGTAATCGAGGGATACTCATTACGGCTGTTCTGGATGCTGTGCTAGATTTCTTGCGGAAATCCAGAATGCTTCCAACGCGTTCCTAGATGACACGTCGGTCTCATACGTCAGAACCATGCACTTAACCTCAAAGTCGGTTCCTCTATGCCTTTCAATCCTGTGCTTGCCTAACGGACTAGATAAAATACCACGCCTTCACTACCAAGCGTTCTTTAACGCGAACTGCCAGTACCCTTCCAGTTCCCCGACGTATATTTGATTGCAAGTCCAACATTCAAGTTGATACAACTGTACCAACTTTTGCGCAATCTCCCGATTTATTGTGGGGACATACAATACAGACCTCTTATATACACTAACTGTCGTAGAGCCTATTTCGGACTAGCTGCTTCTTGATGTTGTCATACGGGATGTTAACAATAACAATATAATCTTCTAGCTGAGTCCGAGTTCCCTGCTCCGCTGTATGGAAGAAGTGATACTATCAGAAATAAAGGAAGACAAAGGGATATACGACCTCGGTGTGGTACATTGCGTTGAGCAGCGCGGACCCTTTGGTGGTGTTGTGGTTCCACATAACCATTTTGGCGAGCGATCTTTGAGGTTAGCCTCAATGACTCTTGTCGTTCTTCCGGGCTTGTGCATTCATAACGTGCAGGTCTGAACATGTCCCTTACAACTGAGCGTTTAATAGCTGGAGTATTGCAGAAGATGCATGGACCAAATGGACCAAAATATTCTTAGAGCTTTCTTTGCGATACCACTTCACCCCGAGAACGTCTCGTGTGCTTTGGACCGGAAGGAGATGGGTGAGCCCATACTGCACATATTGCGGCCATGTCGTATTGCGTATTGGCTTTGGGTTCATTGGGGACATTGTTGTTAATCTGTTGTGTTGTAATATATTTCTCGAAATTTCCTATATTTCGAGAACATAGAGCTAGAAACCCAATGTCCTTTCTCGACGTACCGTTTCTCTTTGAACATAAAAATCACCTCTAGGTACAGTACATGTCACACCGTGTTGAAGTTTGGTGAGCCGATATTCATGAGCAAGATGAAGGATCTCCAAGAGCTCATCAACCTTGAAGGTGCGTAGATCGACTTTGGCGGAGTAGATAAACCTAAATAAAAGAGATAAATAGTGGAGGGTACTGTAGTCGTCATATCATTTCTAACTAATGTTGGGGTCACTATGTATGATGCTCTCATCTATGAGCTTTGGCAGTATTCAGAACCGTTGAGCAAAGGTTACATCCCCTTATTTTCATACCGACTAGTTTTCTATGCACCTACTTCGTTGAGTGTTTTTAAATGTTTTTGTTCATTAACACATTCGCGACCATGTCCACTCATATGAGTGGACAGCGGAGAGAGCGCGAAGGGCGTTGTCCATTCATTTGAGTGGACGGGGGAGTTTTGGGAAGAACTTTGTTTATTGATGTTTTTGCTTGATTTTCTTCTCAAATTCGCAAATTATAGTAACAAAAAAGATGTTGGGTTTGTGTATCGTAACTAACAAGACAAGAACTTTTTCCGTTACTGAAACACAATAAGCGCACATACTTCTAGACCATAATTAATGCACAAACTTCAGATGAAATATGAATTGAACCCTTAAACAAAGCAACCTAGGCCCTGAATGATTATGACATTGAACAAACTTTTAACAAATACACTTCCTATCGTTGGAGCACCTCAAACAAACATATTTTCGCAACTGGTGCAGCGCGTATGGACTATACTTTTTTCTTGGCAATATCTCTTCCCAGGCTGCTACTCAGTTTTTTTATAGCAAGCTGTGCAGTTCTTCTGGACTTTCCTTGAGTCTACAGTTACGTTTTCTAAAACTCTGTTTTTTTTCAGCGCCTGTCCACGCAAATGAGTGGACACACGCACGCGCCAAAAAAGCAGCGGGCCGTCGCGCGCACTGAGCGCGAAAACGCTGTGGTCGTGAATGTGTTAATGTGCTTCGTCTCTATCTGGTTGTCTAGGTATATCACTTCAAGTGCGGTTGGTCCTCTTCAGTTCCTATGGAAGCATCGCTTAATGTAGAAATTGCTCGCCTTGGTACAACCGGATATAGGGCCGGGCTCCTGGGTGTTTCCTCTTTGTCAAGGATGCTCGAAAGTGACCTCCACACTCATTGGAAGTCACACCATAGTTATATTGAATGTCAACGCCTGTACTTTTGATGCCGATATAAAATTTTTTATTAATGTTAATCAACCTCATTTAATCAACTCGACATATTATTATGATCCGCTATGCTTTCATTTCTTCGGAACAATTCTTTAGTCTTTTGCACTGAGTGTTCTGAATAATCTGCAGACATTTCTCCCATTCTTTTGCAGTCCATAGTGTTATCCAAGGTGGCTCAGGTGGCTCGATTTCGTTATTGTTGTTTCTTTTAACCTAAGCATCGTTATTGGATCGTTACTATGTTGTCCTTTGTTTGTTTGGTTTTCATGGTGCACTTCAGGTGCAGCAGTAAATAAATAGATAAGTAAATAAATATCCTTATGGGGACGGTTTGAGAGTGGGTTCCACAACGACAGCCGTAAACGGCAGGAAAACCTCATTCGCTATGCTTGAATTTGACATAGAAAGCTCGTCTGTAGATGTTAAATGTACACTCCAGCTAGTATGGACTTACTTCAACACGGTGCAGAAAGCAAGAAGGTTTGTCCCCTTGAGCTCATGTTCTGCTTCGACGCTCTCCTTCAATCCCCCGTAGAGCATTGCCCTATAAAAGGGGAATGTTACCCGTCAGCCACTCTAACAAAGACGCTGAAAGCGCTTCTTGCCTGAAATATTCACTGCGTGCAGCCAAAATAAGTCGGTGTGCATAGATCCGTTCACCCTCAATCAAAAATGTGACGTCCGAGAAGTCCCGGTTCGAAAACAATTCATCTATTGCGCCAACCAGCCCTTCAGAATCGTCGATCAGACTGGGTGATTGCTCTAGAAATAGAGATATTTGATAAGATAAAGATATAGATATAGATATGTGTCTAGGCATCCTGTTGTTTAATATCCTAACCCACGACTCTTCCGGACTGTCCATCGCTTGTTGTTGAACTGACGTTCTTCATTTCTAAAAGCAACTCTTTTCTATAGTTATATTTTTTGAGAATTTTTTCCTTTTCAACAGCCCTTACATAGAATACAACAACGAATAGAAGGAAATGACTGAGATCATTCTCCATGCTTTTCTAGTTTAGTGCTAGAAAGCATATCGCTCTTTCCCGCAGCCTAACCGATAGTAGACTCGGCAGTATACAGCAATAGAGGGATTGGAGAATTTCAATGATCCACCTATGACAGAGCCAATCCTATGTGGACCAAAAACCCTCAAACATCAGCCTCTATCAACCAAATTTAAAAGAAAGAATAGATAAATATCCACTCGCGTTGCTACACTCCCGGCTCGCGTCGCCTGCGACAGTATTGCTCGGGTTGCTACGCAGTCCTTCGTAGCTGCCCGCGCTGCACTGTCCCCGGGCGCGACTCAGACAAACTAATTCAAAGGCGAATCTGAGAAAATGGCTAAAAGAAGTCCCCGCGGTGAAGTCTCTAATCTAAGGCCAGCTGAAACCGAGGCTGTTTGGGCAGTGATAGCGCCGAAAGGTTGGTGTAGGAAAAAGAGATGCATGGAGGATTAGATATCTCTATTATAGGGTTCGAACTTTATCGAGTGATTACAATACCACTCATGCGCGATGGTATTATTTGACAGAGAAGACCTACCCCTTCTTGTCTGATTTATGATCGACGTGATTGTCTCAGGAGGCAGTATTTTGTGCTCCTCGAGCGGCACGCTTTTAAGGCCATAGGCCATACTTGGTGGCTTAAAAACCCTGGTAGGGAGAGTGGAGGCGGAGAATAGAATTCACAGAATGCATTTATACAAGAAATTTGTTTAGGAAAGAGAGGGGAGAGGGACTAACAGAGTGAGAGCACAGATTTGGGAAGAAGGGACTCAAGGGTGTGGCTGGCGTGACACAAATATTCAATTTTATTCGGGTCAATTGCAGGATTGATGCGATGCTGATTTTGTATTGCTCACGTAATGTCTAACTCCGCAATTTTTTTACTAGTTGTCCAACCCCTCTACTGCCTTATCGCGCCGTGAACCGTGATGTCTCGTGCGTAGATACATTTGCAGGAGAAGGATCTGCGTCACATAGAGTAGGCTATGTAAGGATGAGTAAGGCAGATAGTTGTAGCAGTGGGAGATGACCATAGCAGCAACCTATGAAAAACAACAACAAAGGGTAACTATCCCTATTGCTGCCCTTAAGGCCCGTTTATACTTTCGACGCCGAGCGACGCGACGGCATGTGTAGTGGCCAGATTGATCGATCGTGACATTGATCTGACGAGCTAGAGAGAGCGCGCGCCCTCTGTTTCTCTCGCATCGAGCGTGGCGCGAGTAAAAGAGAATTCACGCGAGAGAGCACCGCTGACGTGTGCCCTCCGCGGTCAGAGGGACAGTGACAACTTGTCGCAGCGTTCCGCACTGCCTAGCACCCGCCCAGCACTGTCGCCGAAGTATAACACATATATGCCATAAGCGCGTGGTAGTGGACCGGTTGTCGGCAAGAGACACCGGTTGTCCGTACAATGGAATCGAAGGTTTTGGTTCAGGTTTCCCGCCAGGTTCAATCAAGCCTCCCATCCCTCGATTGTCGTTGAATTGCGGAACTTCTACGGGATATCGTGGAGGCGGTTTGAATGCGTTTATGGCCATACAATGATTTGCGGTGGCCAGACAATGATCAAGTCAACGCTTTGTCCTTCCCAGACAAGTCTGGTACCAATTCACCGACCCCGGAGTTGGCCTGGGGGGGGGGGGGAAATCCGTACCAGAAGCCAGGTATCGGGTGCACGCGACAACCGGCGCCTCCGGCTGCGCTACACGCGCCCGCTTTATTACATTTTATTATTATTTATCATATTAATTTATTTTTATAGGTAACCAAAACAATGTCTTTCTAAAACCACTGGATGGCACCTATGTACATCATTGGATAGATCACCCGCATTGGATTCGGATAGCAAAATTTTCTTTTTAAATATGCAGCTATAAACGGAGGTATGGGAGAACGGCGAATACGGTGGTTTTTGCGCTTAGTCCGCCAAAAAAACGAAAGACAGGAGCGATATTACGGAATGCTCGGCGCATTCCAAATAGGAAATAATTAAAGCCGCCCTTTGCCCTTATTTTTAACAGTGTCAATAGATCCTATGAAGTCGTGTAACAAATTACTTTAACAAAGGTTGAAAAAATCAACGCGTTAAAAGGCGACCAATAGAAATACCAGAAACAATCGCAAATAAATAGTATTACAACAATAGCACAGAATGGGCTTAAAGATAATGCTTCGCCCAAGTGGAATAGGAAACTTGCGCCCATCCAGAAACTGTAGTTGTTTTTCTTGAGACCCTTTTTATTGGGCTTTTGTTACAACTTTTCTGAAGCACAAGAATTTTGATCGCAATAAAACATCGATGTAACAGTGTGTTCATTTAGGCTTCAGATACATCCGATTTTGCTCAAAGTCTCCATTTTAAAGTGAGAATGGTATATACAAGTGAAGAACCAGCAGGATGGGTTAAAGTGAGAATGGCATATACAAGTGAAGAAGCAGCAGGATGGGCACTTTGTTAAGGGGCTAGTGGCCGTATTCATGAACATTCCTGGAAACGTTCACGGCTTCCCACTGGAAGCGATTCGGGGGGGGGAGGAGGGAGGTAACATTAGGACCTGTTCATACTTCGCGACAAGAGCGACTTGTCGCTCGTGCAAAACATGCATATCGATTAAAACCGAGCGCGCGCCGCCGAGAAGTGTTCATAAGGCCCATACACACTTCTGCGACAGCGCGGCACGGCCATGATGAAGGATAGGGCTGCGACGGGCGCGGCGCGACACAGCGACAGGTGCCGCAGAGGGGGGAAGGAACACTTTTGCGGCTATCGCCGGCGATGCCGCGCTGAGTGTCGCAGGCTGGAATGGTTCAAATCATTCCAAGCGGCGCGACATGCACTGGGACGTCGGTCCCGTTGCCTACAACGATGCTCTAACACGACCGCGGGATTTCGCGGAGGTGGCCGTCGCTCCTCCTGCCGCGCCGCGATGTCGCAGAAGTGTGCATGGGCCTATACTCGAGCGCCGGCGCTGTCACTCCAGTCGCTCTTGTCGCTGCGCACGCCACGCGCGCTGCGCTCTCGTCACTCCCGTCGCCCGTGCAAAACATGTGAATCGATTCAAACAGAGCGCGCGCCGCCGAAAGGTGTTCATACTCGAGCGCCGGCGTTGTCGCTCCAGCCGCTCTTGTCGCTTTAGTCGCTGCTATCGCCTGTTCATACTTCCGCGTGCTGCGCATGCTGCGCACGCCACGCGCGCTGCGCTCTTGTCGCTGCTCTCGCGAAGTATGAACAGGCCCTTACGGAAACCCACGTGGCTAGCGAGATTCTCCCGCCCTACCAGTACTCGGTTGTTGGTTGGGACGGTTGGGAGGCCGTCATGTTAAAGTCCGCCATGGGATTACACCCACAGCTAATATGCCGGCATAAAGTTGAGACGGGGGAACTTTTCCGTATTTGCAACGGGAATTGACAAACTTGGAGTAGCTTCGCTCCATTTCAATTCGAGAGTCGATTGAAAATCCTTCAGGACGCCTAGCAGTCTTGTGGATTGAAAAAGGATAAATTCAAGAAATTTCCCAGCATAACATTTTAAATTTTTGCGTTTCCCGCCTCTGCTGCGTATCTAACTTACGCGTTGCGGTCGCTCAGGTTTCCCGTTGTTTCGCGAAAACCGACCGCGTATCGGGAGGCCGGAAACGGGAAGCAGCGGGAGCGGGATGATTTCGTGTGTCTTGTCCGCCGTGAGATGATACCATCGGTATCGTTTTTTGGCAGATTCACCATATCGGCCTACATTCAGAAAGAAGTGGTGATGATTCAGAGAGATACAGAGATACAGATACGATAACCGGTATACCGTTACCGGCTGGTAAGCGTTTGATGAATCTGGCTCAGATCGCCAATATGCCCTACGCACACTTTTGCGGCAACGTGGCACACGGCAGGCAACAAAACTGCCTCGCAGGGGGCAAAACTGCCGCCTAGACTGCACTCACCCTCAGCCTTGCAGCCCCAGCCCATCGGCAACGCGGTTTCATTATCATTATCGTTATCAATATCAGTTTCCATTCTAGATTCTGCCACGATCAGCTAGCGCCCAGACAGAAATTATCGGCAGCAAAGCGGCTGCAACAGCAATAATGCTTTGAATCATTACTGCCGCTGCCGCTTTGGCGGCACCGCGCCTGCCTCGTAGGCGGCACATCAACGGCAGTCCGGACTGGGGTAGTTTTGCCTCGCGCGGCGATTCTGCGTAACCGCCACATGCTTAAAGATAGGGCTGCCGCGTTGCCGCAAAGGCATGCGTAGGACTTTATTCCTCCGCATCTATGCCGCGCGTGGTCATTCAATTCAATTCAATTTATTACGACCATAAAAGACAGTCGTGAGAAATCCAACATAGCATCAAACAAACTTAAACATCATTGTGAAACATAACGAGAAAGGATAAAACGTGTCACTGTAACTCAGTAATTTGAAACGGCAATCTCACTAATACTGTAGGAGAGCATGTCTTGCTACTCGTTTGAAAGATCCAAAAGACTCAGGAGTAGGCTGATGTTGCTCTTCAGTGCGAGATACGTTGATCCAGCCCTTACTGTGAATGAATGCTTCCTGGTCTCAAGCCTTGGTTTTGGATACCATATTTTATAGGGTTAGGGGACGTTCAGAGCGTTCGTGTCAGCAATGAACAGCGATAACATAATCGTTTGGCGATGCCGCGTGCGGTAAGGTGTTCGCTGCAGAATAGGTAAGAACACCTCGCGAAGGGGCGATACAACGTCGCTCGATCGATATGGGAGATAACCATTACTTCACGTCGAGCCGCGATGCTGCTCTGCACGCTCCCTTACACGCACGCATTGGCTTGCTTTAACGCGTCTAACCTGTCTCGGAGCACGTTCTAGCCTGCAAAGCCTTGCAAAACCTGGTCTGGCCACGTCAGACGCGTGAAGCTGAGAACGAAATCCCCCCCTTTACTTAGTGAGAGTTGTTAACATTGAGGCAAAAAAGGAAGTATGCAAGGATCTACCCTATTTGGGGGAGGCCGCTGTCAAACTCCTTGACAACGACGTGAACTGAAGTACGTGTTGATCTTTCTTCACAATTTCCAAGTGAAAGATCCCACACTGGCTCCACCTGTTGCGCTTTTCTAGCGATGTCCCCACTCCCCCCTCCCCTCCTCCGACTAGGATAAATTCGAGATCGAATTCCTCCTACACACCGTAACCGCTCAGCAGCACTTTTCCTGCTCTTTCACAAAAACACATGTGGATGTCGTTTATTTTTTCCAGCCGTTCTTTCTCAGGGCTCCGTAAAATCATGAACCGACGCGACTATCGAGTCGTCATGCTTTACGAATTTAAATTGGGGCATTATTCGGCAGAGGCATCCCGTAACCTTACCAGCGTCTTTGGATACGGAATGTGCTTGCGAACGAACGGTGAGGCCTGCTTCGAAAAATTCGCTTCTGCGGCGATTTGGTCTCGAAGGAAAACCGGGTCGCGGGTGCAGGTCGGACCTTTGTCGATGAAGTTTTGAAGAGAGCCGTCGAAGCAGATCCGGAGACGAATACACACTCGTTAGCCCTAGTTTATACTTGCGCCGCCACGCAGCGCGGCACTTAGATCGTCATATATATCGATTTTTCGCGCTGCCCGGTCGATATCTATCACGACCATCGTGCAGCGCTGCGCAGCGGCACAAGTATGAACTAGGGCTTAGACACAGGACCTTGGCGTACATCGTACGGTAGTGAGAGGCCAGGTGAAGAAGATGTCGAAGCGGTCCCTCATGAGCTGACCGATGAGCAGCGCCGGCTCGTTTCGACACCTGCTCCAACCTGCTCGTTCGCCTTGAAAATGAGCCTTTTTATAACTGTAGATGAAAAATTGGTCCTTTACGATAACAGGGAGCGGGCATTTGTATGGGTAGGTAAGGATGCTCCTCCAACGTCCTTTCCTAAGCCCCACCTTCACCATCAAAAGGTTGTGCTTACTTTGTGGTGATGTTGTAAAGGTCTAGTCCATCACAGTTTCTCGCAATCTTGTCAGGCAGTCACAGCAGAGTGTCAGTGCTGTGATTTAGACCAAATCTATGAAAAGTTGCAAAAATTGTGGCCGGCCCTGGTGAATAGAGGAGGGCCGCTCCTGTTGCAGGACAACGCAACGGCCACCCACCTCCCAAATCACTCGGCGAGAATTCACCCATTCAGGTATCGAAGTTTTCCCTCACCCACCATATTCTCCCCGACCTTCCCCCACTGACTACCACTTTTTTGGAGCTCTTGAAATCCTCTGAAGTCGTGGAGAACAAGACTTACACAACGACAGGAATATTCAAGCCACAGGGAGCAGAGGGAACTTTCGGGTCGAGCTAATACAATAGTGCTGACAAATCGTGTCTCATTCTTCCCAGAGAAGTTCAAATTACCAATTGGCCGACTCTGGAGAAGTGGAAGAATTGGCTGGCGAGGTCAAAAATCGAAGGAATAATGTCGATTCACGCCGCATGCATGTGCAGCAGCCGACGCCGTGTCCGACTCACTGCCAGGCGCCCAAGGAGGAGAAGGAAGAAGAAGAAGAAGACAAACTCATGACGGTGACAAGATGGGAGCGATCGCCGCTGCTTCCCTGGGTTAGTACTCACCCATTTGCGCGCGTAATTCAAAGTCCGGGTCGGCAAGGACAGCTGGAAGGCCAGGGCAGGGCGCAGAGAAGGAGACACCTCTGCTGCGTCTCGACGGCTGCTGACCGAACAGGCTGACTCATACGACCCCCGGGTGGAGGAACGCGTTTGTCGCCTGTGTCTCTGCGTCCGGCAGTTCTTGCGAATGCTTACAGTGGAAGGGGCCTGAATTAAGGGAGAGTGTGTCCTAGCAGAGCCAGAGCTAGGTACTTGGGCGCAGTACGGGTTTGCGGTGTGGAATTGCCGTCGGCGGCGAGCGGTGCCGTGCCGCGGAAGTTCACTTTTGCCGCATAATTTTGCGCGGCGGCTAGCTAACGCCGCCAGAGGTCTGTATGCGCTTTTGTCGATCGTGGGTGGGAAATGGTCTAGTTGACTGCTCCAGTTTTAGACTTCACCCGAGTGAGTTTTTAAATGTTGGTCTGTAAGTGACCTGAAGTCGTTAAGTTGGTTAAGCTTACTGTTCAAAAAATTACAGCAACAACATTCACCGAAAACCCGTCGCAGGAACTAGATATGCTAACAGCGGAGAGACTACATGTTGAAATAGTGAGAATAGTGAGACGGGACCCTTCCTGTCCGAAAATTTTCAAAATTCTATAATTTTCCTTAGAAGTGTTATAATATCAGGCAAGTGTAAAAACCTTCTAGAAGGTTCTACAGAGTTCCACGCTAGGGGTATATAAGGCGCAGTCGCCGCGTCTAGCTACCAGTACAAGCTGAAATGGATCAAGGTCGAATTCGTACGTTCGTGTACTACGAGTGGCTGCTGGGCAACGACACGGGCACCGCGGTCGCCGACATCTGCAGAGCGTGCAAGGAGGATGCAGTGTCCCAACGCACAGTCAGGCGCTGGTTCAATCGTTTCGAGAGCGGCGACACGAGCCTCGAGGACAGGGAGCACAGCGGGAGGCCTTCTACGGTGGATGATGACGAAGTCCGTCGCTGTATCAAGGAGAAGCCGGAAGCCACCACCCGTGAACTGGCGACGACGCTCGGCTGCAGCAATTCCACCATCCACCATCGACTCAACTCACTCGGCTACCATAGTTCCATAGTTCTGGCCCGTGGGATCCTCCACCGTCTGACGGACGCCAACAAGCAGAGCCGCGTGGCCGTCTGCCAGTCCCTCCTCCTTCGTCCGCATCGCAAGGAGTTTCTCGAGAAGCTGGTCACTGGGGATGAGAGCTGGGTCCTCTACGACAACGTCGCCCGCCGTGCGGTCTGGATGCCGCGCGGAGAAGAGCCGCCGACGACGCCGAAAGCCGACCTGCACCCGCTGAAGATCATGCTCTGCTGCTGGCGGGACGCCAAGGGCATGCTGTACTTCGAGCTGCTCCCGCAAGGCAGGACGGTCACTGCCTCCATCTACACCGATCAGCTCGAGAAACCAGCCGCCGCCATCCGAGAAGAGCGTCCCCGACGGGCCTCGGTCCACCTGCTGCACGACAACGCGCGCCCCACGTGGCGAAGGAGACCCAGCAGAAGTTGGCGACGCTCGGCTGGGAGACGGTTGCCCATCCGCCGTATTCCCCGGACCTCGCCCCCTCCGACTGCCACTTGTTCCGCCCGCTGAAGCACCATTTGGCCGGAAGAAAATTCACCAACTACGACAACCTCAAATCCGACATCGCGGACTTCTTCGAGTCGCAGCCCCCGGAGTTCTGGGCGAAGGGCATCGAAGACCTGCCCAGTCGATGGGCCACTGTTGTGGATAACTGTGGTGATTATATTGTTGGTTAGACTTGTTCTTCAATAAAGTTGAAAAAAATTAAAAATGAAATGGTGAAATTTTCGGACAAGAATTATTGGACAGCCTGGTATAAACCACATTGAACAGGAAAAATAAATGCTTCGTCTTCGTCAAGCACTGGTCCCCCCGAACATCTGCGCTTTGATTTACTGACCTAACGAATTTCTCGGTGAATTTTGTTAGAATCCTTAAAATAAGGACAGAGGATAAAGGTTGGCATTAGCCGATTCATTATCTGAAGACGCCATGCATTATACCTCTACTTCTGGATATCGTGTGGTGACATGAATGCCTCTTTGACCTATACAATGCCTTTTACGGTAATCAAATGATGAGCAATTCAGGATTTTCTCCCTCGTGGACAACCCTGGTCCCGAATGGCCGATTCCGGACGGATGGAGGAGATCCGAAACAAGAGTCCCGGGCATCCGGTGCGCGAGACAGCCTAAGCCTCCACCGACTGCTCAACCAGAGCCCCAACCAAGTGATGCATCTTCGAAATCACTGATTCCTTCGTCGTCTAAGAAGGGAAGGGTCTGAAAAGTATGTCTAAACGGGGAAAACGAGTCATGTAGGAAGAATCCCCACATCTCACTTTTCTTTTTTGCCAAGTCGTTAGACTCAAGGAATAGATGTCTTCGAAGTTACAGTGGAATCGGCGCTTTACGAGTCCGGCAAGCGGTGGGAGCGCAGTGGATAGTGACGTTGCTTCATGCGAGGGAGGTCGGGGGTTTGTTTATCCTGTACTGCTGCGTTTTTGCATTTCATCTGGTTGGTTGAGATTTGAGAGATTCTAACGTCTATACCATTTGCAGAGGTTTTTTGCCTAATTTTCCAGCTCTATGCTGTGGAGAGTAACTTTCTCGCAATTCTTTCCCGTATTTTTTCTGTACCGATATCCGAAGAAATTTTTATCAAAGTTTCTACAAATTAGTACGAACAGAGCAACCGGCAGGAGCACACATCTAGTAGACGTTAGACAGAAATTCAAGATCTTCAACAAGATACACTTCAAATGAGGTAAAATCAACACGCTTCGTCAAAGTTCGAAGACACCGAAGAGAGATTGCTTGAGGGACTTCTTGAGAGCTTTTCAGCGAGCATCGTGTAGAGTATTCGAGGCTTAGCCGATGGATGGATTCCAGTGGGCTGGTCACATTGACACCATGAAGCTGTTTCATATAAGGTACTGAAAGAAGTCAATAGATGCTTCTGATGAATTCGAAACCCTTACGAAGCCAACCTACCGAAAATGATGAATTGTTGCGAATTTCCGCGTTCTTCGTAGAGTAGAGCGCCTCTAAGCTGACAAGTGAAAAATGCCCGCAGATCTTGAACAACTCATGGGAGCCTAACACTCGGATGTACCTGAGCGAATATGTGATGAGAATCAAACGCTTCCAGAAGCCTTGTTGAGGGAATCGGTAACCGTTAAGTGTGTGTGTGTGCTCTAGGGGTGGTCATTAATTTTTTAAAACGATTTTTAAGGAACATTTCTATTAAATGTCACTAAAAAGTGCATACAGGTAGCCGTGACTCAATGGAAGCGTTTCATACACATAATATTTTCACCTCAAACTGAACAGTTTCCAAAGCGAACTCTTGAAATTTTGAGATTTTGACAACATCTGAAACTGAACAACATTTACATTAAAAAGGAACGCCTTCCAAACTAGCTGTCTTTCAAAAAGGTCACTCTTCTTATACCAGCGGCTGGCTCATCCCGATACGGAGAGGAAAGTCAAAGGTACGCAAGGAGAAGTAAGACAAAGTGCTAATTCTGGTTGCGAGACCAAGAGGGTCGGTGGATTTTTTGTTGTTGTTGAAAATTTTGAGCATTTCAAACGCAGTGCATGCCATTCTAATCGCTGGAACATGTCGCGAATGTGGGCAGCGTTGGGAAGTGCAACACGCCAGCCAATAATAAACAATCAGAGCACCGACCGAACAAACGCAAGAGAATCAGTGTACCGATCGTGTATACGCCCTAAATGGCGTGCCGAGTCTGACTGGCTGGAGCGTCACTACCCCCAATGCTGCCCATAATCGCGACTAGTACCGACATCTGTGCAGCCCTAGCTGGGGTCCACCTGATAATCTCATACTGATCCATAGAGGTGTAATATGCTGATGGGTCCCACTATGCGCCATAAGTATGACCACTTCTTTCGCTCGTCATTTTTTGCATTTTTGGGTCAGTTTGACAAAATGAGCCGGCCGCTGATATCAGCACGGAAGGCGAAGGCGTAGCATCCTGCCCCGAAAGCAGAGGGTGCGGTTCCGAGTCCCGCCTGGCGCAAGAGCCTTGTTCGGAACTAATCGTTCTGCTAAGAGCTTGCGGACTTATTCGTCCCTTTGTTGTAGACTTCAACACCATTGGGAACTGCTCACCGAGTCACACGAGCGTCGAAGACCAGCGTCTGCGAGGAAGTGCACTGGTGGTTCACTTGCTTGGCGACACTCTCCCACTTACGGCGATCCATACTCGTCTGAAGTTATGGGCTACATTCTGTTGTCGAACGACTATAGCACACCTACAAAGGTATAAAAATGGGTTACCTTTTCCAAGTCGTTAAACTCAAGAAGTAGGGATCCTTGAAGTCACAATGTTATCACGAGTTTGGAGTCTTGTGTGCCCGCGATGCCTCTTCCGGCAATCGGCTCGGAGCGCAGTGGATAGTGGCGTTGCTTCGTGCGTGGAAGGTCGGGGGTTCGGTTCCTCTGCGATGCTGTATTTTTGCATTTCAACTGATTGGTTGAGATTTGAAGGATTCTGACGTCTATGCTACTTTCAGAGTTTTTTTTGCGCAATTTGCCAGCTGCATGCTGGAGTATTCAACATAATGGTGTATAAACGTTCAACGCCAGTAACACACGGGCACGAAGTGCATGAAGCAGAACTGGTCGCAATACGGACAGCGTATAGAAACTACAGGCTGGACTAATGATTTCAGGAAAAACCATCCTTTTCAAAAGAGACCAGGATGTGACGTCTCGTGGTGGTTCAAACGAGAAACGAGGTCTGCGGATCCCGAAAATTAACCTAAACGGCATCAATACCCTCCGTACCTCATGTTTGCCCGTCACCTGGAAATCAGAGGTCTGCTGGAGGTTTTCTAAAATCTAACACCGACAATGTCTGAAGATGCTCGAGTGGTGATCCACCTGCTCACGCTGAAGTGTGGCCCACCTTTAGAAAAGGAACCTTCGAGGGAAGAAATCAAGCTGGCCGAGCGGATGGCCAGCATACTCAAGGACTTTAAAGCACGTCAACTTGAACTTGACGAAGACGTTGCGCTTAGAAAACCGATGAGTAATAAACAAGTCGCGTCGCAAGAAAGTTGCTATCCACAGCGTACGGCTCGCAAGATACGCAGAAAATGTCTGAAAATTGCATAAACACCAGAAGCCCTCAAACCTCAATTAATCGGTTGAAATGCAAAAACGCAGCAGCGCAGAGGAACCGAACCCCCGGCCTCAGCCGCATGAAGCAACATCACTATCCACTGCGCTCTGGACGGCCTGCCAGCAGAGGCATCGTAGGCGTACAAGACCCCAAACTCCTGATTCCATTGTGACTTCAAGGACCTCCTACTCCTTGAGTTTAACGAACTGGCAAAAAATAACCACATTTTAATACTAATTGAGGGGTGAGGATTCTCCCTATATGACTCGCTCCCCCCGTTAAGACATACGCTTCAACCATCCCCTTGTTAGAGGAGAGAAAAGGAGGCATCTAGCCATCCTAGCTCTGATTCCTAGGAAGGATGAATGCTGGTTCACCCTGGTTTCCTATGTTTCAGGAAAGGTGAGTACCTTACCTCGATGTCACAGGAGTAACCACTTTCCACCTGCCATTTCGGCTGCTGCAGCACGATGGTGTTGATCGTGTAAGGCCGGCCGAGTTTCACGATGATGCCCTCTTTCTTTCCAATTCTATGGTGTGTTAGAAGGACGCTGACATCAGTGTTAGTAGATTCTTAAAGAAAACAACCTTATTCTTACGTAGAGGAAATGAAGCTGTGTCAACTAGACCTGATTCACGACTTTTCAGCAGCTTCTCTGTGTTTATTCCGGAAACGACGGCAGCCCCTAGTTCTAGGGTAGCAACGTTTTTGTCGGCTACTGAGAAAGCGAGGTTAAGGAGAATGTAGATTGGAGTATGCACTGAACGCAGACTCACATAGTGACCCGCGAAAACCAGTAGCCGTGCCTGTATTCTTTCTATCCATCGCATCTAGGATGAATACGTCAAAAGTGGGCCAGTTCGCTTCAAACATCGCTGAGTGTCGGACTGTGGTCAGGAGCTCATTCCGGCTCACTAGATGAAGCCGAAGGCAGTTCTTTGACACGAGGCTTTTAATGAGCATCTCCAAAGGAGTCGCCTAAAGCAGAAGACAAAGCGATTCCTTGAAGGAATGAGTGACGGCGCCATAAATACCTCCATCACCGGTTGTGCTTGAATCCATTTGCACACAGCATGGAAGACGTGAATCTCCTGAGTCACGCAGAACGAGTCTCTACTCAAAATCTGCATGACCGTCTTTAGAGGCAGAGTCACGAATTCCTGAAACGCTTCTCGCAAAGAAATCGCATTGTATTATATTGTATTATATTGTAATATATTGCTGTGCTGCAGCTGAATCTTTCGAAGACGATGTTCGCGAGGAACGGACAAGTTTCTGATGCCCCATTCTCGCTCAACGGAACGAACATCTCCGAGTGCTTCAGCTACGTGTATCTGGGTCGCGAAGTCAATATGGCCAACGACCTAGCGCCGGAGCTGAGCAGGAGGAAAAGAGCGGCTTGAGGAGCTTTCAAGAGCGTCGAAGAAGTCGTGAAGAAAACGAAGAACGTCCGACTCCGTGCCCACCTATTCGACTCCACCGTTCTTCCTGCCCTAACATACGCCTCAGAGACTTGGGCTATCGAAAGCAGGATTAGCACGCGATCAGCGTCATGCAGCGTGGAATCGAGAGGACGATGCTCGGAGTGACACGACTCACACAAGTGAGAGAAGGCCTCCGGAGTTCCGAGCTTCGCCGACGTTCGAAGATCAGAGACGCTGTCGAGTGCGCCAAGTCGTCGAAAATTAGGTGGGCCGGCCACGTAATGCGCTTCGCAGACACCCGCTGGACGAGAGCCGTTACCGACTGGATTCCGCGGGATGTCAGAAGAACACAAGGACGCCCACCAACGCGTTGGTCGGACTTCTTCGTGAAAGCCCTGAACGACCGCTACGACGCCCTTCGTGTCCCTCGAGCGAGGAGGATCCATTGGAGCACTCTGGCACGCGACAGGGACGAATGTAGTCGCTGCTGGCGCCCGCTAGAGCAAGTAGATTATCAAGGGGACGACAGGTGATACAGGTGATACAGGTTTTTTCGTAATGCTGAAACAGTTTGAACCTTAGCCCGAACTTTTCAGCCACCCTGTATGTCCAGTGTGCATCGTAGAGCAGTAATGTTGTACAGCACCACGTGATTATTCGCGCCACAAAGTAAATTAATAAAAAATGATATGTAAATAAATAAATAAATATCACAACAGTTTACCTTGGCAACGAGGACTTTTGAGGCGTTTTCATCAGCAAACTGTAAGCAGTATTCGGTCAAATCCTTGAGCTGCAGCAATGTTGAAGCACCAAGAATGACGAAGACATTGTTGATGTTCAGCTTCGTCTAAATTGCTAGCAATCAAAGTGCTTTACTGAGCGGCTGCCGAGCAGGGACATCTTGATTTCCGTGTTCCGCTTTTTTGTACCGAAAAGCAAAAGCTGAAAGAGTCATGGCTCCATGTGAGTGCTGTGTTGGAGTCTATTCATCTCAAGAATATAGATAGCTACCCTACGAGCATCTGTGAATATTGTTTGAATTAAATATTATTATCCTAGAAACGCGGGAACGTGGAGCGCAGTCGGAGGAGGCGCCGACGGTCGCGTGCACCCGATACCAGGTTCCTGGTTCGGATTTCCCGCCCAGGCCAACCAAGCCTTCCATCCCTCCGGGGTCGGTGAATTGGTACCAGACTTGTCTGGGAAGGATAAAGCGCTGACTTGTCCATGGCTGGCCACCGCAAGTCATTGTATGGCGAAATACGCATTCATGTCGCCTCCACGACATCCCTTAGAAGTAGAATGCGTGGCGCATCCCAAAGGGGATTGAATAACGCCGTCCTTTATCCTTTCTATCCTAGGAACAAGGTTAAGTAAGCGACTTAGAAAAGACTGACAATGTCATGTCAGATTTCAGACCACGTTGTACACTCTTCTAAGCAAGCGTGCGCTTTTAAAATCATTCAACAATTTCCAAATCAAAATAAGCGCTTTTGAGCGTCTGGGCACTCTTAGAGATGGTAAAAAAAAATGTGCAATAGAAAATTAGTATGTCTTTCTTTGAGGTAAACACAGTGTTTGAATTTTTATAAAATTTTCGTTTCCAATAAAAATAGTTGATAACAGCTTATTTAAAAGCGCAGAAAGGGAACCAATTTTTAGTGTTGAAAAGAGAGTTTGCGCCATGCACTTGTTCAAGACGTCGCGATTGTATTTGATTGATAAAAATCTAGTTTCTCTGGGGTTTCACACTTGTCGTGCAGCTAAAACAGCTCGTTGGACGTGAAAATTACCTTCAGATACTCAATCACTGCCTGCTGAAGACTGGCCAGCCGATATTCATGAGAAAGACGAAGGATCTCTAACAGTTGGCCATGTTTGTTTGTTTGCAGGTCGACTTTTCCGCAGTATATGAACCTAGAATAGAGCAACAATCGTCCTGAAACCAGTGTGGAGCTTTTCCAAACCCCGTTACCGTCTGCCCCTCGGGAACAAAACACTAAACAAAAGCACGGAATGGGGAAGCTTTGTATCGTTTGGGGCAGTTTCGCATAAAACATTCCGAGAAAAGGTGCTATAGGACGACTTTGTTGTGCTCGGTCCACGATATATTCCCCATCCAAGTCTAAGATCCTGCCCCATCTTTCAGACAGCCTTTCAATTTCGGTCTGTCAGAAATCCGAAGGCTGTGAGGAAAGGAATTCAGAGACCTCCATTTCCAGTTGACGTCAATCATCGAAGCCTCTATCTCGATAATGCTGCTTCAGAGCTACGAACAGGTGGTAGTCAGAACGAACGAGGTCAAGAGAGTACGGTGGATGGGGCAAAACTTCCCAGCCTAACTCCTGGATTTTCTCGCGACTCACTTCTGCGACCCGAGGACGCGCGTTGTCGTGCAGCAGGTAGACATTCTCCCGTTCTGGACGTTTTTGGCGCATGGTGGCGGCCAAGTTCTGGAGCTGGGTAGCGTAGACAGATGCTGTGACTGTGGTCTCACTATCCAACAACTCCCAGTGAAGCATGCCTCCTGATGGTGAGTCCCACCAGCAACACGGAAGGACCTTCGGTTCGTGGTGTCGACGTTTCGGCTGTCTTGGAGCCGGTTCTCCTCGTGGGAGCCATTGGCTCTTGCGGGTTGGTTGACATAAAGGACCAGCTTTCATCACCAGTAACAATGTCTTTCAGAAAGTCCTTTCTGTGCGGGCGAAGCAGCAGCGACCCAGCAACACTGACTCGGCATGCCTTGTCAGAGTCCCGCTGCTCATGTAGTATTCAAGGAAGGCTTCGCGCAAGCTGTCTTCTTCCACAACAGAGGGGCGTCCGGAACGAGGTCGATCTTCGAGAGGGAGATATGTCCAGCCTTGAAACGCTGATACCAACGGGCCACTGTGGAATAGTGAATGACTTCCTCCTTGAATGCAGCGCAGATGTTGGGGCTGCTGCTCTTGCGGAATGGCCTTGCAGAAATTCGTAGTAGACGATAGGTCGTAGGATGCTGCTGCTTATCACTGACATTGATGCTGTATTCCTACTCGACGAGGTCTTACATAGTATGATGATTGAGGAAGTTTCGAGAATGCACTGTGACGTCACCACACAAGACCAATACTGTAAGAGCTTCAACAATGTTAGCAGTCTGTAACAGCCCCGATCCAATAGAAGATGAGCGAGCAGCGCCTGAGGTGGTATGGACACGTCCTCAGAAGACCAGAGGATCACCCCACAAGGTTGGCCCTAGATTTCGAGGCACCCGGAAAGCGTCGGAGAAGAGCCTCAAGGAAAAGGTGGAAGGACGTCATTAAGAGAGATCTGGCCGAAGTCGGTGCTACGGCAGATGACGCCCTTGATAGGATGAGGTGGCGACAGATCACAAGAACACTGGACCTTGCGACTGCGCGGAACTAAACGCTCAGGAGGAGACGAAGAAGAAGAAGAAGAGCAGGCAGTAGCGCAAAGTGTTGCAGGACTTTTCCAACAACCTAATAATACTCACCTCAAAATAGTACGGAAGGCGAGAAGGTTCGTCCCCCTGAGCTCATGTTCTGCTTCGACGCTCTCCTTCATTCCGCCGTACAGCATGTCCCTATAAAATGAAAAAGATGGTGGTTAATCACTCCAGCGAAGAAGCTGAAGCGCTTCTCGCCTGAAGTGTTCACTTCGTGCGGCCAAGATAAGTCGATGAGCATAGACCCGTTCACCCTCAATCAAAAATGTGACGTCCGAGAAGTCTTGTTTCGAGAACAAGGCATCTATGGCACCGACCAATGCCACAGAATCATCGACCAGACCGGATGATTCCTCTAGAAGCACAGGCATTCAATCAGCAGACCAATTTCCATAGCCTTTCCTAAGTGATTAGGATATGTGAGGCGTTAAGGTACTTCATCCTATCCTAACCTTCAACTTTTCGTGATCGTCGTCTTCTTGATGTTGAATTGAGCTTGTCCATTCCTGAAAACAATTCTATTCTTCAGATGTGCCCCTTTAAAATTCCTCTTCAGCGCCTTGACACAGACTACAAGAACATACTGTGGGAAATGATTTTGAGATGAGAGAGATGACCTTCTAGGGCAGCGTACATAGTCGCGACCGCAAACGCCATCGGTATCGGGTGCAGGCGACAGTCGGCGCCTCCTCCGACTGCGCTGCACGCGCCAATTCCCACTAAACACGACACGAAGTACATGGCGCATTCCAAACCAGTCGATCAAGGTCATTCCATCGTAGGCACCGTCAACAGCATGGATTACGGTAGGGAAGGAGCCCAACCCCACACATCGTGTACTGTGGACTTAGAATGTCTGTAAGGTCTGAAAGTTCGCGTACGGAAAGATCAGGTCGAGCACCGCAGTTGGTCAGTACGAGCTGCGTATGTGGCGTCGGGAATCGTCGAGCGATTTGTCGCCGTTGTCGAACTTGCGGTGCCAATTGAAGCACGTCGCCCGAGAGGCGGCCTGCTCCTTCATTGTCTCCTGTAGAAAGTGATGGGCCTCGTTCGCCGACCGGCCGGAGCGGTGCTGTAGAAGGAGAGCTGGTCGGTAGAACATCTTCTTGTCGTCCATCGCGAAGGCGCCACTGGGAACAGGAGACTGCTTCTAAGAAAAATTAGGAGCTGTCTAAGTGTGCCAGTTGATCTATTCGGTCATTTCATATGAAACGACCGAACGATCAACTGGCACACCGAGCAACCACCCCATAAATGAGTAGTTTATCGCATTTACCGCGAAATTTCTTTCGCTGACCGCAGTCGGTAAAAACACTGCCGGCCACAATTCAACCGCACACCCGTGATTCACACCTTGCTCTGTCGTTTAGCGGTCGACGATGAATCACTGCGAACGGCCGGCGGCCCGCTTGTTCTTCGCCAGGTGGACGGACAGCCGCCGCCGCCGCCCTGACGGCCGGCCGGGGCCCGCCGGCGGGACCCCGACTGCCCGCCCGCAGTGCTGCTGCTGCCTCTTTTGCGACAAGTTTTCGTCATCGATTTCCGCCCGACGATATCGACGCGCCGCCGCGTTTTCCTTCGTCCTCTCCGCTCTTCTCTCTTCTCCGCTGTAGTCCTCAAGAGCCCTTCTGAACTCGCCCCGTCTACCATCGCCAATAGAGAACGTCTCCTGAATCCAGGACCGTGGGGTGAAGATCTTCGCCTCATGGATTTTCCTTCAATTTTAACTGAATTGATCACTTTTTGATTACCTTCGAATTTCCGTTAAAGAACCAACCAATTCATTCGTCGTTTCGCTGTCGTTGAAGACTGCCTATTAAACCTGCCTGCTGACTGAATGAAATTAACTCAACCTTTTTCCACGATTCGGACGTTCTTTTCCGCCTACGTAGTCAACCGTCATCCTCCATAGTGAGTCAGGTTCATCTGGGACTTCTACCCGGCCATTTGATGTTTATGTTCCTGTTTTCGCGTTCCTTTCATGCTTTCGCATCATTGTTTCCGGCAGTCATAGACATAAAACCGGCGATAGTCTGGGTTGTTTCTTCTCTTCCAATTCTCCTTTTCTTGCTTTTTTCTCCATTTTCTTATTTTTTTGTCCCCATTGGGGGCGCGGGGAGCGCAGCCAGAGGAGCCGCCGACTGTCGTTTGCACCCGATACCAGGTTCCGGGTTCGGATTTCCCGCCCAGGCCAACCAAGCCTGCCATCCCTCCGGGATCGGTGACTTGGTACCAGACTTGTCTGGGAAGGATAAAGCGCTGATATGTTCATCGGCTGGCCACCGCAAGTCATTGTATGGCCAAATATGCATTCAACTCGCCTCTACGACATCCCGTAGAAGTAGAATGCGTGGCGCATCCCAAAGGGGATTGAATAACGCCGTCCTTTATCCTTATCCTTATCCCCATTAGGCAGATTCTTCAAAAAGAACGTCCTTATGAAATTGGTGGCGTGAATTTATGTCTTAAGTTTGTTGAAATGATGCTTTTTTTTCAAATTATTTTTATTAAATTTTTGGGCGAAATGCTCACGGTTGACCGTACTGCAGCAGTTTTCGCTAGTCTACCTTCTGTGGTGGCCTAGACGTCGATGTATTCTGAATCCATGAGCTGGTTTGGGTGTCAGAAGACGTGGAAACGTCGAAGAGGTCGGAACGTCGGCTCTTTTTTTTTGCAAGGCCCCTAGACTGAACTGGATAACCTAATAACCGCGTCTGGTGCACTGGTCCAGAGTGTTGACCCAACGGCTTCACGAGGAACGAGCCTGAAGATCATCAGGGACCGGATTCATCAACGACTTACAGAGATTTGACAGTGAAATTACAGCGGAAACACCTAAAAAAACGCGCATTAACGCGGGCGATATGGTGAGATGTTGGCGTTATCAGAAATTTCGGCTGTAATTTCTCCGTTAAATTTCTGTAATTCGTTGATGAGTCTGGCCCCTAGTGGGATTCCTACTTCTTCTCCTGAGCGTTTTAGTCCCGCGCAGTCGCAGGGTCCGCTGTTCTTGTGATCTGTCGCCACCCCATCCTATCAAGGGCGTCATCTGCTGTGGCGCCGACTTCGGCGAGATCTCTCCTGATGACGTCCTTCCATCTTTCCCTTGGGGCTTCCCTCGGACGCTTTCCGGGTGCCTCGAAATCTGGGGCCAACCTTGTGGGGTGATCCTCTGGTCTTCTGAGGACGTGCCCATACCACCTCAGGCGCTGCTCCCTCATCTTCAGCTGGATCGGGGCTATCTTCATCACTGCTCTAACATCCTCGTTTCGCACCCTGTCCCGACGGGTCCATCCACACGCCCACCTCAGCATCCTCATCTCCGCCGCGTGCAGTTGCCGCTACTGCGCCTTACCCAGGGCCCAGCACTCACTGCCGTAGAGGAGGACAGGTCTCACAACTGTTCTATAGAGCTTGCCTTTGAGCGTCCTGGAGCATCTGCGGTCGCAGAGGATCCCTGTGAACTCCGTCCACTTGAGCCAGGCTGCGTTTATCCGCCCCTGACCGCCTGGTCCACACTTCCTTCCTCGGATCCCTAGTGGGATTCCTACGATCTTCGGAAAAGATCGGATGAACGAGAGACGTGAAAGGAATGTTTCATGTGTGTCAAATTTGTCAAACAACTGTCAAATCAGTTTCGAGTCAAGTCATCATTTCCATGTTCTTCCACTGTGTATAAAATTAATTTTTATAGCAGATGTTTTATAGCATAGCAGAGATATAAAAGAACAAGCGTACCCTCCTTAGTTTCCTAACCTATCCTAAGCGGAGGGGCTATGCGGTGTGCTTTAGCCCTGGTTTATACTTGCACCGCTACGCGGCGCGACACGATGGTTGGGATAGATATCGATCGGAAAAAAGGCGCGAAAAATCGATATCTACGGCGATTGTGGTGCCGTGCCGCGTGTCGGCGCGAGAATAAACCAGGGCTTACCTCGCCATTCCCTAGCTTGAGTTTGTCCCCGATCCTCAGCTACTGTGAAGTGATACGATGGAATTCGTACGAACTAAGGTAGCGCTCCCCCCTCCCGACTAGGATAGATCCTAGCATCTTGTCATCCATTTTTCGTGTTAAGAAAGAAGGAATATTAATGCACCGGTCTTCCGTGGGAGCAAGATAAAGTGTGTAGAATAAAGAATGGCTTTAATGAATCCCTTTGCGGGACACGCCACGCATTCCGATTTTATAGGGTATCGTGGAGACGGATTGAAGGCCTATATGATGAATGGCGGTGGCCAACCGATGGACAAGTCATTGTTTCAGTCAGACAAGTCTGCTACCAATTCACCGACCTTGAAATGATGGAAGGCTTGGTTGACCTGGGCGGGTCCCGAGCCAAGAATCTCGAGTCGGGATGCAAACGACGGCCGGCACCCCTTCTGACTGAAGTTTAGACAAAATTTGTCCAACCAAGTGAAGGTTATCTTTTTTAGCGGAAATGTTAAATGAATAAATGCAAATTTCTTGTTAGAATTTGTCATCAAACAATATTTTAGGCTTATTCTAACGTGGTGGCCATCAGCGAATTTGCTAGCTATGGATTGCGCCGTGCAGTCGTTTTATACGTTGCATTGTCTATTGGAATGATAGGCACGTTCTCTTCCAGAGAAGAATTCTTTATGTCGAAACACTTCAGAATGCACCTAGCACACTGTTTTGGTCAAAGAAACACGAATTCGTTCAAAAACTCGTGCATTTCCTCATAGGTCACCTTCTGCAGGATTTTTTCACATAAATTTTCTTAAGGCAAAGGATCACTTTGACTTTGTTATAAGGTTTCTATGTTGAATTTAAATACCTTGGCTTTCGTTTAAAAGGTGTTCAGTCTAAAATGAAAATGGTATATGCCTACTCCTTCATAGATCATAAACAATGTCTATGAATCATTAGCGTCTTGGGGCTGTAGCGATGTTCAGCCACTGTTTAGCCACTTTTTATGTTTGCCGAGTAGTATGATGAGAAATGACTTATATAACCTTCCCAAATATAATATTTATATATTCTTTAAAAAATTCTCGATCAGTTCATAGATTCTCTTATTTTTCTGGGGCGCTTGGTAGCGCAGTTGGAGGAGGCGGCGGCTGTCGCGCGCGCACGATTACGGGTTCTTGGCTCGCGTTCCGCCCAGGCCAGCAAAACCTTCCCTGTGGGGGCCGTTGGATTGACACGAGCTTGTGTGGGAACTATATGCTCGCTGAGTTGTTCATCAGCTGGCCACCGGAGGCCAATGTGTGGCCAAATACCTTCCAAGACGTACAGTGGAAGTATAATGCGTGGCTCATCCTTAATGGGGTTGTTTCACGTCATCCTTTAATCGTTATCCTTCTCTTATCAGTGGGATTGATTAAAGCTGATCTTTTGTTACTTAATTTATAAACAGAGACGGCCAGCTCTGGTCAACCGTGCCCAGGATGCACCAGGCGTTCTACTTCTGCGAGATTTGAGAGCGTATTCCTCCCATACAATCTGACGTCCTGCGTGGGGCAGGCGGTGGACTACTCACTAAAAATCCATCAATCTGCCCTTGGCAATGGTTTTACAGCCTACTGAATGAGAATCCGAGCGGCAGTTGCTTCCATCTGCCCTTCATACGTCAATTCCAGGGCCTTTCTCCGCCGACTGCTTTTTACATGCTCTATAGAGATGCACGCAGTGGCACATCTTGTTAGTATCTATCTGAAGCGACGTCCCAGTCAGTTTCTCGGCAAATTTTGCCGCCTAGACTTGTGCCTTCGCCAGCCTCTGCTCGCAGTTGCTCCGCTGACAGCGTCAATCTTCTGTTAGGAGACGGTTCAGGCTACCAGCTACATGCGCGATTGGATAGAGTGTAGGTTCCTGGAAGACCGCTCGTTGGATTGTTCCCTTCAACAGCCCGACCTGGGACCGGATTCATCAACGACTTACAGCAATTTAACAGAGAAAATTACAGCCGAATTCCCTGATAGCGTGGCATATCAAGCGATATGGTGAGCGGTAAGCCGCGCTATCAGGAATTTCGGCTGCGATTTCTCTGTTAAACTGCTGTAGGTCATTGATGAATCCGGCCCTTGGAACCTTCATTTTTCGCCTAACGGCCTGGCTTTACAGAAGTGTCGCATTGACGAGACTTGAAGAAAATGAGATGTTCAGGAGTTTACATGGACTCTTCAGGCACAGCTTTTCGGTATCCTCTGCTTCTCACTCCTCTAGAGAGAGTACTCTGTTCAAGTCACGGTGTATTCAGCCTTCTTTTGCTTGAAATATAGTAACCTCAGCAAGAGGGCGCGTGTAGCGCAGTCGGAGGAGGTGCCGACGGTCGCGTGCACCCGATGCCAGCTTCCTAGTTCGGATTTTCCGCCCAGACCACCCAAGCCTTCCATCACTCCGGGGTCGGTAAATTGTTACCAGACGTGTCTGGGAAGGATGAGGTGATGACTTGTTTATCGGCTGGCCACAGCAAGTGACTGTCTAGGCCAAATACGCATTTATATCGCTTCCACGACATCCCGTAGAAGTAGAATGCGTGGCGCATCCCAAAAGGGATTGAGTAACGCCGTCCTTTATCCTTATCCTTTAATCTCAGTAATACATAATTTGTCAGTCCTACTGGAGTTTCAATTTCTTCTCTGAATTTGAGAAGTCTAGAGAGATTTACTGGTTAATGACGAACATTTGGTAGATCGTGCTGTACGACTTCTGAACTCTTTCTACTTACTGGGAGATGATCTATGCGGCTAAAAATTCCAGAAGCCTAACTATGGCGATGGGCTAGCCGAGCAAAGATCTTTCCGGGCCGCGTCAAGTGGGAATTGGCGTCGAAATTGGTTCTCCTGGTGGGAAGCGTGAGACGAGCAAGGGCATAACCAATCTACAAGACGCGCATTTTCTTCGGCCAAGGGTGACGGCTTTTTTATGACAGCTTTTAAGGAAAATTGTACATATTGAGACAGGTAAACTAAAGCATTTCAAAGAAAGTACTGCCAAATTTTCCTTGAGCAAAAAATTTAACCATCCTGTTGAGCAAACTACGGTATGACGAAGAGGAACTGGCCCGAGAAAGTGAATCTGCCATGACGTCCATCAGTGGTAGAATGCTCGCTTGCCACGCGGGCGGCCCGGGTTCGATTCCCGGCCGATGCACCATAAAGCGAGCCAACTCTTCCGAATTTGCTCTCCAAAACTGCTGCCACGCGGGACGACGTCTTGACTAGGCTCGCTTTCGACTCGATTACGATACGACCACGAACACGACCACGACCACGACACGTCCCAATCCTCAAACTTGGGTAACTAAACCAATTTATTAAAGAGTAATAACACGATTTAACAAGGAATCAGGTTCTGCAGCAAAAATGACGGAAATTGTAAAAGTGACAAAATGCGAGCAAGTAAAACGGTCATCGGCGGGGTCGAACGGTCGTCGGCGGCGTAGAATGCCCTCTCGTTGTTTAGGCGGAGTTCTTATACAGAAGCACGCGGTTTCTGATGCAGAGCGCGATAAGCCTATGCTTCTTTAGCGCGGCCCTTTCATCGCTGAGCTAAGTTCAGTAGTTCAGTTCACTTTAATGCATGTGTGCTTCTCTTCTTCACTGAAGCGTTGAATAAAGGTTCATCCGAAGAAGATCGCGAATCGAATCATTTGATGTTGCATCCGATCAAATGTGCCGGTGGTGTAATGGCGTAGAGTCTTCCCGCCTAGTCAGCAGGAGGAGCGGGTTCGAGTCCCGCCTGGCGCTAGAGTTTCGATCGCAGCAGGCTTCTGATCGCTTTCCCTAATCCTTCCTCCTCATCCAACATTTTTCATTATTCATTCTCTAAATTCCAATATCTTACCCTATTCAAAGCGTGATAGGCCGCGCGGTAGCTTAGTCGGAGGAAGCGCCGGCTGCCGCGAGCACCCTGATTCGAGGCTATTGGTTCGGGTTTTCCCTAGACCAATCAAGGCTTTCCTTCAGGCATGGTGAATTTGTACTAGACTTCTATTTTTCTATTCCACTTCTATACTGACGTCTATTGGGTGACCGACACCCTATGTCATTGTTCAGATGTTCCTTAGAAGTAGAATGCGCGGTGTACACCTCCGCAAGGAGGGAATGTGGATCAGACACTTGCTAGAAGGTGCTTCAGACTTCGATAGACGTGCTTATCCGACGACGTAGAATAAGTATCTTAGTTCTTTATTTCCTTTTTGCTTTTGCAGATGAAAAATTTGTGAACTACGATTTGCAACAGGATTTCAGCGTTTCCTTCACAATCCTTATCTTCCACCATCCTTATCTTCCACGTTTGTTGAAGTGGAATCCACTTTGAATGGTAATGGAATACGCATGTCGAATTTGCTTCCGAAGCGTTTTGAAGTTACTCCACGGCAGAAGAGCTCGTTCTCTCAACACTCGAACCCGGGGGACTCAAATTTCATTCCGCCGACGCAGCGGCGTAGGTTGGCTCGGCAGAAGCAGCGCGAGTCGTGCTCAGTCGTCGATTGGGCTTAGTTGAACTCGACTCGGCCCTTTGAGTGGAGTCGAGAGCCTCTTCGTCCGTTCAGAAACGTCGTCGTCGTCGTCGGAGCGACGCAGACGTGCGCCTACGGGAAGTCATGTGGCCGGCCGGCGACTCGTTTGGCTTTCCACGGGCGTCGATATGCGCTTATTCGGTCGTTAGGACTTCTTGTTGTCAGTGCTCTTCTAGGCTCGCTCAGACTTCGTCGATAAGTCTCCACTCCATTGGGTTGCTTTGGAAGGGCTTTCTCCTGAGTCGTTCAAATCGCTACCCTGTAATTCATCTCGATTTTATGCGCTTTTTATACAATTTTCATGTCAACTTGGACTCTTTTCAAATGAAATTGTAAGCTGTTCTAAGCTGGCTTTAAAACTTTTGAAGTCAATGCGAACTCTTCCAAATCAGGTGAGCTTCTTCTGCATTAAACTAAAGGCTCACCATAAAAGTTAAAAGGATAAAGGATAAAGGACGGCGTTACTCAATCTCTTTTGGGATGCGCCACGTATTCTCCTTCTACGGGATGTCGTGGAGGTGAGATGAATGCGTATTTGGCCATACAATGACTTGCGGTGGCCAGCCGATGAACAAGTCAGCGCTTTATCCTTCCCAGACAAGTCTGGTACCAATTCACGGACCCCGGAGAGATGGAAGGCTTGGTTGGCCTGGGCGGGAAATCCGAACCAGGAACATGGTATCGGGTGCACGCGACAGTCGGCGCCTCTTCCGACTGCGCTACTACACCCTACCATAAAAGTACCATAAAAGTTAGAATAATTTTTTGTCCACGGAAAACTTTAGTATGCCTTGCTTTGAAGCTTTGTTTATAATAATAATAATAATAATAATAATAATAATAATAATAATAATAATAATAATAATAATAATAATAATAATAATAATAATAATAATAATAATAATAATAATTCATTACCACGTGTAGGGTGCACGTAGCGCAGTCGGACAAGGCGCCGGCTGTCGCGTGCACCCGATATCAGGTTCCTGGTTCGGATTTCCCGCCCAGGCCAACCAAGCCTTCCATCCCTCCGGGGTCGGTGAATTGGTACCAGACTCCTCTGGGAAGGATAAAGCGCTGACTTGTTTATCGGCTGGTCACCGCAAGTCATTGTATGGCCAAATACGCATTCAAATCGCCTCCACGACATCCCGTAGAAGTAGAATGCATGGCGCATCCCAAAAAGTATTAAGTACCGCCGTCCTTTATCCTTTATTCCCACGTATAAGACAATTGTGAGAGAAGTGAACAACGGAACACAAATCTAAGAAAAGAAAAACGGAAAGAGACGCAATCGCTTTAAGCATAAGAATAGTTTTCACTTTCGTTTTCAAAGGTTTTTTAAATAGTTTTTCATTTCACTTTACAGTATGTGAAATGAAAAATGAAGTTTTTATAAAATTTCTAAGCAGTGGAAAGTTTCAAAAGATTTTTGAAACTTTCCATTGCTTGGAAATTTTATTTAAAAAAAAACTTTATTTTGTTGAGGAAAATATTAGTTTAAAGATTGCTTTGAAGAGCAGCAAGGGGCCATTTCTTTTGGTGCCAAAAGAGAGACTGCGCCATGCCTTCTTCCAAGAAACGATCTTGTTTCGGCGATTTTTCATCGATTGATAGGAAAACTTCTGTTTGCATGGATCTTGACATCTCTTGACGATACAACAAAAAGAACTATAAAACAACTGCATGCGCTCATTTAGATTATGCCTCCTGTAAGGAGGGTTACACTATCAACCAAATAAATAGCACGACGAGCTTTTCGAGTGCATGGCGAGATCTGTTCTTTTAATGCGCTGTGTAATTGCTTCTTTGCAGTGCTTTAAAGACAATTTGTAATTGATTACACATTGCGTGCATTCCGAATCGAGGGTTCTTGTTTCCGGTCCCGCCCAGGCGAAGCAAGCCGTCCATGGTCCGTGGTAGGTGAATTGCTACCGTATCTACTTGTCTGGGATAATAACACACTGTTTATCTACAATCCTGCCACCGCATTTCATTCATTCTATACGCTACATACGTATTTTAGCGGTATTCTGTAGAAGTAGAATGCGTGGCGCCTTCCAAATAGGGACTGATTAACGCTGACTGTAATCCTGTGTCTTTTCAACCGAATAAGTCACTAAAAACCACAGTTGGAGAAGGGATAGCAAGCGTAGCTATCTGCTTTATGCCCAGACATTTTTCCCGAATATAGGAGAGGCCCATGCGTTGTGTGCTGTCGTCTAATGTTCTCGCTTGCCGCATAACAAGCCGATTTTTCATTTCACGGAGATGTTTTGCGTCCCAGTGGTAGAGAACTCCACATCATCGACCAAGAACTCAATCATTTGTAGCGTCGTGAATCCGTGCACCAGTGTGAGCTATCTTTTTCCCTCGCACGAAGCGCTCTTATCGCTAGAATGAACCCCGGCTTTGGTCAGGCGAGGTTTAATTACCCAAGTTTGAGGTTTCGAAGAACGCGACAACGCCGAAACATTAGCTGCAGTAAAGTATATTAGCAGCAATCTTGATTCAACTGAACAAATATTTCAAGAGAATAAAAGGATAAAGGAGAAAGGAGAGCCTTGACCAATTCCTTTTGGGATGCGCCACGCGTTTTGCTTCCACGAGTCGTAGTAGGCAGATTGCAGACACGTCTGGCAGGCCTATTTTATACTTCGGCGACGCTGTTGTCGGCGACAGTGTTGCGCGAGCGGTTACGCACTACTTAGCTCCCGCTCAACACTGTCGCCGACGTCGCCGACAATAGCGTCACCGAAGTATAACATAGGCCGTAGCAGTACACCGAAGCGATAAAGGACCTGGTGGACTGGGCAGGGATTTAGACTTGAGAGGGCTGAATCTTGAGACGGAAGCTTCCAATACTTAGCCGATCAGGACTTCTCAGAAACGTTAGTTCTAAGAATTCATTGGAGCTTGGCGATGAAAAACCGCACCTGACTTTGCACCTGCTCTCAGCAGTCTTCTCGGGAGTACATATTGACTTGACAACAAAAAATAGCAGAAGTGGGTACTCGACAGTCTCGCCGAAGAGCAGCTGATGACTTGCTGCACCCCATAAACTAGTCCTTGTCACCATTTTGCAGTTTTAAAATCAAACCGCTCATCTAAAAAAATCAAAATGGGTTTCTCCAGATTTCACACGAGAGTCTACGAGACAATTGAAAGAATTTTTTGTTCAAGGAAACTTCTTAATTCACCTGCCCCAACAAATTACCGTACTGTTTGAAGCTTTATAGAATTTCATCTTTTTCAAGAAAAATAGGGAATATCGTGCCATGCACATGCCTAGCTGGTCACGGTTTTCGTTTGATTAATTGTAGAAATTATTGAAATCATTGAATGATTTTTGATAATTTTAAAGGTTTTTAAAGCCAATGATATTTTAAAGGATAAAATGATAAAAGACGGCGTTATTCAATCCCTTTTGGGATGCGCCACGCATTCTACTTCTACGGGATGTCGTAGAGGCGATTTGAATGCATATTTGGCCATACAATAACTTGCGGTGGCCAGCCGATGAACAAGTCAGCGCTCTATCCTTCCCAGACAAGTCTGGTACCAATTCACCGACCCCGGAGAGATGGAAGGCTTGGTTGGCCTGGGCGGGAAATCCGAACCAGGTACCTGGTATCGGGTGCACGCGACAGCCGGCGCCTCCTCCGACTGCGCAACACGCGCCCTTGATACTTTTAAAGTTTTCAAAATATTAAATGAAATTAATAAAATCTCTAAATCGTTAAATGTTTACGTGGAATCGCAACGATCTAGTCGAATCTCTTATTTTAATATTTCAAATGGCTACAACTTTCTGCGCTTTGAAAAACAATTTAATTTGTTATTTTTCTTAGAAATAGATTTTTATGAAATTTCGAAGAAAATGATTTTAAATTTTTTGTCGGCAAAAGATTATTATTCTAACCCTCTCCAAAAGCGTCTGGCTGGATGTGGATCGCTCGCTTTGATTTGGAAGACGTTCAGTTGGATTTGACAGCGTCAGGCTTGCTAAGAAGAGTATCCAGATTAACGTAAAAATGGTATAAACTATACCCTATTGACATGCATGACACAGTTGGATTAAGCATCTGCTCCCAGTCCTGCCAAAGTTCAGAGCTCTCCCAGGAAAACTAAGCCTTCTATACCCATTGGGTCGTTATATTGCTGCCAGACTTGTCTATAAATGATACAGCGCTGAATTACCCTTCGGCTGGCCACCGTAAGTCATTGTATGGGCCAGATAAGGATAGGATAAGGATAAGGGACGGCGTTACTCAATCCCTTCTGGGATGCGCCAGCGCATTCTACTTCTACGGGATGTCGTGGGGGTGAGTTGAACGCGTATTTGACCCTACAATGACTTGCGGTGGCCAGCCGATGAACAAGTCAGTGCTTTATCCTTCCCAGACAAGTCTAGTACCAATTCACCGACCCCGGGGGGATGGAAGGCTTGTTTGGCCTGGGCGGGAAATTCGAACCAGGAACCTGGTATCGGGTGCACGCGACAGTCGCGCCTCCTCCGACTGCGCTACACGCGCCCATGGGCCAAATACGCATTCAAATTCTCCTCATAATATTCCATAAAGGTCGAACACGTGGCGTATTCCTGCATACCTTTGTAGGGTTTCCGGATTCGGTTGGACAAAATCTTCCTTCTGAAGGATGTCCCACTCTAGTCCAGGGAGATATTTAGCTGTCAGCTTTGCTTTGATGCTCTTGGCTTCTAAAAAGCTGTCCGAAGTGTGCTGTGTCCATCGTCAGGAATCGGAATTGGATTGCTGCATGACAAACTTCAGAAGAATCTCTCTTCCACAAAGCTTTTTGCATAGAACTGATGGGATTCTGGAGCCGTTTTAAGCCTCCGGGTAAGCTCTAACTCTCCTTGCTATCCTGACTACTCCGAGCCTGTTTAACAGAGACGTTACGCTGTAGACGAGGGCGTCCACTATGGGTAACTCGAGCCTGTTGTTTTCTGTGGATCGGGTTTCTTCCCTCCTCACGAAAGGTACCATTCTTTAATGAAAGTGGAATACATAAACGATAAATTATGTACTGTAAAGGTTAGCGTTAGTCAGTGCTCGTTTAGGATGCGCCACACCTTCTACTTCTACACGACCTCGTTGATCGATTCGAAGGCATGTCTGGCCTCTGTAAGAAGTAGAATGCGTGGCGCATGTCCTAATGGAGTTGACGAATGCCGACCTCTATACAATGCACTGTCGGTGGCTAACAATTGGACAAGTGAGTGGCCTAAACTTCCTAGAAATGTCTGGTACCAATTCAACAGCCCCTAAGGGATGTAAGGCTCTGTTGACCTGGACGGGATCCGAACCAAGAGTCCAGTTCGGGGTGCACACGACAGCCTGCCCCTGCTCCGACTGGGTCACCACGCGCCCAAAAGCAATGTTCTGTCACTAAAAAATACTTTTTTTTGAAATTTTTCAGGCTCTGACGGCCAACCCGCGGAAAAAGCAAGCCGAGCTAGATAAGCTTGGTAACAACCTTATCTACCTTAAATCAGCAGCTCAGCAAGACAACATCGATATAAAAGCTGGAAATATTTTTACTCTATTATGCTTGTTTCACTACCAGCTCCGACTAGTTGTTAGTAGATTTAGTGCGCATGGCGGCGCAGCCGGAGGAGGCGCCATCTGTCGCGTGAGCACGATTCCAGGTTCTTGGTTCAGATTTCCTTAGTCAAGCTCTCCCCATCCTTCCGGAACGACGGCAAGTTGGTACCAGATTTGTCTGGGAAGGGTAGCACATTGACTTGTCCATGAGCTGGTCACCACAAGTCATTGTATCGCCAAATACGCACTCAAATTGCCTCCGCGACATCCCGTAGAAGTAGAATGCATGGCGCATCCCAAAATCTTTATCACTATTTTTATTCGCTTAAAATGTTTGTTCCTTTGAGCCATCATTGTTGCAAAGACTTATTGCAGCTAATCTTTTGGCGTTGTCGTGTCCTGCGCAGCCTCAAACTTGGGTAATTAAATCTCGCCAAACACCTAACAGCAACCTAAGCAGAATGCGTGGCGCATCCCGCAAAGGAATGATTAACGATGTCCTTTATCACTGTCACTATTACCAAATATGATTGTCGAAAAGGTATCAGTTGGGAATTGTGCAACAACTTCCGCGTTTGCAGCGAGCACTATAAGGACATATGTCATAAGGAGCAAGGTTGCAGGGATAAAGGACAGCGTTACTCAACCCCCTATGGGATGCGCCACGCATTCTACTTCTACGGGATGTCGTGGAGGCGATTTGAATGCGTATCTGAACAAGTAAGCGCTTTATGCATCCCACACAAAACTAGTAACAATTCGCCGACCCCGGAGGGGTGGTAAGCTTGGTTGGCCTGGGCCAGAGATCCGAACCAGGAACCTTGTATCGGGTGCAGGCGATAGCTAGCACCTCCTCTGACTGCGCTTCACGAGGCCATGTTCTTACAAACGTTTACTTTTATTTTTAAACACCCGTGGCGAGGTTTGTTCACATTACCACGGCGATGCTCATCAACAGCTGCAACCCGCTTATTATCGATGTGCTATGTGCGGCATCCAATTAACAGAGACAAGCTGAGCCAGATTTTCGGAGGGCGATTACGCAGGGGATGTCTTGTCAGGAAGAAGGAGATTTGTTCCACAATGTATGTAAACAGGCCGCCCAGCTCCAAATCCAGTTACATTTTTGCTTCATTTAAGATGTTATCCTAAACTTTTTCATCTATAAAGGATAAAGGATAAAGGACGGCATTACTCAATCCCTCTTGGGATGCGCCACGCATTCTACTTCTACGGGATGTCGTGGAGGCGACATGAATGCGTATTTGGCCATACAATGACTTGCGGTGGCCAGCCGATGAACAGCGCTTTATCCTTCCCAGACAAGTCTGGTACCAATTCACCGACCCCGGAGGGATGGAAGGCTTGGTTGGCCTGGGCGGGAAATCCGAACCAGGAACCTGGTATCGGGTGCACGCGACAGTCGCGCCTCCTCCGACTGCGCCACACGCGCCCGTTTTCATCTATGCAGCTTATGAGTCACTAATAAATCGCTCATGCATCCGTTCAATATTCGCATCGAGTTCGACAGTTGTCAAATCAAATCGGACATTTTTTAAATGTCCAATTGGGCTTTTCAAGGTAAACTGAACAGTTTTCAAGCCAAACGAACACTTTCCAAATTGAATTGGACACTTTTCACGTCAAACTGGGCGTTATTTCAAGCTGGCCTAAGATTTCTGAAATGAAAGCGAACTCTACCAAATTGACGTGAGCTTTTTCTACATTAAACTAGACACTCCAAAAAGGTCAGAATAATTTTTTATTCAGGAAACTTCTTGGTATAACCTTCTTTTAAGCTTTAAGTTACTTCCCAATAAGTGAACGTGATTGTTTAAAATTTTTATAAATTTTTATTTATTTTAGGAATAATAATGATTTGAAGCTTGTTTTAAACACCAAGAAGGGGCCATTTTTTAACGCTAAAAAAGACTGCGTCATGCTGCCCTCGTCGAGAACGTCGCGATTTTTGTTCGATTGATAACAAAATTTCTGTTTGTCTGGAGTTTGAGACCTGTTCACGGTACAACAACTAAAACAACTGTAAAAAAACACACAGATCCTCACTTTGATAGCTAATGTAGGTAGCATTTAAAGCATCTATCAAACAAAAGTTGCGGCGAACCTTTCAATAGGCATGGCGCAATCTGATCTTTTGATGCGCTGCATGCGTGCTTCTTTGCTGCGCTTTAAGGCAATTTTTAATTTATTATTTTCTCTAAAAGTGGAAATTTTATAGAATTTTTTAATATTTATTGGAACAGGTGAACTGAAAAATTTCAAAGAAAGTTCTACCAAATTTTTCCTAAACAAAAAATTATTCAAACCATCTTATTGAGTCTGCAGTTTAACCAGCTCAAAGGTTATTTCGATTTGGAAGAGTTCACTTCTGTTTCAAAATTCTTTCTATTTCATGACGCTAGGCTTAGAAGAATTTTCGATTTGAGTCAAAAATGTTCAAAAACGCAAAAATATACAGGATAAATCAAATCGGACACTTTTCAGATCAAATCTAAATAAATAAATAAATAAATAAATAAATAAATAAATAGGACACTTTTCAAATAATATTGGACACTTTTAAAAATTTAAATTAAAAAAAAAAGTCTAAAAAAATAAAATCTGGTAGTAGGTTTCATACACCTTGGGGGATGACAGGTTTGGTTGGCATGGGTGGAAAATCTGAACAAGGAACCTGGTTTCGGGTGCATGCGATAGCCAGCACCACCTCTGACTGCGCTACACTCCGTCCTGTCAAAGTAATATACGAAATATAAAGATATATGTTATAAAAGGGCGCGTGTAGCGCAGTCGGAGGAGGCGCGACTGTCGCGTGCACCCGATACCAGGTTCCTGGTTCGGATTTCCCACCCAGGCCAACCAAGCCTTCCATCCCTCCGGGGTCGGTGAATTGGTACCAGACTTGTCTGGGAAGGATAGAGCGCTGACTTGTTCATCGGCTGGCCACCGCAAATCATTGTATGGCCAAATACGAATTCAACTCGCCTCCACGACATCCCGTAGAAGTAGAATGCGTGGCGCATTCCAAAAGGCATTGACTAACGCCGTCCTTTATCCTTTTATTCTTTAATTTATGAGTCACTAACAAATTGTTCATACATTTATGCGGTATAAAAATTTTGCCAACAGGCCACTCCCGCCGCGATGCGGCGCGTCAATTAAGGGCGCGGCGCGGCCAATCGCGCCGCGCCCTGAATTTGACGCGCCGCTCCGCGATTGCAAGCGTAATAAGCAAAACGGATGCAAGATTCGTGATCAGCACCCCAAATAACTCCCATAGTCGAAGTTCGACATAATGATTCACCCGGTGGTGAAATCTCCCACTCCACACCGAGTTTGCCGTAGCTAATCGCGCCGCGCCGTTCCTTCCAGCGGCGCGATTCGCCGAATACCGTAACCCGAGATTCCGTTAAATATGGTGTTTTGGTTGGGGCGACGGAGTATGAAAGCGATACGGTGCCGCCGGGCGGTGCAAAAAATCGATAGTTATGTCAACCATCACGCCGCGCCACGCGACTGCGCGAGTATAAAAGGCGCCTTAGCCCTAGTTTATACTCGCACCGCTGCGCGGCGCGGCACGATGGTCAGCCGTTATAAAAATAGGTATCGACTGGGCGGCGGGAAAAATCGATATCCATGGCGATCGCGGTGCCGTGCCGCGCGGCGGTGGAAGTGTAAACTAGGGTTTAGGCTTCTTAGCGAAATTGTAGTCTAACGTGGAAACGAGGTTGAGACTATTCAGAGCGACATTACCGGTGACTTTTTAGACGTCAAAGCAATCTCTTCAGAATGCTGATTGTACAGTTCTCCATCGGTTCCTTGTTCTGCGTTTTAATCGGAGCTGGTTTGTCCACTTCACGAGTGTGTTTACACAGGAATGTGCAAGCTCCGAAACGGAGCCTTTCTATGCGGGTGTGAAGACGCAGCGTTCGAAAAATAGCCCTTGTTCCCTTTCTTCTCGGGAGATTGCCCCTTTTTTGGTCTGCCTGGTGTCTGTAGCGTTCACATTTGTGAGGCAATGCAGACTTGGACTGCTCGAAGAGCTGTCTCCTTCCACTATAAATCAGCCCTCCGCTAAGCTAGGATTACGAGGTTTCTTGCTCGGAGAGTTTGCGCTGTGTGGCAGTGTTTCTGAAAAAGCCAAAGCATTCTAGATATCTTGTTATTGGAGTAAAATTGCGAGGGGAAAAAGCCGTTATGAAAATTTTGGGCGTTCCTCTTGAAATTCTCTATGCAATGAGATTTTGCTTGTCCGGAAGGTTCTCAGCGTTATGTGTGTTCACAGTATTTAACGGTGAAACAGCCCTGAACACTTGCCCATCAGTTGGCCGCCGCCAGTCATCGTATAGGCCTTCAATCCGTCTCCACGATATCCCATAGAAGTAGAATGCGTGGCGTATCTCGCTAAGGAATTTACTGACGACCTTCTTTATTTTGTTTCCTCAATTCTGCTCCCAAGTGGGAAGGGCACTATAACATAATATACCTTCTTTCTTAACACGAAAAAATGACAGAAATGACAAGAAGCTAGGATCTATCCTAGTCGGGAGGGGGCAGCACTATGAATTTCATCGTATCACTTGACAGTAGCCGAAGCTCAGGGACAAACTCAGTTTGTGTCACTATTTTTCGTAGGTCTATTATCAAGTAAAAATTCAACTTGCATTGCGCATTAATGCTACCTTATGCACAGAATTTTTCGCTCTATCTGACCAAATAAATTATAATTGAACGTTGTTTTCTATTTCTGTTCTCGAAGGGCTTACTGAAGTAATATCGAGGGAGATCGATCCACAGCCGAGACAGCTCGACGAATCCAGTGTGTGGGCCTAATAGTGTTGGAGAAAGCACTGTGCGCCAGTGGTTCAGTGAACTTCGGAACGGAGATTTCGGCATCGAAGATGACCCCCGTAGTGGTCGACCTGGAGCAATCCTGGACGACGAGTTCAAGGAGTTGGTGGATGCTGGACCACCCCAAACAGTTCTCGGGATCGCGGAGGAGCTAGACGTCAGTGAAACTGCTGTGGCGGATGCTTTGAAGCGCCTTCGGAAGGTAAGAAGCTCGAAAAGTGGGTGCCCCACGACTTGAGTGAGCGGCAGAAATTGTCACCTTTCGAGTTTTGTTCTTCTCCACTTTTACGCAACAAAACTGACCCATTCTTGGGTCGAATCACCAGTTGCAACGAAAAGTGGATTTCGGACAGTGGTTGGACACCGTCGAACCCCCTAGGCGTTTTCCAAACGCGAACCTTCACCAAAAAAGGTAATGTTCACTGTGTGGTGGCCGGCGACTGATGTGCTCCATTACAACTTTTTGGCAACGGGCCAAACGATCACAGCAGAGTCCTACTGTAAGGAAATCGACCGAAGAAATTCACCAAAAACTGCGTCAACTTCAGCCAGCATCGGTCGCCCACACCTCTCACAAATCCCTATTCGAAAACTGAACGAATTAATGGGTTGAAGTTCAGCCTCACCTGCCATATTCTCCAGACCTCCATCAACCGGCTGCCACCATTTCAAACGCTTTCAGAACTGCCTCCATGTTCGGTTTTCATAAAACCTGGGCATATTGATTGAGTAGTCTTAATGCTTCTGTGCCACTCAGGTTTGTTACAGTGGAACAACTTTATTCGGCCGACGTTTCGACAACTTCGTCGTTTTCAAAGGCCTGAAAGGTGTTCGAAACCTAAGACCAGACACTCATTTCGGCAAAGACGTCCTTCTCCAGCCCTGTCAGTCTCAATATTTCCTACGAGTGTCAAGCAGAATCTAACGGAAGCAAGCCGAACTCACCGTTGTTCCACAAGTACTTTCGGAACTTTCATAGCTTTCAGAACTTCCTCACTGGTAAAACCTTCACCAATCAGGACCCCAAAGCAGCCTTCGTGCATTTTGTCGAACCTCGTCCACCTAATCTTTTCGCTGATGGAAGAACTGGACCGCTGGCCCATTGGCGAAAATGTGACGATTCGAACGGTGCCTATTTCGACTAAATCCGATAAGCTTTGAGAAAGTTGTGGTGGTTCAAAGTGAAGACCAAAACGCTGAGAACTTTCCAGACCAGCTATTAATATCAATGGCGTGCGGTGGCTACTTTATAGAAAAGTCAGTGTTCTATTCTTTAAAATCAAGTCTGGTACCAACTCAGGGATGTTGTGCTCGATGGGCCTAGGTGGTAGACCTGAACCGAAAAACTCGAGTCGGTGTACACGCGACACTCGGCGCCTCACCCGACTGCATCACCATGTGCTCCTAATTGGAGGGGAACATAGAGCATTTATTGATTCAAGATTGGCACAAAATCAATTCTGCACAAAAGATCACGGCAAAAATTGGCTTTCTGAATACCATCAAAACTGATTTCTTCCATTGCAAATGAGTAGAGAAAGTGCTGTTTTCTCAAGGCACTTCAGTATTTTATTCAGTGAAAAGCTACTACATATTCAAACAAAATATCTCTACTCTTTAAAAGATTATTTTTTAGTTATTAACCTTACAAATGACCGGTTTAAGAAAATTTTCTAACTTGTTGTTGAAGATTTTTGGCGAAGAATTGAGGACTCCAACACGAGCCGAAAAAGATTCTTGAATTCTTTTGAGTGCAGTTTTTACAGTTGAATTCTAAGATTGTGTCCTCTGGTATTCATTTCCATTGAATGAGGAAATATTGAAGTTCTTTTTTATCAATATCGCTATCATTTTTAAAAACGCGGTTTTTATAATAAATAATTCGCCTCGGTGACAACGAGGTAGTGCCGAGCCGAGCCAATTTTTAAGGAGAATAAACACATAAAATTAGTCTCGATAGGCTCTGCTGATGTCAAAGGTGCATGCCGCCACTGAGGACGTATTGATCGTCTACTTAGAATCCAGTTCGTCAGGTAATTCCTCACCACGAACATGCTGTAGCACAGCTGACTCGCCGATACCGCGGTAGCGTGTCCAATTCATCCTCTTGAAGAATCCTTCTTTGTTATAGCCAGCTGGACTTTAGTTTATCAGCGTCGAATTGGTGAAGGCCGGCGCCCTTCATTATGTCTGCTGTTCGGATTGCGCCATGAATTCCTCTTCTATACAGGGTGTCGTGGAAGTCCTCCTACCATTTGCGCCGTCCCCCTTTCCAAGCGGAAAACTTGGTAATCTGTAGGGCGTTTATTCAGTTTAGCATAGCCTAAGCGGCTTCTGCATGAATGTGTACACAAGAACTAATGAGATGGGATGATGAAGTCGTCCACTGACTAGGATTTCTCTCCACTGAGTTAGAGTGCACCAACTCGAAACGCAATCCGGTATCGTGCTTATCATGTGCTAATGATCTCTCACTACCGTGTCTTGCTTGAAGATTTTCCACTACTGCGGTCCGTATATTGCATCCTTTTCGCTGGTCGATGTCCTGATTGGCTGGCATGTTCCCGGTCGGTGTTCTGATTGGTTATGGTTGCCTGGCGCGTTCTCGTCTCCAAATGCTGCCCACATTCTCGACATGGATCAAGCTATCTCTGCCTACTGAGCGACCGCCTCGCATAACACACCTTAGCGTTTTTCTTTCTCTTTCAAATACATTCAAAAGTGTTTCTATGCCTAAAAAACTATTTATATAACTCCAAGTCGCATTCGGCTTCTTGGGACTCTTAGGACGCTATTCTCCATGCAATTCCCTTCACATCCGAGCTGCTAGATTACCTACATGATTCTCTTAAGAACGACGGGTTCTAGGAAAAATCCTTCAGACGATTTCTTGACTTTCTTTGAGGAATTGCAGCGTTTCCTGCGGCTTCTTTTCGTTGGTCTTCTCACAGCAAGCAGATGTATTACACTGGACGAAGGAAGCATGCATAATGTCGTGACTTGCTCTTCATTTTTACGCCCGAAAAGCGCAGGAATGTCAAAACGTCTGCCTCTTGGGCATATGTCGCGAGCATGGACAGCATTGTGGGATGGGAACGCCCTATCCAATCAGACCACATTGAATGGGCAGGCCATTCAGAGAGCGCGTGTACAGTCGGTACCCTAATCGGCTGGCATGTGTTCGGTCTGTGCTTTGTTTGGTTATTATTATGTAGCTGGCGCGTCCCACCTACCAATGCTGCTCACCTTCTCGACATGTACCGTCCACGGTATAGGATGTTACATTATAGCTTGAATAGATGGGTAGGCTGTAGTCAGAGAAAGCTCCGAGAAATTCACCCGGCGCCCTCAAGATGTTCACCCCCCCCCCCCCAACTCGTTAGTATATATCGACGCGGAAGACTCTTGAGGCGCTCTGGATCACGGCTAGGAATCCCCAGGTCAACCGGAAGGAGGAGTATCTGGCGATAACCCAAGAACTGGCAAATTTCGTGCAAAATTTCGTGCAACACAACGTGACAATTGTGCTGTCTTCCCGCCATGTCGAAGATCAAAAACATTTCGGCCCCATTTAGGTCCCCCTACGCCGCCCAGCGAGGGCTCTTCTACCGACCATTTCTGTGGCCATGTAGCAAAGTAGGACCAATGACAAGGAAACACTCGTATTTCTCAAATCTCAACTATTTAAGGACCTTAGTAGACGTCCCACCTCACCGGAAATTCACCGGCAGTTGACCGCTAGCGGTTTCAGAATAGTTTTCGACATATGTAGTTGTTCCTGCCGCTTATCGCCCTACATAAGCACCTAATAGAGAATGTCGTCCTTAACAATGCTCACCTCCCAAGCTCCCCGCTTCTCGCGAAATATTCAGAGCCAGCGAGGCCGCTGCCTGTTCGTTAGAGGCGGCCTCGGCTAAATGCGGTATTCATGTGACGAATCGCTTCCGCAGATGTGTTGCCTGCTTTGAATTAACGGAGAAGGAGGCAGAGCGAAGAAGTTTCTTGCTTCTTGATGTTCGAGGCGCTTCATTGAAGTCAATCCGAATATTCAAGACCCCCTGCTGTTTCATACAATGTTTAGAATGCACATAATTTCCCAAACCAAAAACTAACACTGTAACTCAGCGGAATGCGTTGAATACCATTAGAGAATCTGGAAATAATGCAGGATTCTAGATGAACTTCTTCACTTAGAAGCTTTTTAAGATGCTGTGAAAGCACTGGAATCTAAGTCAATTCAAGAGTTAAGACTTTTGGTGGAATGTTTCTTCTGACTGAAAATCTTGAGTTCTGGGAGCAATGAAACAGCTAACACTTCTCGAAAATGGGGCTGTGGAGGAGAAATATTGAATTATTAAAGGACGGTGATAGTCAATCTGGTCTAGATGCGCCACGCATTCTATGTATTACTTCATTGGGATTTCGTGGGGGCAAGATGATCTCGGATTTGGCCTATGTAAGAGTGATTTACGGTGGCCAGCCGATGGACAAGTCAGTGTTTCATCCTTTCCAGACAACCAAGGCTTGGTTGGCCTGGGCGGGGCTCAAACCAAGAACCGAGATCTCGCGACAGCCGACGCCTCTGCACTGCACTGCTGCCACCCCAAATAATAACTAGGGAATATTAATAGTGATAATGGGTAGTGCAGTCTGAGGAGGCGCCGACTGCTATGTGCACCTCGGTTCATGGTTCGGGTCCCGCCCAGGCCAGCCAAGCGTTTAAACCCTTCCAGACTTCGAACTCGCCCGCTGGCTGGTCACCGTAAATCGCTCGCTATGTAGCCAAATACCCATTGTACATCTTGGCTACACGATATCGCCCGGAAGTAGAGTACGCGGCGCACCCTAATTTTGGGCAAAATGCTTAGCTCACCGTATTCCAGCAGAACGCAGAACCTTGGATGCTTCGGAAGCATAGATGCCGACGTATTCTGAATCGTTGAACAAGTTTAAGAGTTCAGAAGACGTAAGGTCGTGTCATAAAAAATAGAAAATGTCTTCCAAAGGTCCAAAACCAAATTGTTTTTCGAATATTCGCACAATTTTTGAATGTTCGAATTCGATTACACTCGAGAAATGCGATTTTTTTGAATATTCGAAGATTCAAGCTCGAATGAAAATCATTCGAATACCTATCCCTATAGGTCACTCGAGCTCTACTAAGCTGCTGGTCTACATTTTTAGAGTTTATCTGACCATTTCTATCCAGAAATATATATTTTCGCCTTGGGAAATGCTCCTATATATTCTCCAACGATAGAATCAAATCAGCCAGATGTTTTCTGAGCTCGTTGTTTCCCAAGCAGATTTTTAAAATCTAAAATCTATGGGATGGAGTGCATTTTGAGTCCATCCCACAGGGCTTTTGAATATAAAAAAATATTTTTTTGCTGAAATAATTTCGGTAAAATTCTTTCAATCTCTTCCTTTTTAACCCTGACAAGCTGCTGAATACCCACATTTTCTGCTAATGCATCAAGCTACATGGAGTGAGAATTTCGGTGATGTAGGACACCACGTAGCGCTTCAGATTCGCACGTAGAGATTGGCGAACGGAAGTCTGCGTTGCTTTCCGAACAGCCTAATATATAGGCTCTTCTCTAAACGTTTAATGACCTGATGTGCATGAAGTGATGGGGGACGGACGTTGATGCGAATTCCTTTCTTCAGCAAGCGATTCGGATGCCAGAAGCAGGTTTCGAGGCCCGTCTGGCGCGGGTTTAATGAGCGAGGTACATCTTAAGTCTATGACGCGTCGCTTCCAGCTTCTTCTTCTTCTTGTTTCGAACGAGTTCTCTTCAAGAAGTAGTGGTGGTAGTACTAGTAGATCCCAGCGACTTCGAACTCGCATGCGTTCCTGGGTAGAAGAGGTGGATTAACCCGGCCATCAGGTCGCGATGGTTGACGCGGAACAGCCTTTTGAATTCAAAATGTGTTCTGAATCCTGTGGAGAGGTCACCGCTGGGTAGAATGTACTTCCTTGTTCGAAATTCAGAAGAGTGTCCAATTTCCTTTGAAAAGCATCATCTGGGGCCAGATTCACCAGCCACCTCCCTCTAACGGTGAAAATACCGCCAAATCCATTGATACGACATTTATCCAGCATCAGGTTTAGCGATATTTTCACCGTAAAAGAGCGGTAAGCGATGGATGAATCTGGTCAGTGATATGAAGTGGTATGTACCATTCTCAACTGTTTTTTTTACGTCGAATCAGGACACTTTTCACGTCAAATCGGACACTCTTCTTCTTCTGCGCCCCGTTCATACTTCCGACGCCGAGCGACGCGACGCCATGTTAAGTGACCAGATTGAGCGACGTGATCGATTGATCGATCATGTCGCTCAATCAATGTGGCGTGGCATCGCTCGGCGTCGAAGTATAATCGGGGCCCTGGCCTATGAATTTTGAAATCATACTGAACTTTTTTCAAAAATCGAAACGAGCTTTTTACAGGTTAAACTTCAGGCTTCTCGAGATGGCTCGAATATTTTTTCTTCAAAGAAAATTTGGTATAACTTTTTAAAAAATGTTTTAGATTAAATAACACTTTCATTTTTTTGGTAGAAAATCACCTTTAGCTCCTGTCGTTCTGCTGATCATTGAGTTGCTCGCGCAGCTAGCAGCGTCTGCGTCCGTCCCTGTCGTGTGCCAGAGTGCTCCAGTGGGTCCTCCTCGCTGGAGGGACACGAAGAGCGTCATATCGGTCGTTCAGGGCTTTCACGAAGAGGCTCAGAGCCTTCACGAACATGTTATTGGGCGTCATGGTGTTCTCTTGACATATTGATTTATTGATTTATTGATTGATGTATATCTACATATACATACCTCGGAATCAAAAGCACAGCAGCAACAGCAGCAGAAGAAAGTCAAATTTCGTTTTAAGGGGTCAAGGCAATAGACCGGATTGCGCCATGCATCCGAAAAGATTGTCGCGATTTTGATTGGACTGATAGCGTAAATGCTGCTCAAGTGTACCATGTGAAAGTGAGGATATGTGCATTTTTAACAGCCATTTTTGTTGTCTGGTTTACAGGTGTGGTACTCCAAACATCAATTTTGCTATGCTAAAGATAACGACGTTTTGGACGAGTGCATGGCGCAATCTCTTCTTTTGGCACTAAAAAATCGCCCGCCCTTCTGCTGTTTAACACAAGCCATAAATCATTATTTTTCCTGAAATATGCGAATTTTATAAGATTTCAAACAAAGTGTTCACTTGTTGGGGGAAAAAAGATAAAGGACGGCGTTATTCATCTTCCTTCGGGATGCGCCACGCATTCTACTTCTACAGGAAGTCATGGAGGCGATTTGAATGCGAATGTTAGGCCACAAAACGGCTTGTGGTGGCCAGCCGATGAACAAGTCAGCGCCCTGTCCTTCCCAGACAAGTCTCGTACCAATTCAACTATCCCGAAGGAATGAGGGGCTTGGTTGGCCTGGGCAGGAAACCCGAACCAGGGACCTGGTATTGGGTGCACGCGACAGCCGGCACCTCCTCCGACTGCGCTACACGCGACCATGGGCCAAGTACGCTATAAAATTGTCTTCGCGACATACCGTAGAAGTAGAATGCGTGGCGCATCCCAAACGGAGTTTGTTCAACGCCATTCTTTAACTTTTATTTCTTTATTTCGTTATTTATATTTATTTAAAGACGCGGGTTACTGTCACCTGTGTAAATCTTTCAATAGAAACAAAACAGTAAAACAGTGTCGTAAAACAAGAAACACAACTCCTTTCCAAAAAAGCAGATCATTAATATATTTCTTTAATACAACTATTTAACCTAGCTAGCTAGCTGGTAACGTTATAGTAATGGGTACATGTCGTGAAGACGCACGCAGGTGGTGCGGGAACGCGCGCCCTTACTCCTACCGTAATCGCGACGGCCAATCAGGTGCCCTGCATATGCGGCTGAGGCGGTGCCTGATTGGCTGCCGATGTTACGGTAGCGAGTAGCTGCGCGTTCCCGCACTCCTGCCGTGCGCCTTGGCGACGTGTACCTAACAACGTAAGGTTTATCTGTAACAACAACATACTGGAGAAGTGTTACATCAGCGTCAGTAGCAATTGATTGAATTGATCGATAAAGCTCAAAATCGTCTGCGATTGCACAACATTTCTGTTTTTATCCCAGTTTCGTTCATAAAAATGAGAAAGTCGTTCGTCATCCTCGTCTTTCACGTCGCTCTATTGCACAGCTGATCAACCTGTTCGTTCCCGATCCTCCAGTGTCCGTCGTCATTCTCTCCACACGTACCATTCCGACGATGACGCATTCGTTCTGACGCAATGACCATTTCTCGTGCAGTGTTCACATCTGTATTTGCCTCCACTGATCAGACCGTCGACCTCGTTATGACTCATGAAATCGGCCAGTGAGCACAGCTGTAGAATCAATTCAGCTGAAAAATTTCTCCTCCTAATATCGCAGAAAGGCGAAGGAATTTTTGCAAATTTTCGTGTTATTCTTTGAGCTTTTGATGGGCGCCAGCTGTCGCCTGCATCCCGAATTGATTCGCGGCTGCTGCCCCGCCCAGGCCAACCAACCCTTTCAGTAGCACTAAACCGGTCTCCTATAGTTTAGGGAGGGTTGCACACTGACTTGTCCGTCGACTGGCCACCATATGTCATTATACAGTCAGTTATGGATTTAAATTACCTACACAGTAACCACCGGAAACCAATTTTGAGCGGACACACGTACGGATCGACTCTTTTCTTTATAGTAGGGTAGGGTTATTGCCCAGGTGTCCGGTGGTTTTCTCACTTTTTTTTTGCATTTCGAGCGCTAACACAGCAAATCGAAGGAGTTCAAGATGATCCTACATTCACTGGGAAATTGTTATTCATTGAAATGCACGTGAAATTCAGGGCTGAGAGCGCAGAATAAGTACTGAGTGAATGATGCGAAGACGTTGGTGGACTCCACAATGTCGGATCTAAGTAGAATGCGTGGCGGATTCCGACTGACTATCGATCTTTGTCGCTTATTTTCACCCTTAAAACCGCCCTCGTCGGTATGTCTCACTTCATAATTTATCCTGTATTTTCAGCTCTGAGTTTCACATGTACTTCAATGAATGACTATTTACCAGTAGAGGACGGGGGCGTTAATTCTGAATTACTTCCGCTGTGTTTCAGCTCAGTTTATAAATTTTCTGTACGGCAATACCAGAGAAAAACCCTATTCTGTAAAAGAAACGCTAATATGTACGTCCGTGTGTCCGCGCGAAATTAATGGCCGGTGGTGAGGCCTTCAGTCCTGGATCAGAATCTTCCACCACTGCTCAGGCTTAGCCGTTTGAGGTGATTGTCACATGAAAAAGGTAGTCACTCGAGATTCACAGTATGTTAACAATATCGATCGCTCAATCAATATTGATCGATAACACCGAGTTATGGGGAAAGCCTGACGCCTAGGTGGGCTGAAGGCTGGTACTCTGGTGAGGGAGCGATTTGTACAGACCACACGGCACGTGAGCGTTTTGAGGACGACTTTTCCTTTCCGAATTCCTCGGGAACTTGAAATCCTGTCGGTGGAGGGGGCGGCTCACCATCGTATAAATATTCTTCAGCAATAGCAAAAATGGAACTGTTCTATATCAATATCCAAACGCACCCTACCGACCTAATCAGCGCGAGTATGGAGACTTGAAATTATCTTGCATGGAGCTGCTATTTCCTAGGCCTTTTATTCGCTTTCTTAACAGTGACACCCCGGTCTAGGACTTCACCATCAGAAAGCGAATCCTTTTACCATTCGAGATTCTTCTGACACTGAACTTCCATTGCTCTGCTAGAATCTCGCAGTGAGTTCGAATCGGGTGAATTTGTTATACGAATGTAAGCGGAGAGGCGTTGCAACCTACTTCTAACATATGCGGACACCCCTACCCCTCCCGACTAGGAAACCGTAAGATAACGCTAAGCAAGATAAGATAGGGTAAGAGAATCTCTGGAAAATCGTAGTGCAAAGATGGCAATTGTTTTCTTTGCGGCGGACTGCAATCCACCTGTTTGATTATTGATTCGCCACAGAGTCGGAAATATCGATTGATATTGATTAATAGATCGACACTTTATTTTTATGGGCTCTCCCCATCATTCACGGAACACATTCACGTAGTGCTCGTCTCAAACGGCCAACTTTGAACACTTATCAACATTATCGACCAAGTTGGTGCTAGCCATTAGAGCGGCAATTAATTTTGCGCGGACAGAAAGGCAGACGCACAGACTGACTGGATGGGACCCCGCTTGCTGACTAGCCGCAAGGCAACTCAATTTCATCTCGCTTCCGCCTCGTCTGACATTATCGTCGCATCTGGCAAAGACTGACGGCGGCACGCGCAGCGACGTCTAGTTAGGTGTGTTCCGACCCCGAATCGCCGCGCCCCTGCCCGCCTTCTGGACCGGACCGCCCTTTTCCAGTCATCAGACGGCAGCCGCTGTACTCAGAGCGGCCGTGTGCTGCTGCCATCTTCGTGTGTCCGCCGGTCTCCCCACTCCGCGTTACCGGTTTGGCGGCTCCATCTCCTCCTCCTCCATCACCACCGTGTCCGAGTGGAGTACGACCGTTCGATAGTCGGCTCTGCCCCACCACCACCACCACCACCACCATCAGCACCGCCCGCCTTCAATCAAGCCGGCTGACTCATCCGGCCCCAGCCTCCCTCCTGCCGCCGCCGGCCATAGAAATCCCGTCCATCCCGCTGCCGTCCGTACTGTCGCGGACTGTTTGACCAGCAAGCAGCGTTCTCGACTACTACTCTCGACTGATCATCGATCGCCTATTGATCGGTGATTGATTATTCTGGCCGGCAGCGAGATGTCGTCGTCGATGTGGCTACCGTTAAACTGCAACTACGAGGTCTATGTTACAGAAGGCTGTCAGAAGCCCTATTGTGACTACCACGTACGCCATCGAATGGCTGCCATTCAACGAGGTGCCTCGCCGCAGAGCCCGTCCAAGCACATCACGGTGAGCTTTCATTGATTTTTGCATTTTTTCGTGTAATTTTTTTTACGAACAATTGTTGTGAATCGTTGCTGCTAATTCTAGTAGTGTAGTGTGACATAATGTCCGTGTTCTGAATGCTTTAATTTGTTGAATTTAGTTTTATAATTTTTTATGATCAAAAAGGTGGCTATAGCCAATTTCGATCTGAAATGGGGTGAGCGTCATTTTTTCTGAAAATAATCATACTATATAATAAGCCGCTAAGTGATGAGTCACAATATCGATCGACGCTGAGTCATAAAATAGGGGGAAATTACGGGGCACAAATTAAGGAGCGCGAAAATAGCGAAAATATCCAGACGTCTACTACTTGCCAGGGGAATCCGGAGACGTGCCGAACACGTCGCCCAAAGTGCCTGAAGGTTCAGAAGACATGCCGAATACGCCTGCCTAGGGATTCTGAAGATCTGCCGAAGACGTCGTCCGGTAAGGGAGGGGGGACCATTGAGGAGGACGAGCACCACTAAAGGGGATGAGTTCCACTCTAAGGGGGCGCCAGTTCCAGTAGGGCGGTAGTGGGGGCGATATTATCGATTTTCTCTCAGATTTAACCGACCAGGGGCGAGAGTTAAGTGAATATGATCGTCGACGGGAGGCCTTCATGGCATGGAGAAAGGTAATCAATATCGATCGACATTATCGCTTTTATTTTCACTGGGTAGGCCAATATCGATCGATACTGACGATGATGATTATAATGCAACATCGCGCGAAGCGCGCAAGTGTGAGGCATGTCGATAGGCGTGACGGAGCACTTGTTAAATAATAAATAAAATATAAAATTTTTCTAAAAAGTTATGTTTTGTAGCTCTTTTCCGTTCGGCTTCGTTTCCTTTGTTTTTTTTAAGCAAGCTGATTTATTTTTGAAATTGTTTCTGTTTTTTTGCAATTTTTGCATTTTTGCAAAAATGTCGTGTCTGTGTGCAAGTTAGTGTTCCTTTTTCAAATAGTCAGCCGCAACACTATAAGCTCTACGCCTACTGCTGGTTCCAATTCGAAAAAGAGGTCTGAATATAATTTTTAATTCATTTTAATTTTTTTAATTTAATTTTTTAATTTATTTTTTAAATTTTAGTGAATCGAATTTTGCTGATTTTTGCTTTTCCCACCTTCTTTAATTGGGTTTTTGATATTTTGAAGCTGTTACGTTTCCATTTTTGGATACAGAATCTTCTGCATAGGTGAAAAATGAAGAAAAAAAAACAAGAAAATAAAAATTAAAAAAATTAAAATAATATAAAAATAAATAAAAACAAGTCAAACGTGGCTGAACTGTTGACGGTTCTACATGGCGTGTCGCGGCGCTCAACTGCAAACGCCACTTTTTCACTTGTCTACAATGTGTCACACCCCACCTTCGCCTGCTTCCATCTAGGGTTTATACTTATTAAAATATTTTGTACACTTTTATGGGGGCTAGATTTTAGATTGGCTCGTTTTTCTAATGGCCTTAGTCTTTATAGCATTTTTTTGTCAATTTTTCGTATAGGTGAACTCAACTATAAAATTCTAAAACAGAGCGCTCTGAACCTTCGCAAAACCGGCTCAAGACCTTCTGACCAACCTAATGTAATCCAGCGAAAGTGTCCTTATTAAACACCTGTTTCTCACAATAAAAACAAATAAACAATAAGGAAAGAGAAAATATAAACCTATATAAATTCTAGGTCAGAAGAAGTGGAGCATATCGATTCAGCAAAATATTTTCTTCAAAAACTTGTTTTTATGAAATAAAATCAATTAAGTATAGGCCATAAGGTTGATCGAAGCAAAAAACGAACTTCCCTATCTCTCTCTTTTTCTGAAATAATGATTTCCACAAATAAAATAAGATAAAATTAATGCGAATCTAAGAAAGTACAAAGTGAATTCGATTTCGATTCTGAATTGCTACTTGTAATAAACAAGTTCAGTTTATTTGTTTTTATATTAGTAAATCAGCGTTATTTATGATAAGCAACTATCTATACATCGAAACAGGTTTGTGGGTCATTCATTTTATTTTATATTTTCTTAGACAATAAAGAAAGACAAAGTAAAGATCTCTATTAATTCTAGGTCAGAAGAAGTGTAGAATACCGATTCAGCAAAATATTTTTTAGCAAGAATTTGCCCTTATGAAATAAACAGTGTATTAATTCATGTTATTTGCAAAAATCAGTTTTGTATTCAGTGGACTTTGTTTCTTTTCTCCTGCAACTACAGAACGAAACTACATTACACGTCTAGCAATACGTATTCCACCAATTGTGATTGTTTCTTTTAACAAATGTAGGCTTTGAATACATAGTATGTGCACACGTCAGCAGCTTCGATCTTTTACTTTATATTAAGCTAGTGTGCGCGTGTAGCGCAGTCGGAGGAGGCGCCGACTGTCGCGTGCACCCCGAATAGAGGTTACTGGTTCGAACCTCGCCTTGACCTAGCAAGCGGCCCTTCAAGCGCTCCGGGTCGACGGTGATTTGGTACAATTCCAGCCCCCTCTAGGGTTTATACTTCAATACCCTGAAGAAGAGCGCAGTTGGAGAGGTGTTGGTCGGCTGTCGCGTGCACCCGATACCAGGTTCCTGGTTCGGGTTTCCCGCCCAGGCCAACCAAGCCTTCCATCCCTCCGGGGTCGGCGAATTGGTACCAGACTTGTCTGGGAAGGACAGAGCGCTGACTTGTTCATCGGCTGGCCACCGCAAGTCATTGTATGGCCAAATACGCATTCATGTCGCCGTTCACTTTCTAAGCCTTAATGTCCGCTCCCCATTTTTTCAATCTCATCTTCGTGGTAAAGTAGACGATTCATTTTCAATTACGCTTCGTTTTCTAGCTGAGGTCATATGTTCTGATGTATTTATTGGGAACAGCATCCTATTTCCAACGGGCCTGTGATTTCGTCCTTTTCGGAACTTGACAGCGGAATTGTAGAACGAGCAGTCTGTCGTGTGCACTCCGATTCGAGATTCTTGGTTCGGTTCCTGTCCAGCACTACCAGATCGCTCAAGCTTTCGCGATCGTCGGATTGGCGTTGGTACCAGACATGTCTTGAGAGGATAAAGCTCTGCCTTGTCCATCGGATGGTCACCGCTCAACTCACTGTATAGACCAGGCACGCATTCTAATGGCCTCCACAATATCCCGCAGCAGAATTCATGGCGCATCCCAAATAAGGGCGGGTAGAGCGCAGTCGGAGGAGGCGCCGGATGTCGCCTGCACCCGATACCAGGTTCCTGGTTCTGATTTCCCGCCCAGGCCAACCAAGCCTTCCATCCCTCCGAGGTCGATGAATTGGTACCAGACGTGTCTGGGAAGGATAAAGCGCTGAATTGTTCATCGGCTGGCCAACGCAAGTCATTGTATGGCCAAATACGCATTCAACTAGCCTCCACGAGATCCCGTAGAAGTAGAATGCGTGGCGCATCCCAAAGGGAATTGAATGACGCCGTCCTTTATCCTTTTATTTATTAAGTCCGTTTTGTCTATATCCTTTATTCCCATTCAATTTTTGTATTCTTGGAGGCACCTACTCGTCGAAAAAAAGGGATAATTTTTTTACTTTATTCTATTTTATTAACATTCTAGCTTCATATTAGTTCGCCTTAAGTTCTAAGTATAGTATTTATATTTTTATTCTTATTTGAATTCATTTTTTTGCGGTACATGTCGCAAATGTAAGCAGCATTGGTAGATGGGAGCGCGCCAGCCAATAATAACCAAACAGAGCACAAACCGAACACAGGCCAGCCGATCATGGTGCCGACTCTATACGCCCTCTCTGAATGGTGCGCACATTCAATGCGGTCTGATTGGCTGGCGCGTTCCCATCTTCCAATGCTGCCCGTCTTCGCGACATATACCTTTTTTGCTGAAATATTTATTAGAACTGGATACTGTGTGTTTAGATTTTTCATGGGCAGATTTGTAAATTATTTACTTTTCCTGTCATTAGTTATTATTGTTATTGTTATTTTGTTCCTGTATCCATCCAATTTTATTTGTTTAAAAAATCCTGTTAGAGATGAAATTAGGTTTTTTATATTGATCGCGCATTTATTATTTCTATTTTTTTTGCTTCCTTGAAGCAGTCTTTTATTTGAAAAAAGCATAAGATTATTCGTTTTTGCTCGATTTCTACAATACGATTCGGCTTCAAATTTCTATTAATGAACTTATCAGGCGCTTATTTATGGTTCACTTTTTTGCTCTACTCTTCTATTTATTTATCTTTTCTATTTGAAAGAACTAAATTATGAATATTTAGCACCATTTATTGACACACGGCTTGATTCGATTTAGTTTCGATTCAGTTTGTTAGCATTTTCATTTATTTTACCTGTATCACCTGTCGTCCATTTGATCATCGACTTGCTCGAGCGGGCGCCAGCAGCGTCTCCATTCGTCCCTCTCGCGTGCCAGAGTGACCCAATGGATCCTCCTCGGCGAAGAGTCCTCGCTCGAGGGACACGAAGAGCGTCATATCGGTCGTTCAGGGCTTTCACGAAGAAGTCCGACCAACGCGTTGGTGGGCGTCCTGGTGCTCTCTTGGCATCCCGCGGAATCCAGTCGTAACGGCTCTCGTCCAGCGGGTGTCTGCGAAGCGCATTACGTGGCCGGCCCACCTAATTTTCGACAACTTCGCTCATGCAACAACGTCTCTGATCTTCGAACCTTATTTTACAATTATTGAAAAACCATAAACCATTGAAAAGTGTCCGGTTTGATTGGAAAAGTGTCAATTTTGACCTGAAAATGGTACATATAAATGTGTGTATATTTTATATCAGGAAAAATTTGCATATGCATATGCATATGCATATGCATATGCAATTTGCATACAATATCAGGAAAAAAAATTTGCAACGTTATTGCGCTCCCCTTTTTTCTCTTATGTAAAATTATTTCGGTTTAATTGTTAGAATCCCTTTTTGTTAAAAGCAGTTTGGTAAATTGTTCACTTTGTCTCCTTTCCTTCTCCTTTTTTTATATTTAATTTGATTCTTTAAAAACAGATTTTTGTTAGGAAGAGACCTCAAGTTTTGTTTTTACTTGACTTATTTACACTTTTTAAATTTTTTACTCATTTTCACTTATTTTACTTTATTTCTTCTTGTATTTACGTTAACTTCATGTTAGCTCGTTAAGTGTCAAGCTTGTTATTTGAGTTTCCTATTCTTTCCCGTACGCGTTTCCTTTGCGAAAATATTTACTGAAACCAGAGACTATTTTTTAGACAATATTCAATTGTGGCAGTTTGAAACAGATATTCTTTGGGCAGATTTCTGAGCTATTTTTTCTGTTTTTTATTTCCTTCTTTCATGCAGTTTTATTTTTTTTAGAAAAAACTGTATGTTAGAGTTAGAAATGTAGATTGTTAGGTATAGAAGTGTAGGAATAGTAAAATTAGTAAGAATAGTAAGGTCAAAATCAATTTTTATTGATTTATTGATTTATTGCACATGTTTGTGCGCTATACAAGGAAGGAACATAAACGAAAAAAAAACATTTAATGCACTTGAGTGTTTCTCGATTCCATGTTTGTCTCTGATGAAAAATTCAGTAATTCTGAAGTCTACTTTTAGCAAAGAGGTGTTTTTATTTAAAAAATCACCTGTAAAGCCTGTATCACCTGTCGTCCCGTTGATCATCGACTTGCTCGAGCGCGCCAGCAGCGTCTCCATTCGTCCCTGTCGCGTGCCAGAGTGGTCCAATGGATCCTCCTCGCTCGAGGGACACGAAGAGCGTCATATCGGTCGTTCAGGGCTTTCACGAAGAAGTCCGACCAACGCGTTGGTGGGCGTCCCGGTGTTCTCTTAACATCCCGCGGAATCCAGTCGGTAATGGCTCTCGTCCAGCGGGTGTCTGCGAAGCGCATTACGTGGTCGGCCCACCTAATTTTCGACAACTTGGCCCACGTGGACAGCGTCTCTGAGCTTCGAACGTTGGCGAAGCTCGGAACTCCGGAGGCCTTCTCTCACTTGCGTGAGTCGTGTCACTCCGAACATCGTCCTCTCGATTCCACGCTGCGCGACGCTGATCGCGTGTTCATCCTGCTTTCGTATAGCCCAGGTCTCGAAGGCTCATGTTAGGGCATGAAGAACAGTGGAATCGAATAGGAGGGAGCGAGCCGGACGTTCTTCGTCTTCTTCACGACTTCTTTGACGCTCTTGAAACCTTCGAAAACCGCTCGTTTCCTCCTGCTCAGCTCCGGCGCTAGGTCGTTGGCCATATTGACTTCGCGACCCAGATACACGTAGCTGGAGCATTCGGAGATGTTCGTTCCGTTGAGCGAGAATGGGGCACCAGAAACCCATCCGTTCCTCACGAACATCGTCTTCGTAAGATTCGGCTGCAGTCCAACGTTCCCACATACACGATCGAAGTCGGCCAGCATTCGCTCCGCCTGGCTGATGCTCGGCGTTATGAGCACGATGTCGTCAGCGAAGCGAAGATGATGTACAGTACCGCCGCTAAACGTTCAACCAAACGACGTTTGCGACGCAAAAACGCGTTTTTTGCGTCGCATCATGATAACTTTGCTCAAAGTGAAGCCTTTCTCACCAAAATTTACAAGCGCTCCTAGCATCATCCTACCTACCAATGGGCATGCAACGGCCATTAAAAAATGGATGGAAGCCTGAAAACCAGTGCCGCAATTAAGGAGGGTCCTAATTACTGTGACCCGACCCAACACCGTCGCCGAGTCTCGCTTAATTATGTCCCCAGGCGCAAATAGTGCTGCCCAGTTAAACTTTAAAATTCTTAAACCTGATTAAATTTTATTTTCCTGTTGTTTGTGACCTTCTACTGGCTGCGACAATTCATTTGATACCGAATTTGGCAGGAAAATATGCATGAGTCTGCAGCTGTTTCGATCGATTTTGTTTATTTCAGCGGAAGCATCCTCAGTCTAAACCTGTTATTGTAGCTTGTAATCTACTCATCTTTAAGGAGGGAAAATGACATAGAAAATTTACGTTTCGAGCTCACTTTGGGCATTTGTGTGTTGGTTGCAATTCGTCAAAACTGCAAGTGAACCTTGGTAAAGAGCGCTCCCTGTCGCCGATTTTGGCTGCGAATTTCTACGTCCTAAGCAAATGATTTAGTCCAAAAATATGTTGGCTAACCGTACGCAATGTAGAGACTCCAAGTACCAAATATCGAGAAGCCGAGAGATCAGATGGCCGAATTTCAGCTGGTTAAAGTGAAGACTTCTTTCAAAAGTGCGACTGAGCTTCTACAGCGTTTCCTGCTCAGTCTTTGCAGAATGAATGCTGGGAAGCCCAGCATTCATATTAAGTTTTTTTTTACTCAAAATTTTCAACCAGCCCAGATGCCTATATTTTGACGCACCAAATCGAGCGTCGATGTAGAGGTCTTCTTCGACCATAATTGCACTGACCTGACATGCCCTACAGAGACATTGCACTCGGCTGCATGACCAACGAATCCTTCACTTTTCTTTCTCGTAATTACGGGCCTGTTCGACTTTATGCAGCTCACCAATATCGATCAATGCTGCCAAATCTCGATGAGTTTTTGAGTTTTCCGGATTGCGTACATCATATTAGGTTGTCCGGAAAGTTCTCATCGTTTTGAGTGCTTCACTTTGAACTAACATAACTTTCTCAAATTTTATCGGATTAGTCGAAATAAGCACCGCTCGAGTCAGCCCACTTTTGCCAACGGGGAACCAGTCGACTTATTCCATCAACGAAAGAATTAGGTGGTCGAGATTCGATAAAATTCACGAAAGCTGTTGACTTGGTGTTGACTGGTGGAGATTTTACCAGCGAGAAAGTTCTGAAAGTGTTTGAAAAGATGGCAGTCGGTTAGTGAAAGGTCTGAAGAATATGACGGGTGGGGCAGAACTTCAACGCTTAGTTCGTTTAATGTTCGTGTGGTGATTTGCGAAACGTTTGAGGGCGCTATCGTGCAAAAGAATCGGGCCTCTTCTGCTGGTCAATGCTAAATGAAGTTGATTCCGTCGATTTCCATACAATAGGACTTTGCTGTGATCGTTTGGCCTGGCGCCGAAAAGTTGTGATGGATCACACCAGCCGCTGACCGCCACACAGTGACCATTACCTCGTTTGGTGGAGGTTCGCCTTTGGAAAATGCCTGGGGGTTCGTCGGACTGCCCGGAACGTTTACTGTTGTCATACAGAATCCACTTCTCATCACAAGTGATTATTCGATCCAAAAAGGGGTCCGTTTTGTTGCGTAAAAGGTGAGAAGAACAAATCTCGAAACGTGACAATTTTTGCCGCTCACTCAACTCTTGGGGCACCCACGTTTTGAGATTTTTCACCTTCCCAAGGCGTTTCAAAGCATCCGCAACTGCGGCTCTACTGACGTCTAGCTCTTCCGCGATTTCACGAACTGTTTAGGATGGTTCGGCTTCCACCAATTCCTTCAACTCGTCGTCCATGATTCGACCGCTACGGGGATCATCTTAAAGACTGAAATCTCCAGTCCGGATTTTACTGAAGCACTGGCACACAGTGCCTTCTCCAACACTATTAGGCCCCACACTTGATCGATATGTCGAGCTGTCTCAGCTGCGGATTGTCCTAATTTGAAGTTGAAATAAGATTGCTCTTTCGCCATACTCCAGCAAGCCCTTCAAGAACAGAAGTAAAAAACAATGTTGAAACATTTTTTTTAGTCAGATAGAGCGAAAAATTCTGTGCAGAAGGTAACATTAATGCGCAATACAATTTGAATTTTTACTTGATAATAGACGAATAAAACATAGCAACGCAAAACGCTGATAATTTTCCGGACAACCTAATAACATGAATTTGCTGGCTGAAAACTTCAGTACGATTTCTTTCATGCTTTAATTCACTTACTCAAAAATGAACACTTCGTTTGAAATTTTATAAAATTCTCGCTTTTTGTAGAAAATAATGGTCTATATCCTGTTCTAAAGAGCAGAACCGCGGCAGTTTTTAGCACCAAAAAGGGATTGCGCCATGCAGTTGTCCAAGACTTCGCGGTTTTTATTCGATTGATAGCAAAATTGCTGCTTGCATAGAGTTTTACGCCTGTAAACAACATAACAAAGAAAATTGTAAAAACACATATTCTCACTTTGATACCTCATGTAAGCAGCGTTCACACTATCAATCAAATAAAATTCGCGGCGAACTTTTCAAGTGCAATGCGCAATCTGGTCTTTGATGCACTTAATGATTGCTACCTTGTTGCGCTTTAAGACAAAAGTTAGTTTATTATTTTCTCAAAATAAACAAAACTTCTGTAAAATTATTACACTTGTTCGGGTAGTTGAATTTTTAAAAAATTCAAGAAAGTTATACCAAATTTTTCTTGGACAAAAAATTATTCTATCCTTCTTGAAGTGTTCATATTTTAACCTGTAAAAAGCTCGTTTCAATTTAGAAGATGTTAAATTCCAATTTAATTCGAAAAGTGTCCAACTCGACGTGAAAATGATAAATGCATATTCTACATTGCGGCTAGGCACACAATTTTGAGAATTATAGAATGTGTGTAATCTATGCAATCCGCAAAACCCAAAAACTCATCGATATTTGGCAGCATGGATCGATGTTGGTAAGCTGCATAAAGTCGAACAGGCCCGTAATTAGGAGAAAGAAAAGTGAGGGATTCGTTGGTCATGCAGCCGAGCGCAATGTCTCTGTAGGGCATGTCAGGTCGGTGCAATTATGGTCGAAGAAGACCTCTACATCGACGTTCGATCTGGTGCGTCAAAATATTGGCATCTCGACTAGTTGAAAATTTTGAGCGAAAAAATACTTAATATGAATGCTGGGCTTCCCAGCATTCATTCTGCAAAGACTGAGCATGAAACGCTGTAGAAGCTCAGTCGCACTTTTGAAAGAAGTCTTCACTTTAACCAGCTGAAATTCGGCCATCTGATCTCTCGGCTTCTCGATATTTGGTACTTGGAGTCTCTACATTGCGTATGGTTAGCCAACATATTTTTGGACTAAATCATTTGCTTAGGACGTAGAAATTCGCAGCCAAAATCGGCGACAGGGAGCGCTCTTTACCAAGGTTCACTTGCAGTTTTGACGAATTGCAACCAGCACACAAATGCCGAAAGTGAACTCGAAACATACATTTTCTATGTCATTTTTCCTCCTTAAAGATGAGTAGATTGCAAGCTACAATAACAGGTTTAGACTAGGATGCTTCCGCTGAAATAAACAAAATCGGTCGAAACAGCTGCAGACTCATGCATATTTTCCTTCCAAATTTGGTATCAAATGAATTGTCGCAGCCAGGAGAAGGTCACAAACAACAGAAAAATAAAATTTAATCAGGTTTAAGAATTTTAAAGTTTAACTGGGCAGCACTATTTGCGCCTGGGGACATAATTAAGCGAGACTCGGCGACGGTGTTGGGTCGGGTCACAGTAATTAGGACCCTCCTTAATTGCGGCACTGGTTTTCAGGCTTCCATCCATTTTTTAATGGCCGTTGCATGCCCATTGGTAGGTAGGATGATGCTAGGAGCGCTTGTAAATTTTGGTGAGAAAGGCTTCACTTTGAGCAAAGTTATCATGATGCGACGCAAAAAACGCGTTTTTGCGTCGCAAACGTCGTTTGGTTGAATGTTTAGCGGCGGTACTGTAGTTGCCGGCCGTCGACCTTCACTCCCATGTCTTCCCATTCTAGTTCGCGCATGACGTTTTCGAATGTAGCGCTGAAGAGCTTCGGGGATGTGGTATCCCCTGCCGAACCCCTCTTATTACGCCGATGACGACGTCGTTGTAGAATGGAGAGATCTTGGTCGTGAATCCACTGTACAGCTCTCGAAGGACTCTGATGTACTGAGTAGGAACCCCTGAGTGAGCAGGGCTTCGAAGACCGCTTCAGTCTCGACGGAGTCGAATGCCTTCTTCAGGTCGATGAACGTAGGGCAAAGCGGCAGCTTGTACTCTCGCGACACTTTGATGAGCTTCGTACCCTAGTAAATTGAATGGTAAAATAATAGTAAACTTTGAAGTCTAAGTCTGAGCAAAGTGTTTTTAAAAAATCAACTAATGTGAAATTTTTATTTTATTTCTACGCATTTTGCTTTCTTTTACTTTACTTATCTTTACTTTAGGAGCATATCTAAGGAGCATTTAATACTTCATTGTCCTTTTTTTGTTTTTATTTTGTTTGCTGAAAGTAATCGGTTTAATTTGCGGTTTTTTACGCTCAAATTTTTTTGGGGGCTTTGTCGGTTTCAGGGATTTCTTTCAAGAACTGGAACTGAAGCTTATCTTCACATTTTAACGGCTGCCTGACTTTTGACAGCGAAGACGGCACCAGTATCCTGCTAGGAATCGCTGCAGTTTCCAATCTCGTTTTCCTGACCAGAACTGACATCCACCAGCGCTGTAAATGTCGTTTCTTGAAATCCAATAATTTTTTCCGCTAATATGTCTCCACGATTGGTGTCATGTGTCATTTAGGCCCGGCGCAGCTCGGAGAACCTGGGCGCTTCTGGCGTCGGTTGATCAATAGAAAGCGTTTCTTAGGAAGTTGTCAGCATTAAGAGACGGATACTAGGAGTCAGACTGGGCAGCCTAGAAGACGATGGCGGATTCTATCCGCACAAGATGTGCCGTCGCTGCGCAGAGTCATCCATCGGGAAGATTAGACCACCCGAAAAACGCCGGTCGATAGTGGCCCAATAGCGAAGACGTGGCTACGATGGTTACTGGTTGAGGCCGATTGGAATGCTATGGGAAGCAGACGTTTTCTGGCCTCAACGGCAGCTTCCTACTAAGAAATGCTAGCTCAAGTAGAAAAAATTGGGTTCATTGGAGGGAGCCAAGTCGCAGTAGGTTATATTCACTCTGAGTTCTCCACTAAGTGTAACGTAACCAGGCGCAGTAGGACGAGGCACCTTCACTCCGAATCGATACTCTTGGTTTGGGTCCTATTTCACCCATTCCTACCAAGCTTTCCTTTCCCTTTAGGATCAGCGAATTGGGTCTAAACTTGGACAGGATAACGTTTTGTGTCGGGTGGCATCGAAATTCACTGTATGGGCCAAACCATTTGTCTGCGCGAGATAGAATACGTGGCGTATCCAAGCAGCGGGGTAATTACCACCGTCGTTCATCTATTTACCCTTCGTAGAATAACTCGTTTTATAATATTATACCCCATCTGCCATTGGTTTGCTCGAAGAGGCGCTAATACTCCCTCCGTTCAACCATGAAGTGTGCCAAACTAGCCCAGTGCGTTCTCGTCGTTTGTGACTAGCGTCGTTTGGGACGGTCGAATCATTGACGAGCCTATCATTTGCAGGTCTCAGAATCCGAGTGGCCACCTAATTTTTGACGACTTGTACGAGAGTCTTTAATATTTGGATTCGACGCTCGTGATCCCATGGCCTTCGTCACTTTGTGCTCTGGGCATCGCCATCTCGCTGATTCCTCTCTGCGTGACAGTGATGGAGTGTTCATCTTGTTCTCATACGGCCTTAACTAAAGTGGCGCTAGACTCGATTGCCACACGGCTTCTACCTAGTAACTAAATGTATTGTGAAAGCACCTTATGATCGGATAGTGTAGCGTAGAGCGTGTCGGCCTCAAACTTGGGTAATTGAACCTGCATTGTTATCGAGCGTAAGTAGACATAGCGTAATGATGTAGGATAGCAAAAAATGCCTAATATGTGGAAAAAGCGTTAAATTAGAGAGATTGTATGGAGGCTCAGAAAGTGATCGTTAAGTTGAATGAGGGTTCTAACCTGGGGTCAGATTCATCAACGACTTATAGAAAAACGTGGATTAACGCGACTTATCAACAACCGATATGGTGAAATGTTGGCGTTATCAGGATTTTCCGCTGTAATTTCTCTGTCAAATTTCTGTAAGTCGTTGGTGAATCCGGCCCCTACTTCATTCCTCACACTACGTAAGCTACTAGAGTTACATGATTGCAGTGTAATTAGTAACAAATGACTCATGAAATGGTAGAATGCAACTTGTGACTCACTTACACGTGAGAAATTAGGCGTAGTCGAGTCTCTTTGGAGGTTTGAAGGCACAAATAAGTTAATTTGGAATTCATAATGGGATAGAAGCATGTTGATGGATGGACGTATCTGTATAAAATTTTCTGAGATGGTTCGGCAGCGGAAATCTGTCTGTGGGTGAAGCCCTCGCCACGCTCTTGCCTCTTGACAACAGCATATTGTTACTCTACTAATTAACAACGCGTTGATGATGATGATGGTGATGAGGTGCAGGTCTTTGAAGTGTATGTTGGCGCAGGAGGAACCGTAGAATCGAATAGGTAGGCACGGAGTCGGACGTTCTTCGTCTTCTTTACGACTTCTTCGACGCTCTTGAAAGCTCCCCAAGCCGCTCGTTTCCTCCTGCTCAGCTCTGGTGCTAGGTCGTTGGCCACGTTGACTTCGCAACTCAGATACACAAAGCTGGAGCATACGGAGATGTTCGTTCCGTTGAGCGACAATGGGGCATCAGAAACTCGTACGTTCCTCATAAATATCGTCTTCGTAAGATTCAGCTGCAGTACAACGTCGGCCAGCATTCGTACCACTTGGCTAATGCTCGCTGTGATGAGCACGTGTCGTCAGCCAAGCGTGGATGGCGGATTGGTGGCCGTCGACTTTCTCTCCACGTCTTCCCACTCTAGATCTCACATGACGTTTTCGAAGATAGCGCTGAAGAGCTTCGGGGATGTGGTATCCCCTTGCTGAACCCTTCTCTTTACACTGACGACGACCTGCTTTGCCACTTTCTTCCACAGTACTTGTTTTGCTGTGGAATACGATTCTACATTTGGCTTCAGGTGGAGTTTTTGACCCACCTTAGGCTGCACTTTCAATCAACACGACTTCAAAGTATGATCGTACAGCTTGCTCTACAGGTCTCACGGACTTTGGACATGCATGACAAACGGAAAACCACACCTATACGCTACAGTTCTTAGCGGTGTAACACCGAAAGATTCCGCGTTGGGCTTCTTCCCGTTCACTCGCCATTACCAAGGGAATCCTTATTAGTTTCTTTTCCTCCGCTAAATTAGACGGTAGTCACGCTTGAGCTCGGATTGTAAAAAATCCATCTGTAGAACTAGAGCCACGACGTTGTTCAATGATGAAGCCTTGGTTGTGAGCCCTCTGTGCACCTCTCTCGAAGTAGTCTGAGTATCGTATCGGAACTCCCTGCTGAACCACGGCTTCTTTTGTCTCCCTAGTGCCTCTGGAATTCCTTCGAATGACAAATTGTACTACGTCGAGTTTACTATAGACATAAAGGATGGCTATAAGGGAGAACACGGGCTTTAATTTATTCATTGGCTGCGGTGTTTTTCACGGCCGCCCGTCAGGATGGTATGCATTAGAATTCCGAGCTTATAGCTGGCTGATGATAAATTGACCGGACGTGGCGAAACGAAGCTGAGCTGCTGCCGACGATGGGCGATTGACTTGGATTTTCCTTGTTATTTTTGGGCGATAGAAAATGAACAGCCACTGCAGTATGAGACAAAAAAATGATAAATTCATCATTCATTTTCTTCTATCCAGTCAGCTATTGGCCAGACCAGCTCAAATAAGCCCACTAGTCCTATATTTTAATCAATCCAGTCGATTGAGTTACAGTCAGCAGTAAAAGAGTGAATATAGAAATTGAGGATTGGAAGGGTCAAATACAGACTTCAACGCCTGGGTGCTCTAGCGCAACTGACAATGTCATTCCAGCGCGGGTGTTTGGTAGCACCTCTTTAAGCTAAATACGCACGTTGGGCACTGGCTCTGGGGAAGCAGCTGCATTGGATAAAAAAGTAAGAAAGAATACTTCACTTCACAAAGCACTGCTGTGCCAGAGGACCTTTGAACACTAACCTCGTGTGTCATTCTACGGGCCCGAGATAACGGCTTAGCCAGACACTATAATGCGTAGAAGTTGTAACCTGGCTGGATAGGCAAAATGGAAATAAGAACTCTATTGCCTTATTCTCCTGTTCCTCCATTGCAGGGGCTGCAGTGGAGGAACAGGAGGATAAGGCAATAGAGAGTGTTAGCTAAGGAAAGCGATCTCGTCAACATATTCGAAGGAATTTAGTTTAGGGAAGTTTAGTGCTTGGCAATTTTCTGGTAAACATACATTTACGACTACAGTAGAATCCTATCCTTCAATTCTAAGCTTCATCCTTTTCTCGAATTGAGTTCGGTTTTCTTCCGGGATCAGTCATTTCACCGACTGGGGTGTTTTTGATTGATACGACGGCGGAATGAAGACAGCTGCTCTAATTTATGACCTGCGATTTGTCAAAGGAAAAACTGAATTCACAATTAATAGTCAGCCTGAGGCGGTGCAGTGAGGAGTGGCGCAAGGATAAGCCTGGAGCATTACTGCCAGCTAAAATTGCTGCTCATGTTGAATTTGCAGAGTTTGGATAGTGACATAAGTCAAGCAGAATGCATCTGTAATGCAGAACGCGATGGGAAGAGCGCCTATAGTTAGACTTACCTTGGTTTCCAAAATGCCAATCACTTTCTTTAATCATTTTAAAAATATTTCTTTTACATTATTTGACTTTTCAAAAATGTTAGTCCTTCATGCAGGTATTTTGTTCAGTAGGTCGTCCATAACGGTCCACATACAGTGAAAAAAAAAGAATGAAAGCGTGCATGCTTCTACTTTTATGGAGCCTTCTGTAGCATCATTATTGATCCATTATTGAACACTATTGATTTTTTGCCCAAGTCTGATCGCATTGTCATCACTTAGTAGGGCTTTCTGATAAATTTCAAGACTAGCTGAGTGTTATTTACGGTCGGTTGCACTGCATCAAAACTGATTTCGTAGCTGTGACAAATGGTTTGATCGATTTCGGAATTTTTCAATGGAACGTTTTTTCAGCAAGCAGATTTTTTACAATTGGTGATTGTTACTTACCAAAGGTATTTATTAACACGAACTGGTTTTTCCTATCATAATCTAAATCCACGTACATATCAGTGTCATCTTTTTAAAAAACCTCTGAATGCCGCCTATATCATTGGGCGGATCATCCACACTAGATTCGAATGGTTGCAATTATTTTCTGGTCAGGCCACTTTAAGGCCTATGTTATACTTCGGCGACGCGTCGACGACGTCGCCGAGAGCTCCGCAGAGGGTGTTATACCTCCGCCGTCGACGTCGCCGACGTCATCTAGGGGTGGCTGAAAACGCACTCCGATGGAGCATTTTGTTTATGAGTTGGTTCTTCTTTCCCGTCACTGCCATCATTTCCACCGGACCTCGAATTACGAAATCGAGAAGTGCAAAAGACGCTTATCACTGCAGACTGTTTTGCCAAAGTGCTGGTGAATCGATTCGTTTTTGGTGGTTCACCAACGGATGCGTCTGTAGCGAATTGTAATAAGTATTTTATTACTTCACAACTATCAGAGCACAACGCAAATAATATCTCATAGCAGTTTATATACGGAATTTCTAGAGCAGGAGTCTAGAAGTATGGCATATATTGGTCAGGGAGGCTGATAACCTCTAGTCTTAAAAGGGTGTGCCGCGGCTAGAGTGTAGTATTTGTGCATTATCTTATTTACCTTCTTGCGGTATCTTTAGGTCATACCTGTAGATGCTATGCAACGATGCTTATCTTATATTGCTCACCTAGACGTGTTGTCATTCATACCTCTTTGCACTATATTGTTATATAATATCATGCATTTATTAGGTTGTCCCATAAGTCCCCGCCGTTTTTTTCAACGATTCACTGCATTTCGCCGGCGGTCTCTTGCATAGCGCTGCACAGCTTTTCAAAGACAATGATTTGCTCTATCAGAGCATGCATTGCATTTCTTTTTTCATCATGAATTTTGTCAATTTTTAGGTCGTTGAAGTGAAAAGTGAAAAAGTGAAAAAGTAGCCATTTGCGCAGTTGTTCTCTCCGCTTAGGTTTGTAATTTTTTGCGCAGTTTTTTATAGCATTTGGAAGAAAATGTTCTGTACTACAAGAATATGTGTTGGACCTATTTTCTCACTTGCCCTTTATTGATTTTTAGACCATCAAATTGGGAATTCCGACTTTTGCGTCCGAATTTTTACCAAAGCTCCGTTTCTGTGGTTGGACTTTTTTGCTTGGTGTCATATGTCGTTTGGAAGAGGATGTCTTGCTCAGTAAGAATTTGTGTCGCGTTTATTGGCTCACGCTAATTTCTGTCGAATACCAACAACTGAAGAAGGAGAAGGAGTTGTTGGTGAAGACGGTTTTTCTCTTTTTGGCATTTTGTTGGAATTCAATAGAAATCAATAAAAGCAACACATAATCTTATAGAGCAAGACATCCTCTTTCGAATGACATATAACTCCAACCCAAAAAGACCAACCACAGAGCAGGAGCTGTCGGCAAAAATAACTATCCTCCTTCGGACGTCCCAATTTGATGACCTAAAAATCAATAAAGGACAAATGAGCAAATAGCACTAACGCATATTCTTGTAGTACAGAACATTCTCTTCCAAATGCTGTAAAAAACTGCGCAAAAATTACAAACCTAAGCGGAGAGAACAAGTGCAAAAATGGCTACTTTTTCACTTTTTCACTTTCCACTTCAACGACCTAAAAATTTCTGATAGAGCAAATCATTCTCTTTCGAAAGCTATGCAGCGCTATGCAAGAGACCGCTGGCGAAGTCTGCAGTGAATCGTTGAAAAAAACGGCGAAGACTTGTGGGACAACCTAATATATAATCAGATGTAACCCTAGTTGGGTATTCGCAACATCCTTCACACCACCATCAAATTCTTGATGTTAGTGACACCAGAAGCCCAAATAAACGACCGGTTCAAATCGACGTTCTCCGAGTTAGGGGCAAAGTCAGTACCTGAAGAAGGCTGAGGACTTGCCGTTACTGATGGCTACCAATTTGGAAAAGGCTAAACATTTGCGCATCACATCTCTTATCAATAATGCGCTTTGAATTGTCTCTTGTATGAGAAGAACGGTAGTTTCCCACGATTCCCAGCTAGGGTCGTCAGAGGTTTGAACTATATGTTTCTAGCCGGTGGTTAAGTCATCATCTGGGTGTTTCGCCGTCGAACAATAAATTCGTTGTGGACTGGGGGATAGTACCCCATCCGACTGTCGCCGGCTGTCGCCGACTTTGATTCCCGGTCTCCTCAGTCGCTTTGATGCTAAAAATACGCTCCGATGCTCTCTTGTCGACGACGTCGCCGACGTCGGCGACGGTCGCAGCGTCGGCGACACTTCGCCGATGTATAACATAGGCGTAAATGGAGTTATGGCAAAGCGGAGAAAACGTCGGTTTTTGCGTCTATTCCGCTCAAAAACGAAAAGACAGTATCGATTTGTATTTCATTTTCTTGTAACTTCTGCATGGATTATTTACCCAAGTTTGGGGTCTAGTGTTCGTGTTCAGTGTCAATCGTTATTCGTTGGCATTCTGACTCTCGTATTAAGAACAAACAACAGATTAAACAATTTAAACTGATGAACAAATTAAACAAATTAAACAAACATTTGTGATTAAACATTCGTGGATAAATTAAACTGATTCCGAATAGATCTAAAAATTGGTCGTAATCTTAAAGTGCTAAATGCGCACCTGTTTAGTTTAGCTATCAGGAAGAGGGTACCACTTGGCAAATATGCAGTTTTCAAGTGAGAAGTGAAGAAGGGATTGAAATGACCCATTTAGGTTGTCGACGTCTATGATCTAGCGGCCTCTATAGGAAAGGATTTCGAGAAGATCATCGAACTTCATGGAAACGACTGTGTGCGCGGCATTATGCCGAAGGTCAGTTTGTCTTGTCGTAAGTGTACACTTATATCGGCTTTGATGGAACAAAGGAGTAGCACATCTTAGACCTAAGGCCCCGTTTACACTTCCGACGCCGAGCGACGCGACGGCATGTAAAGTGGCCAAATTGATCGATCGCGTCGCTCAATCAATATTGCCACTATACGTGGCGTCGCGTCGCTCGGCGTCGAAGTATAAACGGGGCCTAAGGCAGATTTTTAGGCTGTTTTAAGTGAATGAATATGATAAAAAAGGAACTTTTAAGGTCATTTCGGCGCTGGAGACGCTGGAATCGCTAGCGAACAATAACGAACGGGAGAACGAGGAGATATTGTCGTTACAGAAGACCGTTGAACGACTCGAGAACGAAAAACAGGCTCGGCAATTGCAAACAGCAAAATTTGAAGAGGTACCGCATTTAGAAATGAGAAAATGATAATGAATTACGAGCTCGAGACCCTCTAACCGGAAAATCTTGCGGATGTTTATGAAGAAATGGTGTTAAAAGCTCTTAAAATGTGGAGGAAAATTAGAACAAGCCAAGTGGCGAGGCGACTTTCCCGTGCTCACTTCTGGAAAATCGAAGCGAACCAGCCGTGCGCAGGTCGTTCGGTTTGGCGCGACTATCTCAAACTTGGGTAATTAAACTTTATTCACAAAACGTAACAAAAAATGCATATACATCTGCATATGCTAAACTAAGAGAGGGAGAAATGAAATGTGATTGTGAGATTGTGAGATGTGGTCCTTGTATATGACTAGTTGTACCGGATGCCTTAGAAACAGTCCGAATACGTATTGGTCCTATATAGTGAGTTGTGGTGACCAAGCGACAAACAGGTCAATGTTTTATTTTTCCTGAAAAATTTGGATCCAATTACCGACTTTAAAAGAACGGAAGGCAGGGACGACAGCGGATAAGTTTGAAGGCCTTGTGGTCAACTACTGGTGAACTTTGTGGAGTGGCAGTTGTTGCTAGGAATTCACCGGCAGGTGACCAGATTTTCGTCCACTGGTGACCATCTTTCCTCCTGTAGTTCAGCAGGATTTTAAACAAGAATGTTCCGAATCTAATTTTCGTGCTACGTTTGCAATTTCGCTTCTACGCAATCACACAGATTGCGCCTCTTTTCACGTCTTCATCTTAGATCATAGCCCAAGTTCACCCACAGTAGGCCGCTAGCAGTTCAGATGAACATTCCCCACAGCTGAGACTGTTGTCCTACATAGGCGAATGAAGGGCTTGGTGTGGCTTGAGTGGGATCCAATGACCTGGGCTCAGGATGCACATTTCAACCGACGCCTGTTTTGACTACGCGCCCACAGTATGAAGTAAGCGGAGCTAGATTACCGCTCCTGTGTTCAGATTCTTGGGCGGAGTCAACGCAAAAGACCGCCGTTCTCACCGTATTCCTATATCTTCCTTCAAGGTGGCCTATTCAAAAATTAAATGCTAGCATTCAACCTCAATGTTGTAGACCTATCCAATAGGTATCATCCAGTGGTTTTAGAAAGATATACAGGATGGCTGGAAAGTTCGGGCAATTTTTCAAAGCATTTCAGCAGTACGAAAAAACTACATAAACAGAACTGATTTGCAAACAAAAATAAAAGCTACTCCATTAGATCAATAACAACAGAATACAACAGAAAAATTCACACTAAGTGCTCAAAATTGCCTCCGTTGGCTTCAATAAATTTTCGTAGTCGCTTTGGGATGTCACAGACGATGGTCGCACACTGATCCGCCGAGAAGACCTTCATGGTCCAGCCGGTTCACAACTGGCAGAATCGCTGGCAACTGCTCGAGAAGGATCAGCAGAAGACAAAGGCGACAAAGATCATCAGCCGCAGTTATTTTCCAGCGTCGGTGATGGTGTGGGCTGGGATATCCGCTACCGGAAAGACGCACTGGTCTTCATGGAGCACAGCATCAAAATTAACGCCGCCAGCTACCAGCAATATGTCCTTCGCGATGTACTGGAGCCGTGGGAGAAGTGCCATTTTGGCGAAACTGGATTTTCTCTACAGCAGGACTGGGTACCTGCGCATTCCGCCAAATCCACGATTGCCGTTTGCGAGGAGCTCTTCCCTGGCTTTTGGAGCAAGGACATCTGGCCATCCAACTCGCCTGATCTCAACCCTGTGGATTATTCGGTGTGGTGAATCATGGAGTAGATGGTATCCATTACAAGATACGACACTATGGAGCAGCTGAGAGCGGCGCCGATGCGATCCTGGGCGGCTGATTGTTTTTATCGCCGTCGTCTTCTGCTGACCTTCTTGAGCAGTTGCCCGCGATTGTGACGGTTGTGCACCGGCTGGACCGTGAAGATCTTCTCGGCGAATCATGTGCGGCCACTGTCAGCGACTTCCCAAAGCGACTGCGAAAATGTATTGGAGCCAAAGGAGGCAATTTTGAGCACTTGTTATGAAATTTTCTGTTGTATTCTGTTGTTATTGATCTAAAGAAGTAGCTGCTATTTTGGTATCTAAATCTGTTGTCTTTATGTAGTTTTTCATACGCTGAAATGCTTCGAAAAATTGCCCGAACTTTTCAGCCACCGTGTAGACCTGGTGACCTATAAATCCTGACGGCGGCGACCCTTCTCCGTCGCTCGAGATAATTGCACCGACAAGGTCCAGGTTTTGTAGGTTTCAGACCGATTTTTTCTAAAACTACTGTACGATATCTACGTTATTGGATTGTTCATCCACATTGGAATCGGATGGTAGCATTTCTTTTTTTAAATAGGCACCTTTAAGGAGAGTTAAGGGGAAACTGCGAAAACGACAGTTTTTTTTTTGCGCCTATTTCCCCAAAACCAAAGGACGGGATAGGTATTATAGTAGTGTGCGATCAGCCAGATGAGGGCTATTCATGAATCAGTCACCAATAAAATAGAGCGAATGCACGAAGTACTTTCCTTCACATTTAGGAGCTGGATCAAGTGGAAGAGACCTATAAGAAGGACATCAACGAGCTGCGATCAATGGTAAAGACACTGATGTCGGAGAACAAAACACTAAGCACGACCGTCTCATCGTTACCGGGAACCACTGAGAGTCCTACGACAACAGCCAGTGGGTTCTGAATAATGCTGCCATCTGAAGACGTCTTGTTTTGTTTTGCACTGATTTTTTTGTAGTTGTACTGTAAATGAATGCGGCCTGTAGACGCAGAGTAGCGTCATGGTTCCTATCCTTTCCCTTTCAGTGCGTGAGGAAGACGTGCGGTTGTTATTCGAGTTGAAGGAGATGTCACATAGGCAGAAGGAGGAGATCAAAACGTTACAACGGGACATAGAGCACTACGCCTGCGAAGTGGAAAACGTTGGTGATACTTTTAAGTTGGCTTTCGAGTCCTACGAGAGCTGTGCCTATTCGTTTTCACTTTTCAGTTACAAAACTCCATAGAGAAGCTGATTCGACAGAACGAGGAACTGCTACGGAAGAACGGTTCATTACAGAAGCAGGGTCGCATGATCGTCGAGGAAAAAATGGAGATCATTCGAAGGTTCGCTCCTGCGTTTAACCTGAAGATTTTCCATCACAATTTGTCACTAATTCGCATGCCTCCAGCCCTTCACATCTAGAAAAGTGTGGAATCTTTCCATTTGTCGGAAGACAAGTAGTTTTGTCGTATAGTGGTCAGAGCGTTCTTTCGAGTAATCTTTTAGAATGCGTTAGGTAGATGTGGGCTTCCATGTCTGAACTACTATTGTATCATGAAAAACGATCAAGAAATACAAGTTATTAGGGCAGAAAGACACAAATAAGACAAGAACAGTGAGCAAAGAGGAGATCGTAGGAGAGCTACTAAGCAGGGAGGATAAAAGAAAGAATTCAAGGAAGTGAGGTTTGATCTCAGTTTCGCACGCGCCCTTAGAAGAACACCAAACTTAAAAATGCTCCTCCTCTCTGTCTTCGTCAGTAAAGGAAGGGGAGTTATCTATGGTGTAGGAATCTTAGGTGTAACTCACCTGAAAACAGCTTGTCGTTGAAGAATCACCCACGTGGTGGTTGTATGGGAATTGGAATATCTAGTGAATACATATTCAGCGGTGAGGAACGATAGTAGAGTGAATAAGGAGGTAATGGAAGGAGTCCTAGAAAACAAACTAAGCCAAGAGTGAACCTGGTTCCTTAGACCTGACGGCTTCTATGGACTCTTCAGAAGGGCTTGCCTGCCGTGAGTTCCTCCCTGGCATATCCGCGAGGTCGTCCCTGGCATATCCGCGAGAGCAGATCGTAGACCTTCCCTGGATACGTTCCGCCACTTCATGCTGTTAACGAACACTTGCAGAATATACCGGTCCCGGAAAATTTACTAAAACGAGCTGGTTATGTTGCAGTGGAAATCTGTCCACGTAATCTATTCCGGCTAAGAAGGACCAGACTTAAATGCTCCTCCCCTCTTTGCTCGTCAGTAAATGAAGGTGGCGAGTTGTCTATGGCGTCGGAACTGCTATAACTCACTTGGGAACAGCTTGTCGTTGAAGAATCACTCCAAATAGTGGTTAACTGTATAAGGTATTGGAATGATTAGTGAATACGCATCCAGTGGAAAGGTACGATAGTAGAATGAAGAAGGAAGTAATGGAAGGGAGTCCTAGAAAACCAAACTAGACCAAGACTGAACCTGGTTCCTTAGATCTGACGGCTTTTATGGACTCTTCAGAAGGGCTTGCCGCCTGCTGTGAGTTCCTCGGGCACTCTGTCCAGTGTGGTTTTGAGGTTCTAGGGCCGTTTCTGGCATATCAGCGAGAGCAGATCGTGGTCCTCCCCTGGATACCTTCCGCCACTTCATGCTGTTAACGAACACTTGCAGAATAGACCGGTCACGGAAAATTTGACTAAAACGAGCTGGTTATGTTGCAGTGGAAATCTATCCATGTAATCTATTCCGGCTAGGAAGGACCAGACTTAAATGCTACTCCCCTCTTTGCTCATCAGTAAATGAAGGGGAGGAACTGCTATAACTCACTTGGGAACAGCTTGTCGTTGAGGAATCACTCCAAATAGGGGACTAGTACGAGCTGGTTATGTTGCAGTGGAAATTTGTTGGTTTTTGCAAATACTGGCAGCAGGGCTGGGGTCGATGCTCTGCTGTATTCCTAGGCCCTCCAAGTCAGAGCTTTTCTGAATGAAGTTACTTCCGTCTTTCTAGTAAGTGTAAGCAGTTTACTCGTTGGTAAGGACAGGATGCGGGAGAAAATGTGGCACGCCATGTGGCGTCTTCTGTTTTATCCTACTATATATAAAGCAGCAAGCGTGTGTGTGTGCGTGTGTGCGTGTGTCACACTGTCCGTCCGTCCGTCACACTTGAGTTGGGGCGCGGCAGCCGAACACGTCGGCAACCGTGCATGGCGAGCCGTAGACGTGCCGAACATGTCGGCAACCGTGCATGGCGAGCCGTAGACGTGCCGAACACGTCGGCGGCACGAAACTGCGGCCCTGGGGGTAATCGAGGTCGCTGAACACGAACCTGAAGTCGACCAATCGATATCGATCGATATTATCGATTTTTTGAGGATGGCGCTCAAGTGGCGCGAAACTTCGGCCCTGGGGTAATCGAGGTCGCTGAACACGAATCTGAAGTCGACCAATCGATATCGATCGATATTATCGATTTTTTGGGGATGGCGCTTAAGTGGCGCGAAACTTCGGCCCTGGGGTAATCGAGGTCGCTGAACACGAACCTGAAGTCGACCAATCGATATCGATCGATATTATCGATTTTTTGAGGATGGCGCTCAAGTGGCGCGAAACTTCGGCCCTGAGGTAATCGAGGTCGCTGAACACGAATCTGAAGTCGACCAATCGATATCGATCGATATTATCGATTTTTTGAGGATGGCGCTCAAGTGGCCCGAAACTTCGGCCCTGGGGTAATCGAGATCGCTGAACACGAATCTGACGTCGGATCAATCGATCCATCTCGATTAACATAAAGGTCAGAAGGCCTAGGGAAGAATAGGAAACCCGTAGCGGCCATGGCGTCCTATTGTCGGGGTTTGGGGCGAAGCCCCCAACCAGTCGTAGGCGGCCGCTAGGCCGACGTACGACTGGTATTGTGTTATTTTTATTTTTGATATCACTGACGCAATTTCGATCAGGCATCTGCAGTTCAAGTGAAAACAGCAGACATCACAGTGCTTGGGTACTGTTTTTATTCGCGTATAATGTGCGCGCTCCATCCCCCCCCCCCCAACTAATAAGAGCTCAACGATTCTATTGTTCTGTGTGTTTCAGGTTGGAGAGGACTGAAGAGGCAAACATTCAGTTAAGGCGTATGCTTAGCGACACCGATAGGGTTTGTAAAGACCTTCAGCAAGCCAACCAAGTAAGTGTGGAATGTTTCATAAGATTTTGTGGGGGTTGCGTTAATGTAGCCGCCATCTTCACTAAGAATCGGTCATCTTCCCCTGAGCACTCATCTGAAAAGGCTTTGATTCGTGCTGAAGGTTGGCTCATACGTTCCAGATTGACGATGAGCCGCGGTTCACTCTAGCCGAACTTCGCGAGGTGCTACAAGAGAAAAACGTGCTCAAAGGTCGGGTGATGGAGCTTGAAGAAGAACTGGAGACGCTACGCCCCGGACGGAAAGAACGGGAGAGAGACGATTTGCTCTGGTGGGCTGTTATTCTTCTCAAAGATACCTAATTAAATTGGTTGCGAACGAAAGACTTGCAGTAGTCTTGAAAAAGCTTATGAGCCAAAGTCTACATAATAATATCGTGCATGAAATGAAGCATCAGAGACGCTATGCGCGTTAGATGGAGGGGGCAGCTTGTAGCTTCTGCAGGTTAAGTGAACGCTTCTTGCGAACCGCAAACATCATAATATGCAGCAGTCACTGCTAGCAACATGACAGAAATAAAAATGAATCAGGAAACAAAAAGGGAGCATACAAATCCCAATGAAAGAACTTGTTTAGGAGGACCGTCCTAGCTAGATTCCAGCATACCATGTCACTGTCGTGTGACACGTCCGTACGATGCACTTTAGCTCATGGCTTGTTCAGGAGGTGCAAGAGACCATACGGACCGGCAAAATGTTGTATTTTATATCATTTCGTGTCGTTACACTTGTTCCGTGGTGCATTTCTAAGTAGCTGGGAGAACCAGCTAGAGAAGGCGCTATAGGATATATCCCATCATAATGCGAGTAAGCTGGTGGAGCCACTTCCTACAGTTACATCGTTGAAAAACTAGCACATATGAAGGCGCAAATAGACAGTCTTAGTTTGTTGTAAGCACTGATGGCCTATACTTGATCCCTGAGGTCATGGGAAAGCGTAATAACAACAAATTAATATGTGCAAAAACGTTCGCACCACGCGGACTCGCACTCAAAAGCTCACCTTGTGCCTCTATGAGGCGGCACTCCTACCGACTGCGCCCCCGAGGCACATCTCGCAGGGTGTCATAGGGGTTGATGAGTGTTGCGCACCGTTTTCACATCTCTTTTTCAGGTCTTTAAAAAAGCGTTCACAGAAACTAACTGTGGTTCTGGACTCCGCTCTTGCGGCCGTACATCCAAAAATAGCATAGCAAACCTTGACTGGGGGTGCCTTTCCTTGTAAAAAGGTTGGTCATCCGGAACTACCTCCTCTTGGCTTGATATTTGATTATTGAGATAGAAATATTCATCTCCTGCTGAAGGAGGTCATGCTCAAAAGGCTTACCCTTTCTCGCTGTTAGATGTGAATAAAGGGGATTCTTCACTGGAAATTCTCCCAGGGCAATTACATGCAATGAAAAGATCGTATAGGTAGCCCATCAAGTGAAGAATGTCGAGAAATGGTGCGTCGTTTACAACTGGCCATTTGCACTGACGCCGATTTCTGACCTTCAGACTGCCAGTTTTTTGCAACAACACATGCACCTCTCTAACCATATGGGTACCTTGGAGAAACAGTCATGTGTAAAACATCACAGCAGCATGGGAATCGTGAGAGGATACGGAAGAGCATTGCAAAAGGAACTACGGAGCTAGGAACTCGTCAAAGCATTGACACTTCTAAAGAGTCGAGCAAAATTCGCTACTTCTGCTGTGGCAGCAATGATTGCGAATAGCATCGATCTGCTACCTCTTTTGCTGCGCAGCAAGGTGTGCTCACGGGTGTCGTTCGACATTTCTTGCTGCGGCTGCAGGCAGGAACACGTGCGGAGAAGTGCAACGTGGCCTACAAGCAGACAACAAACGGCGCCGCTAAAAAGCGCGCGCTGCAAATTGCTGCGCGCATCCTTTGCGAAATCAACGTGCACCCTCTTTTGCTGTTCGATCCGAATTTGCTGCCACAGTAATTATGCTCGAGTCTTAGGGCCTTCGCACACTTTCGCCGCCACGCGGCGCGGCACCACGATTGCCATAGATATCGATTTGCCTCGCGAGGCGATTCTGCGTCTCTGCCCCATGCTTAAAGATAGGGCTGCCGCGTGGCGGCGAAAGTGTGCGAAGGCCTTTAGCCCTAGTTTATACTTGCGCCGCGGCACCACCACCGCCATAGATATCGATTTTTCGGGCCGCCCGGCCGATATCTATTTCGACCAGCGTGCCGCGCCGCGCAGCGGCGCAAGTATAAGCTAGGGCTTAAGGCCCCCACAGAGTTCTGCGGCAACGCCGCTCGCCGCAATGGTTAAGGATAGGGCAGGGACGCCGCCGGCGGCGAGCTCTGCGTCTCTGCCCTATGATGAAGGATAGGGCAGCGGCAACGCCGCAGAACTCTGGGGGGCCTTTTAAAGAGCTCTGCGCACTTTTGCGGCAAAGCGGCGGCCTTATGCTTAACCATAGAGCAGAGACGCAGAGCTTGCCGCCCGTTGCGAACGATGGCGAGCGGTGCCGTGCTGCAGTCGCACACTTTTACATACGATTTTGGGCAGTGGCGGCGGGCAGTGATTCACATCATTACTATCCGCTGATTTGCTGGCAGGACTGCGTTAGCGGCATGATTCACGAGTCTTGCCGCTCGCCGCTTGCCGTAAAAGTGTGCGGAGACCTTAAGTGTATTACGAACAAATACATTTTGGTTCATTGTACTTCTGATGTCCCATCACTCCCAAGATATAGATGTGTCCGTTTGAGCCCCACACAAGGTTATGTACTGGCTGACCAACGGTCCCGTGTGATCGCCTTCTTCAGAGCATGAGAGGAGAGAACAAACTAAGCTGTGTCTACCTCATCAGACGTCGCCTCAACCCTAGGGTATTCACGGCGTCTATTGTCAGTAGGAAGAACGAGAGCTTCACTTCCAAACAGCCAGCCTGACCAAACAGCCGATAACTGGTCCGTTATAAGGCACCGGCATCCCAATGAGAATGCAAGCCTGATACGGGACGGAGCTCCTGTGTTATGTTGAGGCACGCGTCCTTCCGTCCAATACCTCACCATCCTTCTTTGAAACTGCTATTGCGCCCCAACATCACAATACGGCCATTGGGTTCTCAAGGGGATTAAGGGTAGGTAGTGGAGGAGCAGAACTCCACTTGTTTAATCCGCATTAGAACTCCAACTTATGGGAAGAAGTCTGAGGCGTCTGCAATAGCCTAAAATGAGGTTAAGAGCTCCAGGGGCCGTATGCATACCTCATGCCTACGCCTTCTCCGAGAAATGAGAGGAAATGTTTGTTTATTGAATGCACATTAAATGCGCTGAACATCTCATAGCACGGCAAAAATAACATGTCGCTGCTCTGCAGCGATCAGAACTTTGAGAGAGCGGTGCTTGGTCAAAGGGAAACGCAGACGCATAATCTGATGCCCGAAGAGTGTCGGCGTAGCTGACCGTCGCAAGTGGCGGCGACGGCCTTCTATCCCCTTCGGCCGCACCCGTTCCTTTGCATTTTTTATCCTCTATTTTTTTACACACTTATTTCTGTGTGATTTATTCGAGGCAGGCCTCTTCTGGTAATGGACTCTTACTCACTGAATACGCAGATAAAGTGTCATTTCTTGTATTATCCTTTCGTATTTGACTTTGTGACTTCTTTCATAGATGTGCCCTGCTCGTTATATACGTTATGGTCTACCGTGTCTTATTTGGTTTAATTAGCCAAGTTTGAGGTAAACGCGGTGGTAACAAGTCTGTCAGTGTTTGGTGGATTCGCATAACTCGATCGAAATCTACCGCTGAACTATCTCAGCCGCTTCTGCCTTATGGTGTTTCGGCAGGGATTTGCGGAAGTCGCAAAGCCAAATGCGAAAGGATAATACAAGAAATGGCACTTTATCTGCGTATTCTCTGAGACCATAACGTATATAACGAGTAACAAGGCACATCTATGAAAGAAGTCACAAAGTCAAATATGCACCATAAGGCAGAAACGGCTGAGATAGTTCAGCGGTAGATTCCGATCGAGTTATGCGAATCCACCAAACACTGACAGACTTGTTACCACAGCGTTTGCCTCAAACTTGGCTAATTAAACCAAATAAGACACGGTACCTCATAACGTATATAACGAGTAACAAGGCACATCTATGAAAGAAGTCACAAAGTCAAATACGAAAGGACAATACAAGAAATGACACTTTATCTGCGTATTCTCTGAGTGAGAGTCGACTACCATGAGAGGCCTGCGTCGAATAAATCACACAGAAATAAGTGTGTAAAAAGTAGAGGATAAAAACGTAAGGGAACGGTTGCGGGCGAAGGGGACCGGGTCCGTCGCCGCCACTTGCGACGGTCAGCTGGTCCGATGCTCTTCCGCGGGCGGGACATCAGCTACTGCGTCTGCGTTGCCCTTTGACCGAGCCCGCTCTCTCAAAGTTCTGATCACTGCATAGCAGCAATATAACAAGCCTTAAAAATAGGAACGTCAAGGAAATCATAGGGAATTCAGAGCAACTACTAAAAATTGTAAGAACACATATGTTGATTCTACATAAAAAGGGACTCAAATCTCTTATCACTTGCTTATCCTCTTTCTTTTCGACGCATTAATTCACTTCCCATTGCTGTTAGACTGCTCACCACTAACTACTGTGCAAGGGATACTATGCTCTGCAGGCCATGCTTTTTCTTAAGTTGCGAAAATATTATTTTAGCCACCATCAATGAGCTTTGTACTTGAATGGACAAAATGACTAGGTCAACGTGAAAGCCCACGTGATCTAGATCAAACGTGGAGCAGCCACGACGCTAGATTTTCGGATGTCACAGTACCGTCCGTATCTTTTGGTAAAAAACGCCTTTTCTGCCGCTTTTTGTTAGCGCTCTTCGCTACGGATTAAAAAATCGGATATTTTGGTTTAACACAGAATAGCCTATCCGACGAGGTGAACAACGCCCAGTAAATGTTAAAAATGTTGATTCGATGAGCTATACTCAGAATGCGACCTTTGGTGTAATTATCTCCCGCGAGGGAGGGGGTCCGCTAAGCCGACGAGATTCTAGCTCATCTAATCAACACTTTAGGCGTTTACTGGGCGTTCCTCACTTCATCGGATAGGATCACTCGAAGGCAATCCCAAATATCAGATTTCGGATTTCTTTGGGAAACTGCGCAATTTGAAGAGCACTGATGGCGTTTTTGCCCCTTTCCGCCCAAAGGCCAAAAGATACGGCCAGTATTGTAGGTATTATCTACCTCTAACAATACAGTCTCAGGCCCTCCAGGGGTCGGATTCATCAACAACTTACATAGCTTTAACAGAGAATTCACAGCGGAAAACGCAGATAACGCGGCTAATCCACCATATCGCTTGATTAGCGCGTTATCTGAATTTTCCGCTGTGAATTCTCTGTTAAAGTTAAAGTTAAGTCGTTGATGAGTCCGACCCCAGGTATTGTAGATGAAAGCAAAAGCTAAATGCCGTAGTCTTGCGATGCATATCATCCGAGAGATACAGCAATCTGTGGCTTCGGAGGTTAAATTTGGTCTTACCTACTTCCAGGGAAGGAGAAGGAGGATTGGAGCACGCATGTTTAGCATTAGAGCAGAAGTGCTACTAGTACAACAGCGTTTTCAGCATGTGTCTTCGCAAAAAGAGGAGCTTGCCAAACGGAAGACGATTACGAAAACGTTTTCATTGGTTTTTTGAGCACAGGAGAGGCTTGATGAGGTTGTTTTCCAAGAATTGCTGAACTGCTGCTTAGCACTAAAGGAGCTTGAAAACGCTTCGTCATTTTTAGGTATAGCAAGTACCTTCTGATTCTTCAAAGCAACGTCTAACTATAGATGCTTTGGAGCTTTCAATAGTTTTTTTAAATATTAGAGAGACTAACATTATCTGCATCCAATTGTGATCGTGTTCCACTTGCACGCAATTTAACATATACAGGGTGGCTGAAAAGTTCGGGCAACTGTCAAAGTATTTCAGGATTACGAAAAAACTACATAAACGAAACAGATTTACAAGCAAAAATAACAGCACCTTCAATAGACCAACAACAACAGAATACAACAGAGAAATTGGCAACAAGTGCTCAAAATTGCCTGCTTTGGCCTCAATACATTTACATACGCCGATGATCGCACAATGATTCGCTGTAAACTCGTCTCAGGATTGCATCAACGCCGCTTTCAGCTGCTCCACAGTGGCATACCTTGTAGTAGAGATCTTCTGATCCATGACAGACCACACCAAACAATCAGGTTGAAATCAAAGGAGCTGGGTGGCGAGGTGTCCTTGCTTCAGAAGCCTGGAAAGAGCTTCTCGCAAACGGCAATCATGGATTTGGCGGAAAACGCAGGTGCTCAGTCCTGCTGGAGAGAAAATCCAGTTTCGCCATAATTGGGCGTCGCCCACGCCTCCAGTACGACGCGCAGGACATATTTCTCGTAGCTGCCGGCGAAGGTTTGACGTTGTGCTCCGAAAAGACCAGTGGCGTCTTTCCGGTAGCGCATATCCCAGCCAACACCATCACCGAGGCTGGAAAATGACTGCGGCTGATGATCTTTATGGTCGTAGTCATCTGCTGACCCTTCTTGAGCAGTTGCCGCGATTGTAATGGTTGTGAACCGGCTGGACCGTGAAGATCTTTTCGGCGGATCATGTGAGACCATCGTCGGCGACCTCCCGAAGCGACTGCGAAAAAGTACTGAAGCCAAAGAAGGATATTTTGAGGACTTGTTGTGAATTTTTCTGTTGTGTTCCGTAGTTATCGATCTAATAGAATAGCTGTTATTTTTGTATGCAAATTTGTTTCGTTTATGTGGTGTTTTCGTACTGCTGAAATTCTTTGAAAACTTGCCCGAACTTTTCAGCCATCCTGTATAATTCAGGCACATAAATAAGGAGATGTTTTAATAGTTAGTCGCAAAATCACAATATAATGACGTAATTTAGCTACGCGGCTTGATCGATATTGGTGTGCCACGCAGCGAACGAATGCCTAAAAATTTTTGAATATTCGAGTCCGAATGTTCAAAATTCGAGCTCGAATATTTGAAACGCGGTTTTTTGAATGTCCAAATTCAAATGTTCAAATTCGAATGAAAATCATTTGAATACGTATTCGAATAGGCCACTCGAGCACAACCATATCATGTTGCAATCCACAAACATAAAATTAACCATAAAACTCCTTCAACCCTTCTGGGGCACCCAGAACATCAGATTTCTTCTCTAGCGACATGCTAAACTTATTTCTGGTCGGCAAAAATATGTCAATTGTAATGGCTTTTACTTTGTTTAAAAAAGTATTTGTTTATATTGAAATATGTGCATTTAAAAGCAGAAGGAAATCGACTGCTTCGTATTACGCGACTTAATTTAAAAAGTTTGGACTAGTAGGAAGGGCGGGAGTAGGTGAGAAAATAAGGAGAGAATCCCTAACTAGATTCTATCCCTAGTGCGAAAGTCGGTAGATGTAATGCGCAATGTAACAGTGTATGTTTTATGGAAACTTATGTAGCTCGAATAAAGAAATTTCACGGACCGTTATATTCATGCCGTTCAGTGGTTTCAGCAGTGAGCCGTCACGTGTCGATGATAGCGAGGAGATGCTTGTGTATGGTCCACTGCCAAGGGAACCCGACGAGAAGCTGTATCCGTGGAAATACGAGCGAAAGGATAGCGGAGTGCGGAAATTGTAAGCTGAAAACTTTTGCTTTTTTTGGAATTTTAAAACTTAAGCCACATGACTGAAGTGGAGAAAGGTGTATAAATAGAATAGAATTAGGCGCAAATCTATCAATAAAGAAACTTCAAATTCCTATGGTATTTTAACAGCATAAAATATAACGCAGTAAGAATAGCAGCAATAATGACAATATCAACAACAACATAATACAACATCTAAATCAACAACAACAACGTCAAACAACAGGAGTAAACATGTCTTGTTTCTCCAAACTCTTCATACAAAACACGTTTATAATTAGTTACCCCGAGGCTCATCAGTGAAGAAGGTAACTAATCAACCTAATTAATAGTACATGCAGAACAATGTGTAGCCTGATGAACTGCGGCTCCTTAAAAAAAGCGATAGCGATGTCGTAGACGGAGAAAGATCAAGTTTTGCCGGCGAATACTATAACAAAAGAGTGAGTACCAGAGAAATAAAAAATTTCGCATGTCGAGAAGCTTGATGAAACGAAGCTCCTTAAAATCCACACATTTTTGCATATAGCTTGATCCTGTTTTGCTGCCACTGCAGGGAGGGTCAGTAAGGTGCCTTTGTCTTGACTGGGCCATGCCTTTTCTTCTGATTACCAATCCATACATTTTAAGCTTCCGCTTCTTCAAAGACTTCGGGGCGAACGCTTCACCACGGCGAGACTCTTCGACGACGACTTCACCTCGACCACAACGTGCGAATGAGGGAAATTGAGCGGTGAAGCAAGAAAAAAGCAACAGTAACCATCCTACAGTTATAGTATCTACAACCAACTAATAATATTGTTCCAATGATCTGGACTGACGCACACTTTCGCTTCGATTCTTCTCCACGGTCTCACTCATGCCAAAGTATTCTGTAATATGAGGTAGTCTCCGAATATAACTAACACCCCAGTTCGGAAGTTATTCCGGCCAATCGCCACCCAATCTTCTCAGATCACAACATAAGGCATAGCTTGTGCTTCAGTCACCGCTGTCGCAGTATTGAACGGTCGATGTTGATTAGATGTCAATACGCACGATAGACATTAGGACCCGCTCACAGTCCACGACGTCAGACCGGGAGCGTCTGACCCGGAGACCACCTCAACGGTAGGTCGGAACGGGTCAAGTGTTGTATGTGGGCAGAATTGCCTCTCCCTGAGAAACAACATAGTGCAAATAGCTCGACCCCAATACAACTCTGTGCAGCGTTAGGCACGACGGAGGTTGGGCCCTTGGTGGCGTTAGCTCCCTGTCTGCACGCGGAGGGCGGGCTCAAGTTGGCTGAAAACAGTGATGGTGAGCGAGCGGCATAGTGGGTAGAGGTGCGGTGAAATCTCCATGATCTCTGTTTCCAACCAACTTGAGCCCGCCCTTCACGTGCAGGCAGAGGGCTAACGCCTCCAATGGCCCAACTTCCATCGTCCCTAACTCTGTACAGGGTTGTATTGGAGTCGAGCTATTCGCACTTTGTTGTTTTCCAAAGAGAGGCATTCTGCCCATATACAACACTTGAGCCGTTCCAACATACCGCTGAAGTGGTCTCCTGATGAGACGTATGAATCGATTAGTGCCGAACGATCGCGGAGCGAACGTCGATACGCTTTTTTTTTGTCCGGCTGGCAGTCGTTGTTGTTGCGGATTACAAACAGGGGCCGGATTCATCGAAGTTACTACAGTAACTTTAACGGAGAATTGTAAGCAAAAGCTCAGATAACGCGGATTATCAAGCAGTATGGTGAGCGGTAAGCCGCGTTATCTGAGCTTTTCGCTTACAATTCTCCGTTAAAGTTACTGCAGCAACTTTGATGAATCCGGCCCCAGGTTCCCGCGACTTCCGCAAGCTTTGCCGTGCGGCTACTGAAGCATAGAAACATACTAACATGCGCTTCCATTGCCATATAGCTCCAAGTGATGGTAATTATATACTTATTACTACGTAATAAATGTAATTATATTCTATTGCCTGCTTTCTACAACTCGGTAGATACCATAGTTCAATGCCGGCTAGCTGTTATTCTATTGACTATTTAATAACCATTGTAATTAATCCATATGTGTGCAGATTTGTGAACGAGTGTGTCTGTAGAGAAACCGCTGGTATTCGGATCTGTATGTACACTCCTAATGTCCGTGAGGAATATGTAATATGTATTCGTTTCTGCACAGCTTTTCTCTTCAAGTTTCTGAGTGTGTTGAGTTTCTTTGTCTGCTCTTCAAAAAATGGGTTTCTCATCTCGTAGTCTGGTCTGACTTTGGCTTCTGTCTTATGTTGTTTTCTTCATGTGATGAATCTCACGTTCTCAGAGCTGTTCATTGTAAAACACGTGTAGTCAAGACTGTGAATAATTTGACGACCCCAGAGAATTGGGAGGTTTGCTTGCCCTGGGCGTGACCCGAACCAAGAGCAGTCGATCCGGGAGGTATGCACACGATGGTCGTTGCGACTGCGCTACCACGTGCCCCAAATTAAACTTTACTTCAGAAATTGATGGTCACTTCGTTTGAAAATGAATGAAAACAAGGTTTTCTCTAATCAAACTCTCCCCAATTTTTGTCATCAATCACTGGTAGTTGTATGCTGGACGGCTTGATCAAGTGCATAGGCTGCCCTGAAGGATCTGCTCCAGTGTGCCTTCTTTCCAACTGAGACAGTACCTGTAGTACACGAGGGAGGTGCCGGGCACATTGGCCAGCCTGTACTTTTCCATCAAGCCGACAGAGTAAGGCATAAGAGAATGGAGTTTTTTTGGGTGCAAGAAGCCATTTTAGAAGAGGATTTTAGTAGTAGTTATGTCCTGTTTCACCTCTAAGCCCTATACAGGATATAATTACTGAAGCAACGAAGCGAAAGAAATACAATCACTCCCGGAGGATCATCAGTAGGGCAGGGAGTGACTGCGATACTTGAGTAGCCATGAGCTGTGTTTTTTATATGCAAAAAACAAGGTCAGAAGGGGCCGGTATTGCCTATGGGACCTGGTCGCTGAGAGGTCGAGGTCGGCGGGAGAAACCTACAGGGGTCTACAGGGGAGGTCATGCTTTGATCATTTACCAGTATTCTAAAAAATGCATTTAATAGCTAACTCATTAATTCACACACCCCTGAGTTATCCATGAGTAGTTCAACAGCATCTTGCAAAGGGTCAGTAGTGTCATCACCAGGTTAATCACCAGCGAAATCCTCTATATAGGATTCCGAATCTATCCTAGTCGGTGGGGGACATAGCTAAAAATTATGTAAGCAGTTGACTTGGGTCTTACGCGGATCCGCTCGAAGAGCACAAAATAGGACCCAAAAACAAAAAAACAAACAAATCGCCGCCTGGGCGCGCAAAGCACAGCTGATCGTCGCCAGGGTCCACCATAGCAAAGTGGCATATAACTTCGTCTGCTTACAACCGCGGTGAAACCGAATGTATTCCTTTAAATAAAATTTGTAAAATTATAGGTCCTATTTTCACCTCTAGAAGCCGCTCCGTGAGTGTCAAGTCAATTTGTCACATAATTTTTGCCCCTCCCGCGACTAAGATGGATCGGAGAATCCTTGGCATGAAAGTTGATCAGCGCATGATACCATGAATTTTTATTGAAATGTAAAAGAAGTGGACCGGTGCAAAATTATAGGCCTTTCTGTTTATGAGCAAACCGAAGTTGATGCTACTCACGTGACCGGCTTTCCAAACAAGAAGATCGCGTAGTTTGAGTCCACACAAAAAGCCAACAGGGTGTCTGTTTGTTGTTCTAGCTTTTCTTTTAAGTTATTAGTTGTAATTGTCTTGTGGTGAGAAAAAGCCTCAGCTGGAAGAGTTCCGTTGGGAACATCTTCAGCCTCCTGAATCAGGTCCTCCAAAGCGCTTTTTTTGTATTGTTAAGTTTTGTTTTGTAGTTTTTAGGTTAAAAAGAGGTCTATAACTCATGAAAAAGTTCAGGATGCCGAGAAGCCAGTGCCTGATGCGCAAAAGAAGTGAATCTAGAAGCGTCGGAGGGGTTTATAAACTTGTATGCCATAAGATATGTGGATTATGCTATGAGGATTTGACGCAAGAATGTGCTTTTGTGACCTGTAATTGGTTTTGCTGTGAGAGCTTGTATGTCAAGCGCACGTATTACTTTACAGCGTATCATTCCTGGAATTTGGAGCTATCGCGCACTTTCTGCTTGCAGCTGCATCACTAATCGGTCAGAATTGTATGCTAGCATATCAAAGGGCGATAGGCTGTTTCGATGAACAGCGTGTTTCTGGTAGAAAAGGGGTCCGACTTCCGCGCCTGTAGGTGGCTGTACGCAACAAAAAACCATTCAAAAATTCTCATGAGATTTTGTTTGAGGCTGGTCGAGCCTATTTCACAACTTTGTATTGCCGATAGCTTTACTTCATTAAAATAATAAGATCCCTACCATCTTCGTACACACTGACTCGTAACTACGTAAAGTCTTATTTGGCGCCCTGAAATCAATTATTCTCAACAATGCCAGACTAATGTAATTGGTTTTCGACGTACTTCATTGATAGTTTTGTTTTTCTTGTTAACAAAGCTCTTGACAGAGCTCCTTTTAATTATGAGTCTGGAATCATATGAAATCAAAACGAGTAAATATACGAAAATAAATGAAAAGAATGAGATCCAGTGAGACTGCACCGTAGGAACTACCCGTAACGTGTGCTATGCTCCGAACACATAGCGCACGTAACCTAATTTTTTCCAAAAGTGCAAAATTGTTTGTTATTTGGCCTTGAATATTGTTGCTACTTGTAGTGACACTGAGAATTAATTGTAAATTTTGTTTATATTTGGCCGACTCACCGTTTATGGACTGCATCACTGTCCAATGTGATTTGGTGGTTCATAATTGGATCGACCATGTTTTACAATTGATAAATTGGCCACGACACTATAATCCAAATGGTGAACATACAACGACAATAATATTGCCTTTGTTGTGATGGTCTTATTATTGTATTGTGTTGCTTGGCTTGTCAGCGGGTCCGTCACAGTCCTATAGGCTGGCAGGAGCGCACTGAGGTAATCTGCAGTCGGTAAAGTAAATTGAAGTGCCTTTCCATCCGAGGGGCCCGCTATTTATACCGACGAGAAATGGGTGATATGTATAGTGGTTTAGACGGGTGGTGCATCGTTGAAAAGTGCTGTAAAGCTACTGCTGTAAACCTTGACTCACGAACCACTGTTCATGACATACAATTTCCCATCGGTCCACTTCTCCTACATTTCAATAAAAAATTCATGGTATCTTGTACTAATCAGGTTTTCTACGAAGGATTCTCGTATAGAGGTTTTCTGGAAAAACGGCTATACTGTCAACAAATAATTTGAGCCGTCTGGTTTATTTATTTCTGTTTTAAAGTTTTTTGGCAGCAAAATCAACATTGAATGACTTCGGCAATATTTATTTAAGAGGGTCTTATTCTACACGAGAAGTTCATGCGCAGAATTGATCTCCATTGCTTTTCCTAAAAAATGGCGAACTAACGATATGATGTTGCAAGCAATCAAAAAAATTCTGGAAGTGTTACCAGTATAGACACACTAGTCGAGTGTAGTAATATATGGAATATTCGGAGAAGACGTAGTGTACCGCAGAGCATCCGTATTTTGTAGGCTGATGGTGAAGTGCTGTTTCGTTGATCTGAAATGTAATTATACACCCACAAGTATACCGCGCTGCCTCTCTGACTGAAAAATTACCTTCTGTTTTGGCATTTCACCAAATAGATGATCGAGATGCTTACCATAGAAGGAGGTCTTACGATTCCAACGTTGCCACCATCTCAAAGAAAGAACGGCATGAATAAATCAAAGCTGCGAGTTTTATTGAAAAGGTGATCTTGGATACGTTTAGAGAATGAAGAGTGCAAGAAGGACGCGTTTTTATGCCTTTTGAAATTAAAAGTGTTGTGACCGAAATTAACACATTATTAGACATAGTGAGGTTGACAAGACGCACACCGAGTATAGGTATGGCTACTGTCACCGATACACGGCATAGATTCGCACAAGAAGCAGCTCGTTCCAAGTCGTGCTTTTCCTATATCAATAAATATTCAGGTTAAAGTGCATTTGAATTTTCTATTTTTCTAGGCGGTCGCTATTCTGTAAGGCTGAGATGTGGTAATAAAATGGGTACATCTCGTTTATGCGCACAGCGGTGGGCGGCAACGGCCAGAACACGGACCTTAAACGCGCATCGCGGGACAGGCGCTATGATTAATGCCACGATAACGCTAGGAGCCGAAACAAAAAGGAAGGATATATCAGGTTGTCTGGAAAGTTTTTAGACTAATTGTATGGTAAGACTCAGAACAACCTATCTTTGCCGGCTGAAGTTGAAGAGGGCCGGACTTGGGAGACTCGTGTTCTATGTCCTGTATATGTAACTACCAGAAGCATGTGCGACATATCGTCTCCTGTTCACAGTGGTGCCTTCGCAATGGACAACAAGAAGATGCTCTACCGACCAGCTCACCTTCCACAGTACCGCGCCGGCCGGTCCGCGAACGAGGCCCATCGCTTTCTACAGGAGACAATGAAGAGCAAGCCCCCTCTCGGGCGACGTGCTTCAATTGGTACCGCAAGTTCGACAATGGTGACAAATCGCTCCAGGATTCCCGACGCAGAGGGTCGACCACATACGCAGAACAGACAGCTCGTACTCGCCACCTGCGGTGCTCGACCTGATCCTTCTGTACGCAAACTTTCAGACCTTACAACCTTTAGACTCCTAAGTCCACAGTACACGATGTTCTTCGGTCTTCAGGCGAAGTCGCGAAGTTGCCTCGAGTCGTACCACATGCTTTGACGTCTCAGGAGAAACGGAAGCTTGTTAATGCCTGCACTTCTGTCCTCAACCGCACATTTGCTTGGATCGACTCGATCGTCACCGTGAATGAAAAGTATTGCGTCTACGACAATTTGGTTCGTCGCAAGCACTAGTTGGACTTCGATGAGTTGCCTCAACCGCAGCCGAAACGTCCTGATCACATCAAAAAGGAGTTGCTTTCCTTGTGGTGGGACATCAATGGCCCAGTATTCTGGGAATTGGCTCCCACCGGTTCCATGTTATACTCGAACGTGTTCTGCGCTCAGCTTTAGAGAATGAGCGAAATCCTACGTAATCGCAATCCCAGAAGAGGAAGAATTCTTCTTCTCACGGATAACGCCAGACCTCACACAGCAAAGAATACGCAGAAGAAATTGGAGGAACTCGGGATTGAACTGGCACCCCATCCGCCGTACTCACCTGATCTTGTACCCAGTGACTACCACGTTTCCGATCGCTGCAGTCTTTCTTAGCTGGAAACAAGTTTGCAAATCGAGAGGAAGTCAAAAGTGGTGTCAACAACTTCTTGCTGTCCAAGTCCCCGGAGTTCTTCGCTCGTGATATTTGCTTTCTACCGGAAAGATGAATGATAGTGGTAGCTAATAAAGTTATTAACTACACATTGTTCTCCGACATTAGTGTAAAAACTTTCCGGACAACCTAATATTACATTGTTGGGCTCGAATGACCCTCGAACAGTCGATTAGTCAAATTCGAATGCTCGGGATATCGGGTTTTTCGAATACATCCGAATTCGGAAATTTAGGAAACTGTCTTTTTTGTATGCAGTCATACTTGAATATTAAAAAAATACGTTTTCGAGTATATTCGAGTTATTAGGGTGATGCAAAAATAATGGTTGTTTTGAAGAAACTACTTTTCAATACTATAAATCGCTCCAATGGAAAAGCTGTTCGGAGCGTCTCTTTTATCATATTTTTAAAGTATTATTTTACTTCTACGATTTTGTTGTATAATGTAAGAGTTACTTATGCCGTTATTGTTAGACATTTTAGCAGCTATTTTCAATAAAATTGGCAGGATTAGAAACCCACGCCTGTCTCGAATATCTGCAGAATTTCGTCGAATTTATGTGGTATGGAGAGTGACCATGCACTAATTCTTTCCCCGCAACGTCGGCAGCTTCTCCAACTGTGTCACAATCCAAGGTCTGGAACGTTCTTGAGAGTAAAGAGTTTCGAATGTGAAGACTACGCTAAATGCGTCCTTATAGAGTAATAAATTGTCTAGATGTCTTTATGTCAAACCTTCTCTTTTGAGCTTAAATCGCTTCTTAATCAGATCGTTTGGTGGTTCTGTCCACTTTGTTTTCTATTCAAGGACAGACGAAAATTTGACTCTCCACCAAATTGAAGATATATGAACTGATAGAAGTGGTGAGAATAGAGCTGAGCACAAGGACGTGCGACTGATCATTAATAAAAAATATTAAAGAAAGCCGTAGTTGATCATTTTTAGAAGTATTCTTTAATATCATTAAACAAACATGGATTTTCAAGCTCCTAATCATGGGACTAAGGACTTATTGGACAACAGGAATGTCGATGTTTCCCAAATACTTCGACCACTTCATGGCCTTCGATAGAGTATCACATGCCAACCTTGTAAACAAAATGAGATCAGTTGGTATTGCCTAACCGAAAGTATATCGTTCCTGTAAACTCCTTTCTGCTCCTAGGTCACTGAACAGCCGAGTGCTTTAATGCAGTGTTCTTGCTCCGATTTTATTCAACATTCGCACATGTATCTAGTTAAAGATTAATTACTCCTTACCTGATGAATTCTATGGAGCTCAATTCCTATGTCCTAGTATACACTGATCAGCATCTCTTTTCTTTTGAGGTATTCGATAAGGACGAAGGAAACGGATGAACGGAGAGGGAATAAATGCCCTCTCACAGACAGCTGGCGAGATCGGACAACCTCTTGCCTCTGCGCCGTAGGCGAGATTGTGGTGACGGAGCGTGCTCACCTGTATTTAGCCGTAAAGGGTACGGGAATAACCCATTCCTCCAGCAGAATCCATCCTCGAGCGTGAGACCATCATCATGTTGGCAACAAAGACCTTTATATCATGCCTGGCGGGTGAAGAGGATTGAGAAAACCTATTCACAAAATGCTCAGGTTTCAAGGACATTGAACTCTGAGTTTAATACTACGCTATTAATTCGTAAAATACTTGCACTATCAACTAGTAACGCTTCATTAAGAAACAATTCAAATCTGTTTCTTTAAGCCTCAATTGGCTGGTATCGAGGTTGTAAGCTGTCACAACGATGTTTTGTTGCGATCAAAACATCGCTCATCCCGGATACGGGTGGGTGCTGATCGGTCCCACGAGGTGTGGATGTTGCGTTCGATCAAACGGCGCTGGTGGTGTAATGGCGTAGAGCATTCCCGCCCGGTCAGAGGGAGGTGCGGGTTCGAGTCCCGCCTGGCGCTAGAAGTTTTGATCGCAACAAAACATCGTTGTGACAGCTTCATTATGAGTGAAAGATCCTACTATATATAAGCGAGAACCGACGTTTGTCTGTCTGTCTCTGTGTGTTTCTTTGCACAGAAGTGCTGGAGGAATGGATCGAGGGAAAATGTGGGGATGGGTGGGGGTGTAGTGCAACGTGCATGGCGGTTCAGTAGACGTGCCGAACTCAACTCAACATACTCAAAATTCCAATGGAAAACGGGAAAAGTCACTATTTGGGTGAAAGAAAATTCATCAAACCGCCATTAATCATGTCGATCAACGCGCGTGGAGATGCGGTGCTGAAGGAGTGTGTTGGGGAAAAGTGTGGGGATGGGGAGAGGTGTAGTGGTGCAATGTGCCTGGCGACTCAGTAGACGTGCCGAACACGTTGCCCTTTTGGATGATCCAGCTGCCACTTATCCTACTGTATATAAGCGTTGCACAGAAGTACTGAACATTAAAAAGCAGTGACGTTACTGGACGATTCGGAGAGAACGCCTATGATAAACTTACTGAAGTGAAGAACGGATTCATGCAAAAGTACTCAGCAGGATTTTAGGTTTTACAAAAATTGATTTGGCACTCACAGCACGACCCGTCGTCTGCGCGACACGGGAGATACCAAACGCCTTTCCGCAGGTTAGCGATATTGCAAGGTCGCGCGAAGCGCGCAGGTGCGAGAGACGCCGTTAGTTTTTTTTAAAGAATAATATTGTTTGAGTAAAAAGAGTTCGAAATAATTTTGCAACGAAGCGAATGGAACGCACACCATGATTTTTATATGGCTTTTGAGCACTGAGAGAAAACTCAAATTTGTATTGCTCGCTCTTCCGTCTACATTTTTACAAAATCGTACTTCGGGAAATTGTCAAGAAACTCGCAGTTCTTGCGACATTGAAACCAACTTACACTCAAGGCAGGCCAATCAAATTTGGTGGTTGTGCTGCTAGACTCTATTGCATTGCTATTCTTATTCTTTGCTCACATGACACTTTTATCGTTTGAAAGATTTTAGTTTGCCCTCATTAATTACTATATAGCTATTATACTCTATATCATTCTTTTGCTAAATGTGCTTTTGTTGTTTTGATGCCCACGTTATGGTATTTCTGTAGGGTCCCAAATATTATTTAAAGGAATGAATAAAAAGATAAATATAAGTGCACTCAAGCAAGATGCTCCAAACAAAATCCAGTAATCCAACTCATGTAGCAGGCCTATGAAAAAGATTTCAGTGTTAACGTGACGGTTGATGTTTTAGGATGTCTGTGCAAAAGCAGACACAACTTCGCTTATATCAGAGGGGAAAATTTTCTCCTTTTAGGACTTGCGTTATTCGTGTTTTCTATGTTTGCGCTTACCAAATTCATGCCTTCGTGAAATTTTTCCATGTATGGGATTTGCCAGTCCCCCGTACTGCCGCAGCTTGCTGAAAATTACAGAAATTGCTAAAAATAGTCTACAATTTGTCGCAACATACGAGAAGAGCCAACACTAGGTATTCCGAGCATGATACTAGGTACCCAAAAGCTGAAGTACGTGGTAGTTTCTCTACAGAGCGCTACATCTTCAGCGCAAATTCCAATGGGCTGGCTGCTAGATCTCGTGGTGGGGCAACTATAACGACGATGAAGTCTAGTGAGGACGGCGTATATCCTTCATTTGCACCGAAAGAAATGGACAGCTCTATCGATGTACGTTCTGCAGCTTGCACCCGTCCCTTCGTTAAGACTGTTAGTACTTAGTCGAACAGTAAACGGAACTCTGCGCTGTTGTGAAGAGCATACCATATCACTTCGAGCGGTACGCGGTCTAGGGCCTTCTTCGAATCCAGGATGGCGTATATAAACAGCATCCTCTCATAGTGTGTTTCACTTTTCATTGTCGAATAAACCTTCGACAGTAACTCGTCCAACCGTCAACGTCACAGACATAACAATGCACAAGAACAAAAGCCGGTGCGGGTTCTGCTCCCTGCTTACTGGTCGATAGAAAGCTGGGTACTCTCAGTGTTTTTTCGCACTTAAGATAATGTTCTCATAACTCTGACGATGAGGATGACAAAGTATGGTTATTGAGTTAACCAAGCAGTGTTCTGAAATATTTGTATTATCAAGTCACTTACTGGCAAATGTCTGCGGAACGACATTTCCCAAGAAGAACAGCACCTGAATAAGTTTTAAAAAAGTATGCGAGTTTTACAAAGAAAGTCTGGGAAAAGTAAGGTGAGTAAAAGGGGACTTACGATGCCGAGCATAAGCATTTTGATTTTGATGAATGGCAATAGTCTGTGCACACCTTAAATAGGTGAATCCCAGCTCTGCTTGCCGTTCCCATATATTTAATCACATCTCTTTTCACATTTACATTAGACTCGCACACATTTGAATAAATAGTCAGTGTCGTGTACTGTTGCGCTGAAATATTATCATACTGGAGTATCTAAATGTTTGCCAAAGACGTGGGTGTGGGCACGCCATTTTAGGAAAAGGACGGCAAACAAGTTATTAGGCTTGAAAAATCCTTTCGTCGTTTTTCGCATTTTAGTCTAAATTTCGCCAAAATGCGTAATGTTATATGCCATGCGAAGGAGAACGATCTTGGATACCAGATAGTATATCTTCTTTTTTCCCGTTTCAATTCTTGTCAATCTTTAGGTTATTAAGTTGAAGGTCAAAAAAGTGAGCCTGTTGTTGCGTGCTCCTGAGTTGCGAAGGTTCTACCAGCGAGGAAGTTATGAAAGTGTGCAAAAAAGTGGTGGTCGGTTGGCTCAAGGTCTGGTGAGTGAGTCTGGAGTTGTTGTCTTACACAAAAAGAGATATGGTGGTTTTCTCTGCAATTGTAACAATTGTGTTGAGTACATGTGCGACTTCTGTGATATTGTACGAAGCACTTCCAGCACACAATTAGTCCTTTTATTGCATTTCTGCGCTCAATGGATGTTTTGATGGTACGGTAGTCTCCGGTGTGGTGATTGACAAAGGAGGCATCCCTGTGCTTTTATTAGCGTCAGAAGGCGCACTTCTTGAAAAGGTTCTTTTTTAAACCAGACAAGGAAGCGTATCTATTTTCGAAAGGCGCTCTCGAAGAATTTCCTCGTTGGAGTCGTCGAGTAGAACACCAACCGTTAGCTGATCGTTCTTTTTATTTCTTTTCATGATAACTTTGATGATATCTTAAGGAAATTTTGAAAGGATTGTGTTGATTAAGAAGGGCTCACGCTTATCGCAGATATATTAGCTGGTGGCAACTACAAATAGCAGCTACAAACACTGCTTTGACAGCTTCAACAGCCGCTGAATTATACGAGACCTACTGTTGCCTTTGTCTTCATATTTTCTGTGTAAAACGTCAACGATAAGGCAGTAATTTTTGCCGCTACAGTTATAGTACGGCTTGCAAAAGGCTCATTTTTAAAGCGAACTAGCAGGTTGGAGTAGGTGTCGAAACGTGCGAAACGCTGATCATCGGTCAGCTCATGAAGCACCTACTTCGATGTCTTCTTCACCTTGCCGATTCTCACCAAATGTCTTGCTACCGTATTATGATGTAAGCCAAGGTCTTCTGCTAACGTATTCGTCTCCGGATTTGCTCCGACGACTCTCCTCAAAAGTTCATCGACAAGAGTCGACCTGCGCCCACGACCCCGACCCCGCAAAGAGCAGGAAAATACCTCCCGAACGGTATGTGTGACTTCCCCTGAGACGGAATGATTTAGGTAAAAAAAAATCTTATTTATTTATACATACCTCGAAACGGAGATCAACTTTGCGACAGCCTAACACTTACTCCTCGGTTGCTGACCTGGGTCCGTATGCTTGGCTTGGGGCCTATCACTGAGGAATACATTAAGGGACAGGGGAATCCGACAAGGCACATCCCTTGAGGGGAGACTACAACTTTCACGAATTCACGAACATGATTCTGCTGATTGCTGATTTCCGCGGTGCTTCATTCCTTCCTCTTCTTTGCTAACAGATCACGAGTTTTTGTTTTTGTTGCTCTTATTGTGTTTGAGCTTTACTTTTTAACCATTGTATACGTGGTACCCAAGTAATAAATGAAATATAACAGGGCGCTGTAGTGCAGTCATAGGAGGTGTCGGCTTTCGCGTGCATCCGATGTCAGGTTTTAAGGGTGTTTTGGGTTCAGAGGGGGAGGGGGCGTCTAATGGCAATCGTGCTTAAAAGGAGACTAAAACTTTCACGAATTCACGAACATGGATAACTCTTGCACAAGTTATCCTGTTTGGGGCTGCATTCTGCCTTAATAAGGTGACGGAGTGATTTCCCTGGTGGCAGTACCTTTCAAGTCAGAATTGAATTGTCATTCCCTTCTGTGAGGAAGGTCACTCGTGGGATGTCACAGGGGGAGTGCTATCTCCGGTTTTTTTACTCTCTATACTGCCGACCTTCCGTGTATTCTGGAGGGCTATGGTGTAGTGTACAAACAATTCGCTGACGACTTAAAAAGCTATCGGAAGCTTGTGGTTCTAGGGAATCGGTCCTTCGATCCATTTCGCCTCAAGTAGGATCTTAAGGCCCCCACACACTTCTGCGGCAACGCCGCTCGCCGCTATGGTTAAGGATGCGGAGGGACGCCGCCGGCGGCGAGCTCTGCGTCCCTGCCCTATGGTTAAGAATAGAGTCGCGGCGTTGCCGCCGAAGTGTGTGGTGCCGTTAGAAAGGTCTGGAGCTTGGGAGTTGCCAAATGCAGCTGAGAAAAGCGTATTTATGAGGCTTTGAGAATCAAACTTACCGTGCAATTGCAGTCAGGTGGTCACTCTTTAAGCAGGTTTGGCTTTGTGAGGGGCTTAGGCTTTCTTTATGACAAATCTATCAAATTATGAAAATCTTGACTTGAATGCTCATATCAAACTTTCACAACAAAGCTTCAACTCGTAATACCAGAACTTTAAGGGTTTGTCAAGCTGTGGTGAGAAGGTTTTAATTAAAGGGTATAAAACATATATTAGACCCGTCATCAGTGTTTTATCCTCTCAAAAGGAGAACTGACAATTGCTCGCCTTGCGACCGGATTTAGATCCGGACTCCTGGGTGCTTCCTCCTTGTCAAGGATGCTCGAAAGTGACTTCTCCACTCACTGGAAGTCACACCATAGTTATACTGAATGCCAACGCCTGTACTTTTGATACCGATATAAATCTGTCATTAATTTTAATCAGTCTCATTTAAAACAACTTGATATAATATTATGCTCAGCTATGCCTTCGTTTTTTTGGGAAATAGGTACTGGTGTACTTAGTGTACTGCACTATATCTTGTTAAAAATAGGTCTACTAGGGGTAATCTGCCATGAGAAGTATCATAGTCGTTTTTTTTTGCGGAAATGCCTTATAAGCGAGTTATATCAAGTTCGAATCGCCCAAGGCCTTACGAAATAGCGCGCGATGGTAGGAGACGCAGAGTGCATCTCCTACCGATGTGCACTATTTCGCCGTCTCTAGCCTGCAGCAGAGGTTAGCCGGAGAATGAGCCTTGAAATCTCGAAAAGCCTTGAAAGCTCTGCTCTGTGTTCTCCTCCGCTGAGGCAGAGGAGAACACAGGATTCAGCAGGGAAGGGACTCCAGGGTGTCGCTCAAGTGAGCACCCGCGTTAAATTTGTCTTGATCCTGGAGTACCCTCCTTGCCCAATACGGAAGCAAATAAGACGCGGACCTGTAATCGATACGAGGAGATAAGACTGCATTTACATTCGCTGTGTTTAGCTAGTCGCCATGCCTGTGCGCCACGGTATGCCCCCTCCCCCCTCCCCATCCTCGGGAACGACCACGAATACGTGCTGGTAGGAGGCGGAGTCTCTGCGTCTCTTACCAGCACGCGCTATTTCGCAAGGCCTTTGGCGATCCGGACTTAATATAACGCGCTTATGAAGCATTTCCGCAAAAAAAAAACGACTATGATATTCGTTCTTTCCATGGCAGATTACCCCTAGTAGACCTATTTTGAACAAGATTTAGTGCGGTACGCTATGTACACTAGTGCCGGGAAATATTTTTAAGCCCTTTGCACTGAGTGTTCTGAATAATCTGCAAAGGCGTTTCTCCAATTCTTTTGCAGTTCATAGTGTTATCCAAGGTGGCTCACGATTTTGTTGGTGTTGCTTCTGCATTGTATTTAATCATCACTGTGTCTTTCCTTCGTACGTTTGGTTTCTGTGTCGCACTTTAAGTGCAATGAATAAATAGATAAAATTGATGGAAAAGGCACAAAACAACTTTACTAGGAAGGCGATGCTGAGAATGAAGAAGACGAGTTTCTATGGAATACCGGGCTCTGGACAAAGGAACGCATGGTTTTGCTCGACACCCTTGAGTCGCGGCAGAAGCAAAGTGATGTGTGAACGGTTTTGAAGACACTTTCAGGATTAATGAAGGTTTAAGTTAGTAAATTTTAACCCATCATCATGTCTAGTACTCAGGGAATTCGGAGAAATTTGGAGATAGACCGCCTAAGACCAGGATCTGTTTCATTTGCTTCTCATGTGCAGAGCCGGATCGGGTTATATCACGATCACGAATGACGTATCCCCATCCGCAGTTTTTTTCGATTTTTAAGCGCATCTCAAGGAAGTGGCTGTTATCATTTTCATGACAATTGCCATGACTTGTTGCCGTTCTGTATTTGGTTGTCTTCAGTTTGTACTTTTCAGGGGACTGCCTTATGCAGCGTGTTGAATAAGTAAATAAATAGAAGTGGTTTTCAAGTTCTCCTGGCTACGAGGTTGTTAGGTGGAATGTTCATTCTGCTGATAGCGATTGCGCTACTACTTACTGATACAAGATGCAAATAGCGAATCCACTTTTGCGAATCCCCGAAATTTTTAATTAAATTCACATTTCCTCGTGTCAGCTTGCACTACACCCCCCCCCCCCACCCAACTAAACATACGAATAAATTTTAAAAATGAATTAGAGATCATATAACTCAATAAACACGAATACGACAGTGTTTTATTCAGTACAAAGAAATGCCTTCTCCACTATGACCGAACACCCACATCACTGTGCCTACTGAAGTTCTTTATTACCTTTTTCTTCAAACGCACATGAGGGCGCAACATCGATGACATTTTCGTCACGATATGTACAACCTAACCTGTCTATGCGCATCACACACGACTCAGAAGTTCTCCGAGCATCGTGGGGAGGCACACCAATCTTTTGTGCGATATCCGAGTGGCGCCCCTTCACCTCCTCCCGAGCTATTTCCTGAAGAACGCCGCAATTGATGCATGGGCTTAGCTGTTGCTTATAGAAAAGGTATTGTTACAAAGTACTAATAGCATTTCTTGGAATTTTGTGAGATGAGTTGGTTTTTTATGAAGTGGACCTATAATTTTTAGAGGCATCACTGTCCGGTGTGATTTGGTGGTTTATAATTGGATCGACCATATTTGTTTTACGCTTGATAACACGGTCCAGTGTAATTTGGTAGTTCATAATTGGATCGACTATATTTAGTTTACGCTTGATAAATTGACCATGACATCATTACAGTCCAACTGGTGTACATTCAGCGACAATAATATTGTCCTTATTGTGATTGCCTTATGCGTGTATTGTGTTGTTTGGCTTTTCAGCGGGTCCGCCACAGTTCTTTGTGCTGGCAGGAGCGGACTGAAGTAGTCTGTAGTCGGTACAGTGCCGGACGCGTGTTTTGAATAGACACCGCAAAATCGCGGTTTTTGCGGCGTCTATACAAGAGACGCATCCGGTACTACAATGTTACTTGAAGTTCTTTTCGAGCCGATGGGCCCGCTACTTATACCGAAGAAAAGTTGGTGGTATTTATAGCTATAGCGGTTTGTGGGGCGGAGCATGGTTGCAAAGTGCTGTAAGCTACTGCTGTAAATCATGACCCATGTGACGTATAATTTCGCACCGGTCCACTTCTCTTACATTTCAATAAAAATTAATGGTATCTTGTACTAATCAGGTTTTCTGCCAGCGATTCCCGTATTGAGGTTTTCTGAAGACCAGCTATACTGTTAGCAAATTATTTAAGCCGTCTGGTTCACAACGTGTTACACCACTGTTGAAGGACATGGCAGGACTCAACAACAGTCGAACATGGAACATCTGATGCCGTCTGGTTCATTTATTTCTGTTCTAAGGTTCTTTGGCAGCATTAATATCTTTGGAAATATTTATTCAAAAGGGTCTTATTCCACACGATAAAAAGTTCATGCGCAGAACTGGTCTCCATTGTTCTTCCTAAGAAATAGCGAGCTAACGATGAGATGTTGCAAGCAACTAATAAACTTCTGGAAGTGTTACCAGTATAGACACACTAGTCGAGTGTAGTAATAAATAGAATATTCAGAGAAGGCGTGATATACCGCAGAGCAGCCGTATTTCGAAGGCTGATGGTGAATTGCTGTTTCGTTGACCTGAAGTCTAATTATACACTCACAAGTATACCGCGTTCCCTCTCTGACTGAAAAATTACCTTCTGTTTTGGCATTTCACCGAATAGGTAGTCGAGATGCTTGCCATAGAAAGAGATAGGACGATCAAAACGTTGCCACCATCTTAAGGAAAGAATGGCATAATAAATCAACGGTGCGGGTTTTATTGAAGGAGTGATCTTGGATACGTTTAGAGAATGAAGAATGCAAGAAGGGCGCTTTTTATGTCTTTTAAAATTAAAAAAATATTGTGACGAAATTTCACATATAGCCGCATGCACACTTTGCAGCGGGCAGCGGGCAGCCACGCTGAAGCATAGCGTGGTGCTGCGGGGTCCCACTGCGGCAGCGGAGGCCGCAGTGAGGGGGTGTCCACACTTCCGCTGCCGCAGTGCTGCCGGCAGCGGCCGCAGCGGCAGTGGCAGTGAGGAATGGCTCGGGCATTCCTCACTGCCACTGCCACTGGGGAAAGGACGTGAAGTGGCGTCGAGTTGAGGTGTTGTGTACACAACACCTCAATTCACGCCATGTTGCGGGCATTTTCCTGTTTCCTTCTCCTCTGAGGTGTGTTGAATTGGTTTTCGAGTTTATTTCGACCAGATAAACGAGGGTTCTTGAGTCTTGAGACAGGATCATTGACCAATAGGGCGCTGTAAGCTACTTGTAGATCGGAAACACTACGAGCGAGATTGCGAGTGTTCTTTCAAAATCGAGTAAGGAAGGGTTAGAGCGATGATTCTTCTCCTTCCGGCTGGAGTCAGCACAAAGAAGTCCCGTCGTTGCGAAACTCACGGAGTGGAGTGGGTCGGGATGTTTCCAATGTACTAGGTTGTAGGGGACGTTCTCACGTTCTTGATTTCTAACTTCAAATGATCATAACTTTGTTCATTGCCAACTCTTTCCGATAAGTCAAAAGCTGTCCTCGTGGAGTACCGCTGCCAGTGAAATCCGCTAGTAGCCATCTTTCAGTTGTGAACAACTGGGAAGTTAGAGCCATCTGTGAGAGGGCGTTCTTGCAGCACTCTGTACGCGGCGAGAAATCTCCTCTAAAAGCATTCCAAGATGCGAAAAATAACGCTGTTAAAGCTTCATATGTGAGGGTCACGCGAAACCGAAAACAGCTTCCAACCCCAGGCCCTACATTTTCTTTTGCGGATAAGTTCGACGATGTCCTATTTGTATTTGACAAGTAAAAGTTGCCACTAGGAAAGGTCGCAACTTTTACTTATCAGAGAAGTAAACATTTTCAGCAGGTTTTGCTTTGTTCTCAAAATTCCATCGCCACGTATCTGCTGTCATTTATTAGCTTGCTCACTAGATTCATTTACTTTCGAAATTTCAATTAGAATTTCAAATTTGGGCACTCAGTTCACGGCATCCGGACTTGACAAGCTGACACAGGTACGTAAAACTGTCTATGAAGTAATTGAGAATGACTGAAACGGTCCAAGGTCCAGAATATGCGTCGCGTTCCGCCCTGAACCCACTTCGGCTATCGATCAGCTGGCAACTAGCCAGCCACTGCTCCGCTGCGTGCCGCTGCGGCGCGGTTCCACCTGCTGCAGTGGAATGTGGGCGGCGACGAGCTCCGCCCACATCCCACTGCCCGCTGCCCGCTGCAAAGTGTGCACGGGCCTTATACAGTCTTATAACGTCTTCCCAAGAACCGGAGAAAATCCACGCTATAACGCGAGTCACGTACTAACCGGAGCTGACATTTTCTACTTTCTATTACGCGCAGATTTAACTATATTCGCATGCAATGAGTAAATATGCGCTTAAAAATAAAATATGACTACGGTGATGAAATATGTGACCATGAAGATAGTATGAAGACAAAGAACATCCTGAGATTCTTAGTTAGGTCCTGCCCTAAGAGATTCTCTTTGTTATATGCATAAGTATGACAGATAGGTGTGAGCAATTACAAGTGCCAGAGGTAAGTTAGACGTGATTAAGGACAAAACTGTGTAACTTGATGTTACACAATCTTTAGTTGGCATCAAAACTTTTGCACAAAGCGAGACTCGGGCCAGCACTCTCCTCCTTGTGGATAGGATGTTAGCCCATTACGCTATCAGCGCTGTTAAATCGCTCCGCCATATCCTTCTCGAAGTGGCCTGTCAGCACTTTTCTATGATATCGGGATGATGCGTGCGATAAAATATCGCAGTTGCTGTAATCCTGTCCGGAAGGCAACGGTTGCAGATACAAACCATGCATGGCGCGAGAGCTCTGATGGAAACACCCAACACTGTTCTGACAGAAAACATCATATGACAGCATATAACCTCTACACAAGCTGCTCTGGGCTTTAAAAATGTTGTGGAGTATTGTTTGAATTTCGTGGACTTTAGCCCACATCTGTCGTTTCTAATAGAGAAAACCCGCCAATCTACGAAGCTTTATACGGCTATTGGGAGTTCTATGCTGTGCTCAACATATTAAACATGCAGAATACGAACGCTTGAAGCCGCGCGAAAAACGTCTATACGTATCTAATACATTGTATCACGGATGCTGGTCCTGACTGTGAAAGAGGCAATAGGAGGGTGGGACTGATCACAGACGCCGTCAGTATCTTGCTCTTGTGGGACCGTAACTGAGTCCGGGTCGCGTTACAACGGGAGTCATTTTGAATACAAGTTTCTCTCAAAACCGCGCTTTAACGGGAATAGCGTTCTATCCGACGCGTCTTAAGCGGAGTTGATTTGTACGGCATAAAGGTAGGCTGACCGAGACCAGAGAAAGCCTACGTTATATCGAGAGTCGCGTCTTACCCGCAGGCGTTATAACGAGAGAGCACTGTAATTAGACATAGTGATTGTAGATTGACCAAGATGCACAGCGAAGACATGCATGGCTACTGTTACCGCTACACGGCATTAAATCGCACAAGAAGCAGCTCGTTCCAAGTCGTTTTTTCCTATGTCAATAAATATTCAGGCTAAAAATGCTTTAACACATTTGCGTAAGCCTAGAGCGGCTAGTAGAGCGGCTATATGTTGTTACAGGATGTTTTGTTGCGATCAAAACTCTTGCGTCAGGCGGGGCTCGAACCCGCATCTTGTGCTTTCCGGGCAGCGATATTCGCCTTACACCACCGGCGCTGTTTGACCGCACGTAACAACCGCGATATCCGTAACATCCAATAGAGTTTTGATCGCAACAAAACATCCTGTAACAACATATAGCCGCTCTACTAGCCGCTCTAGGCTTAAGCAAATATGTTAAAGCATTGTTACTAGTAAGGTCTTCAGCTTAATCAATTCCATGCTGATATCAGCGGGCGGCCCATCCCCGTATGGCGGCTTTTATACTTGCGCCGCCCGCGGCGCGGCGTGATGGTCGGCATGGCTATCGACTTTTCGCGCCGCGAGGCGGCGCCGCATCGCTTTTATACTCCGCCGCCGCAAAACACCACACTTGACGGAATTTTGGATTACGGTATTCGGCGAATCGCGCCGCTGAGGGGAAGGGCGCGGCGCGGCGCGATCAGCCGCGGCAGACTCGGTGTAGGGTGGGAGATTTCACCGTTTCGACCAAACTTCTCCTATTGGGAAGGAGGAGGGGGTATTTAGGGTGCTGATCACGAGTCTGACATCGTTTTTTGAAGTTACAGACGATTACTAGGTTTGCATGATTAGGGAGTTTGGGCGAAATCGGTGACCATGACCTTAGTCCGTACATTCTGTAACCTAGGAAGAGAATGGAGACATGTAGACATTCAAGAAGATTCATATTCCACGCCAAAGATATGCTTAGTGCACAGCGACCCCAGAATGGCCATATGAGAAAGAGTTTTGGGTGATTCTCGACGATGAGTACCTTCCAGCAGTTTTACTTTTGGACCCGCACATATCGCAAAATAAAGAGTGGTTTAAAGCCGTTTGCATTGCAGGGGATTCGACTCAATAGCACACTCACCAGTTTCAACCGTAGGTTGAGCGAACGACTTCGACTCCAAGCTTAAGAGAGGAATCGTCGCTCACCGAAGAAATCCCACGACAAACATTGACAAGATGCATTCCGCTGATCAGCCAGACGAATCCTTTCTGTTTCGCTCTCTCAATGACTCATGAACTTTCCGGAGCACAGGCCATAGTGCGCAGAAGCTCGTGGCCGCGCGTCGCTGACGCTCCCCTTTCTAACTGCAATCGCGCAGCGGCGCGGCGCAAATTCGGGGCGCGGCGCGACTGGCCGCGCCGCGACGGGAGGTATAAAAGGCGCCTATCACGGGTGGGTGCTGACAGACCTGGAGGATATCGCGCATGTTACGTGCGGTCAAACAGCGCCGGTGGTGTGATGGCGTAGAGTTTTCCCGCCCAGTCAGCAGGAGGACCGGGTTCGAGTCCCGCCTGGCGCAAGAGTTATGATCACAACAAAACATCCTGTAACAACATACTTGAGGATAAAGTTCACTTGAATTTTCTGGTTTTCCAGGAAGTCGCTATTCTGCAAAGCTGAGATGTGATAATAATAAAGGTGCATGTCGTTTAGGCACACAGCGGTTGGCGGGAACGGCCAGAACATGGACCGTAATCGCACTCCGCGGGATAGGAGCTGCGATTAATGCCACGATGACGCTAGGAGCTAAAACAACAAGGAAGCATATATTCTGTAGTTGGGTCGAGTGACCTTCTTGAATAGTCGAGTAGTCAAATTCGAATGCCCGGAATATCAGGTTTTCCGGATAAATTCGAATTCGGAAATTTAGGAAATCGTCTTTTTGAATGCATTCCTACTCTAATATTAAAAAATTCATTTTCGAGTATATTCGAATTCCATTAGGGTGATGCAAAAATAATGGCTGTTTTGAAGAAACTACTTTTAATACTATAACTCGCTCTAATGGAAATGCTGTTCGGAGTGTCTCTTTTGTCTTGTTTTTAAGTCTTATTTTGCCACTATGATTCTGTTTTATAATATAAGTGTTATTTATTTCGTTCTTGTTAGACTTTTTACCATCTATTTTTGATAAAATTGGTAGGATTAGGAACCCACGTTTGTCTCGAATATCTGCAGAATTTCGTCGAATTTTTGTGGTATGGAGAGTGACCATCTTGTAACTCTTTCCTTGCAACGTTCGCAGCTTCTCCAACTGTGTTACAATCCAGGGTCTAGAAAGTTCTTGAGTGTAAAGAGTTTCGAATAGAGAGACTGCGCTAAAAGCATTTTTTATAGAGTAATAATTTGTCTAGATGTCTTTACGCCAAACCTTTCCTTTTGAGCTTAAACCACTGCATAATCAGATCGTTTGATGGTTCTGTGCACTTTGTTTTCTATTCAAGGACAGACGAGAATTTGACTCTCCACCAAATTGAAGTTATATGAACTGATAGAAGTGGTGACAATAGAGCTGAGCACAAGGACGTGCGACTAATCATTATTCAAAAAATATCAAAGAAAGTCGTTGTAGATCATCTTCAGAAGTATTCTTTCATAGCATTAAACAAACATGGGTTTCAAAAGGGAAATCAACTATGACTTCAATGTTTCAAGCTGCTAATCAGCTTGGACTAAGGATTTATGACACAACAGGAAAGTCGTTGTTTCCTCATTACTTCGACCTCTTCATGGCCTTCGATAGAGTATCACATGCCAATCTTGTAAACAAAATGAGTTCAGTTGGTACTGCCTAACCGAAAGTATGTCGTTCCTGTAAACTCCTTTCCGCTCCTAGGTCACTGAACAGCGGAGTGCTTTAATGGAGTGTTCTTGTCACGATATCATTCAACATTCGCACATATACTAGTTAAAGATTAATTACTCCTTACCTGATGAATTCTATGGAGCTCTATTCCTATGTTCTACAGGGTGCGCCAAAATTATGGCGACAGCACATGCGCAAACAATTTGACCTTTTATTCGGAGCGTCTGCTTTTTTTCGTGCTTGTTTTTATTGAGTCAATTAGTTTATGCTTACCTCAGTCAAACATAACAATAAGTCGTTTTTCAAGATAGTGAAGCGTTCGTGCCACCGTTCTTAAATCATTGAGCTTTACCGTCAAGGCTTCTCGGCACGCTACATTCACCACCGTCTTCGAGTTCATCAAAATATTATGAATAAGTCCATCAGACGCTAAGAAGACCTGGGAACTGAAGATGATAGATCCGGACGGGAAAGACACGTATCTTTGACAACCACGGACAACATTAGGAAGGTAAGTGAACGGATTCGCAGGGAGCCGGCGCGCTCGGTCCGCCGGTTGTCGGGGAAGATGGAGATCATAGAGACGTCGTTGAGAAGAATCTCCCGTAAACTGGGACTTAAGGCCTACAAGAAGACCCACGTGCACCCTCCTGGACCTTCAAACAGGAAGGAGTTCCAGCTCACCGAGCAAGAATGCTGCAAGACTGATGCAAAGGCATCTTTCCGCAATTCATCAGCTTCCACGAGTGGCCAGCTAACTCTCCGGATCTGAATCCGATGGATTACACCGTCTGGCCATCTCTGGAGGCCAAATCTTGGGGAAACCTCACCGCCCCGTAGATCCTTTGAAGGAAGGCGTGGGATGAGCTCAACGCGCCTTACTTGCGTGCCGACGTCGATGCCTTCCCGCAGCGCCTCAAAGTCTGTATAGACGCCGGTGGAGATACCTTCGAATCTCAATGTTGCGTATAGTTTACAATAGACTGATAAACATTATCGCATCGCTGGTTTCTCGAAAGTACGCGTTTTCTCTCTCGGCGAATTGAATATCTTGTCGCCATAATTTTGGCGCACCCTGTAGTATACGCTGATCAGTATGTCTCTTTTTTGATTCATGCGGTAAGGGACGATGGAAACGGATGAGCGGAAAGGGACCAAATGCCCTCTCACAGACTGCTGGGGAGATCGGACGACGTCTTGCCTTTCTAGACAAGATTGTGGTGACGAAGCGTGATCACTGTATTTAGAAAACGATATAGGATCTAAAACACAGTTATGCTATGACTTAAATCTGTGTGGTATTTTTTTCTATTGATGAACATGGGAAGATATTGTCAGAAGATAATTTACCAAGGCGACATACAAAGGGGTATTGTGAGTCCAAATAATTATTAAGAATAAGCACATCTTCGAGCTTACGTAGAAATGTGTGGGCGTAGAAGATTGAATATTGGACACGAATTTAACGCTTCCTCTTGATATAGTTGGCACAATTGAGACTCTTCCGATATTCTTTATTGGCAAGCTTTCACTGCTTATCAGCTTTCTCAGGTCTTTAATTACATTACATATAGTGAATACCTTCATCAAAGCATACAATAATAACAGTAAACACTAACCAGCCTCGCTAACAGAGCTTCACCACAGCAACGCTCCTTACAAATGAAATCCTCTTGAGGAATAGGCACGTAGGCTGTGTGGATGGGGAAGATTAAGTGAAGCTGAAGAGGTTACTCTTTTTTTGCTGTTTCTGTTGACCCAATGATCCTAACTGAAGCAAACATTTCGTGCTTCTTCAGACCTTGGAAAAGAAGATTTCATAGAAACGTCGGCAGTAATAAACCCCTTTATATCAAGCCTGGCAGGGAAGAAAACTGAACAAACCTGGTCACAAAATTCTCAGGTTTTAAGACATTGAACTCAGAGTTTAACCCTTTCACTACATTGTTCGACGATGTAGTCGGACACCATCATAAAAATAGTTCATGGAAAATTATCACACAGTTAATAGGGGGACGGTCAGGAGGTACACCCGCCCCTGCTGGGGGCGTGCGATTTTCCTCTCATTCCACTTGCTCACCCACCCCCAACCCCTAGGCTTCACCGGGAGTCTAACGGTTGCCTTACGAAACCATTGACACGCAAAACAAAAGGTCCGCAGAACAGCGGTGTACCTCTGACGCCACGCCCTCCAGCAAGGGGCGGGTGTACCTCCTGTCGCGCTGCCATTTAATAGTACAATATTAATCAATGAGTTCACTAATATCTACGTCAAGATGGTCTATAGCAAGCTTCATTTGTTACTCTTTTTTCGTATCTAACAAATCTACAAATAAAATAATACAAACAGTCAGCGCGCGGGAACAATACGCGCTGTTCCACGAGGCAGTCACCTGAAAATCGCGCGTGTCGTGGAAGGGTTAATGAACTAATGATATTTCTTAAAATCGTTGGTTCCCTGAGCTTCATGGGTGTAACTTTGACTTTGCAATAGTGAAGCTCGACTTGGTCAATTCTTTATTGACAACGTTTCGGGCTATAAGCCCTTCTTCAGGTCTAAAAACAGTTATATTGCACATCTCTACAACAACACTTTACAAACAAATAGAGGGCTTTCCGGACAGACCTGGGAATCACAGGGAGGAGGAGGGGCCAGGGATGTTCAGTGGTGCGTTTGACCGGAAATGAAGCGCAATAGTCCTCGGGCTACTTATATATCTTAGTGGGCAGTGACCGCTCTCTCATATTTCCATGTCGCCATCATTGTCAGCCGGTCACGCCGCGTACCCTTATAGGGTGATAAGCCTCATTGCATTCTTTATTTCATCTGTAGAAATGTGCAATATAACTGTTTTTAGACCTGAAGAAGGGCTTATAGCCCGAAACGTTGTCAATAAAGAATTGACCAAGTCGAGCTTCACTATTGCAAAGTCAAAGAACTAATGATACTTCATTAAGAGTAGATTTGTTATATCATACATATGAGGCACATACTGGAATATGGCACACCTCCTTTTTGATTCTCCAAAGATTAATATTGTTTGACTAAAAGAGTTTAAAACAATTTTACAAGGGAGCCGATACAATACACCATGATTTTTGTATGGCTTTTGAGCACTGATAGAAATCTCAATTTTGTATTGCTCGCTTTTCCATCTAGAAGAAAGCGTTTGCAAAATCGTTTTCCGGAAATTGTTACGAAACTCACAGTTCTTGCGACATTGAAACCAACTTACACTCAAGGCGTTTCAATCAAATTTGGCGGTTGTACTGCTAGACTCTGTTGCATTGCTATTCTTATTCCTTGCTCATATGACACTTTTATCGTTTGAAAGACTCTAGTTTGCCCTCATTAATTCCTCTATAGCTATTATACTCTGTATCATTCTTTCGCCAAATGAACTTTTGTTGTTTTGATGCCCACACTACAGTATTTCTGTAATCTTCTAAATATTATTTAAAGAAATGAATAAAAAGATAAATACATATAAGTGCACTCAGTCGTAGATGGGCTGCCTTTATCATTTAAGCCAGGTGCTCCAAATAAAATCCAGTAATTCGACTCATGTAGCAGGCCTATGAAAAAGATTTCAGTGTTAATGTAACGGTTGATATTTTAGGATGTCTATACAAAAGCATAAAGCATAGAAAATTTAAAGCAACTTAGGAGGGCAGGCTAACCTGCGCGTAGGTGACACAACTTCACTTATATCAGATGGAAAAATCTTCTCCTTTTAGGACTTGCGCTATTCGTGTTTTTTATGTTTGCGCTTACCAAATTCATGCCTTCGTGAAATTTTTCCATGTATGGGATTTGCCAGTTCCCTGTGCTGCCGCAGCTTGCTGAAAATCACAGAAATTGCTAAAAATAATCTACAATTTGTTGCAACATACGAGAAGAGCCAACACTTGGTATTCCGAACGTAATACTAGGTAGATAAAAGCTGAAGTACGTGGTAGTTTCTCTACCGAGCATTATATCTTCAGTAAAGCGCAATTTCCAAAGGGCTGGCTGCTAGATCTCGTGGTGTGGCAACTATGACGACGACGAAGTCTAGTGAGGACGGCGCATATCCTTCATTTGCACAAAAAGCAATGGGAAGCTCTATCGACGTACGTTCTGCAGCTTGCACCCGCCCCTTCGGGAAGACTGATAGTACTTAGTCGAACAGTAAACGGAACTCTGCGCTGTTGTGAAGAGCATACCATATCACTTCGCACGGTACGCGGTCTAGGGCCTTCTTCGAGTCCAGGATGGCAAGATGCATGTTGTGTACGAGTGAATTTGACTATCAGTCTTGATAGTATTGATTTTCACACGTATATAAACAGCATCCTCCCATAATGTGTTTCACTTTTCATTGTCGAATAAACCTTCGACAGCAACTGGTCCAACCGTCAACGTCACAGACATAACAATGCATAAGAACAAAAGCCGGTACGGCTTCTGCTCCCTGCTTACTGGTCGGTAGAAAGCTGGGTACTCTCAGTGTTCTTCGCACTTAAGATAGTGTTCTCATAACTCTGATGATGAGGATGACAAAGAAAAGTTATTGAGTTAACCAAGCATAAAATAGGCTAAGCTGTGCTTACGTCTTTTAGTGTTCGGCAATAATTCATATTATCAAGCCACTTACTTCCAAGTATCTGCGGAACGACATTTCCCAAGAAGAACAGCACCTGAATAAGTTTTAAAAAAGTATGCGAGTTTTACAAAAAAAAGTCTGGGAAAAGTAAGGTTAATGAAAGGGGACTTACGATACCGAGCATAAGCATTTTGATATTGATGAATGGCAATAGTCTGTGCACATCTTAAATAGATGAAGCCCAGCTCTGCTTGCAGTTCCGTCACATTTAATCACATCAATTTTCACATTTGCATTAGACTCGCACACGTTTGAATAAATAGTTAGTGTCGTGTACTGTTGCACTGAAATATTATCATACTGAAGTATCTAAATGTTTGCCAAAGACGTGGGTGTGGCCACGCCATTTTAGGAATAGGACGGCAAACAAGCTATTAGGCTTGAAAAAATCCTTATTCAATCTATACAATGTCTTGTGGTAAAAAAAATGTTTCGCATTTTATTCTAAATTTTGCGGAAATGCGTAATGTTATATGCCATGCGAAGGAGAATAATCTGTGATATCAGGTAGTATGTCTTACTTTTTCCTGTTTCGAAGTGGAAAGTCAAAAAAGTGATCTTCACCGGCAGCTCCTTCCCTCCAGATAAGTCGAGCTTTTTCACACAACTTATACAAATCCATAGAAATGATGGTTTGCTTTATATGAAAATCTATTGGGTTTTTCGTACATTTTGAATTTCGATCTTTTTGGGTATTAGAATGGAGTGTCCAGCACATGTTTAGAATTCAACAAAGTTGACATTTCCCGCGTGGTCAGCCTTATTAAGTTTCGACACCCTTGTAACTCGCATTCGGTTGTAGAATCGCGAGTAAACACGACATTAAATATCATGTTACTGGAAAGTTGTCGTGGTTTAGTCAGGTCCATTTCAAACGATTATACCTTTCTTCATGCGCACCGGATTCAGTCGACATCAGCACCGTTCGAATCACCACACCTTTGCAACGCGATACTAGCGGAACACTTCTATCAGCGAAAAAGCTCGGATGTCGAGATGCGACAAAATTTCTAAAAAGGCTGTTGTTGCGTGGTCCTGAGTTGCGAAGGTTCTAGCAGCGAGGAACTCACGAAAGCCCCCAGAAAGTGCTAGCCGGTTGGCTCAAGGTCGGGTGAGTGAGTCTGGAGTTGTTGTCTTGTACAAAGGGAGATATGGTGGTTTTCTCTGCAATTGTAGCAATTATGTTGAGTACATGTGCGACTTCTGTGACATTGTACGAAGCACCTCCAACACACAGGCAGTCCTTTTATTGCATTTCTGTGCTCAATGGGTGTTTTGATAGTACGGTAGTCTCCGGTATGGTGATTGACAAAGGAGGCATCCCTGCGCTTTTATTAGCGTCGGACGGCGCACTTCTTGAAAATTGTTCTTTTTTAAACCAGACAAGGAAGCGTATCTATTTTCGGAAGGCGCTGTCGAAGAATTTCCTCGTTGAGGTCGTCGAATAGAACACCAACCATTAGTCGATCTTTCTTTGAATTTCTTTTCATGATAATTTTGATGATATCATAAGGAAGTTTTGAAAGGATTGTGTCGAATTAGAAGGGCTGACGCTTATCGCAATTATAATAGCCGGTGGTAACTACAAAAAGCAACTCCAAACACTGCTTTGGCAGCTTCAACAGCCGCTCAATTATTTGAGACCCATTGTTGCCTTTGTCTTCATATTTTCCGTGCAAAACGTCAACGATAAGGCCGTAATTTTTGCCGCTACAGTTATAGTACGACTTGAAAAAGGCTCATTTTTAAAGTGAACTAGCAGGTTGGAGTAGGTGTCGAAACGTGCGAAACGCTGATCATCGGTCAGCTCATGAAGCACCTACTTCGATGTCTTCTTCACCTTGCCGATTCTCGCCAAATGTCTTGCTACCATACTATGATGTACGCCAAGGTCTTCTGCTATCGTATTCGTCTTCGGATTTGCTCCGACGGCTGTCCTCAAAAGTTCATCGTGAAGCGTCGACCTGCCCCCACGACACCGATTTTCTTCGAGATTAAAATCGCCAGAAGCCAATTTTTCGAAGCAGATCACCATTCGTTCGCAAGGACAGTCGGTCTCAAAAGCGCTGCTTAGGTAGCTTAATGCCTCTATCGCAGAATGTCCCAATTTAAATTCGTAAAGCGTGATGGCTTGATAGTTGCGTCGGTTCATGATCTTACGGAGTCCTGGTAAAGGTCGGCTAGAAAAATTGGAGCGACACCAACATATGTTTTCTGAAAGAGCAGGGAAAATCCTCCCGAACGGTATGTGTGGCTTTCCCTGGAAGGGAATGATTTAGGTTAAAAAACATTTATTTATACATACCTCGAAAACGAGATCAACTTTGCGTCAGCCTAACACTTACTCCTCGGTTGCTGAGCTCCCCATTTCGACATAAGAGAAATGGTGCGGACAGCGAAGGAGATCATATGTTTCTCGCGGAATTCGACCTGTGAATTGAGGAATGAAAGTAATTGGGCGTATCTTTCTTAAACTCAGAGCTTGATTTTCACTATTCTCATTTTTTAAGCCCCAATGGTTTATTTGTTCCATTGATGATTGCTTGCTACTAGGTTTTTCAATTTTTCTAAGTTTTAAAGTTATTATTTGTTATTGTAATGCAAAACCAATTCATCTTGACAAATTATTAGGCTGTCACATAAGTTCTGCCTAATTTTCGACGGTAACTTTAGGGGTGAAACATCTCAGCAGAAAATAAAGTTTGTTGATAAAAGTAAAACCGTTACAATCAATGCAGTTCTGCCAACGATAAACAAGAGCACTAATCCCGTTTCGAAAGAAATTTGATTTCCTAGAAGTGAGGAAACACTTAAAGACAATGTCGACACCTGCTTCATTGGAAGTTTTTCTTCCTGAGGAAGCCATCAAGATGTTTGAAAAGGTGAAAGTCCGTGGGGTCTAGGTCCGGTTAATGAGTGGGGCAGGTAATTACCCTGTCGAGAAACGGATCGTTTTCTCCTTATTATAAGGGAAGAACAGATCTCCATATCCACCTCTCCTGCTCCTCAGTGAGCTCGTGGGGCGCCCACTTATCCAGCTTTTTCACCTTGCCTATCCCATCTAGGTGCTTCGAAATAGTTATACGACTGATTCCAACATCTTTACCCATCTCATGTACAGCTCCTCGTGGATCGGCTTCCAGACTTTATTTCAAACGCCCGTTATCACACTCGGGTGGTCGTTAGTGGAGTCCTCTCTCCATGCCATCTTTATGTTTTGAGTTGCTTCGCTCACACTGTTGCCAGCCTGGACTCATGAAGCATTATTACCCGGAAGTGCATTTTTCATGGTTTTGTCCAGCACCTAAAACTATGCAATGCTCACGACTTTTTAGAAACAGTGTATCAAGTTTCATAGAGCGAAACAAGCACTACAAAACAATATACAACTTATATACAACTACTTTCAGTACACGTCGCGTAGGTGAGCAGCATTGGTAGGTAGGAACGCCCAAACTAATCAGACCGCATGGAATGGGTATGCCAGAAGGGCATGTACAGTTGGTACCCTGATGGGCTGGTGTGTGTTCGGCCTGTGCTCTGTTTGGTTACTATTAACTGACGCACTCTCACCTACCAATGCTGCTCACCTGCGCGACATGTACCCTACTTTCTCTATCCATGAGAAAATCAATTACAAAGTAACGTCTATCGGAATCGGACAGAACTTATGTGGCAACCTAATAATTTCATCACACACTAGAGGGCAGTTAATTCGCGCACTTGCCGGCCTGCCGGGTACATTTAATTAAGCGATTATGTGTTTCAACATGTAACTTTTCGTAAGACCGAATCGTGTTCGACATTTAATGCAAGGACTCTCCATTGAACGCACGCAAAAAAAAATACGGACGAGTTTTCGAGTTCCAGGAGCTTACTCTAACGCCCAGCGAGTTAGAGCTGGCATTGCGGCGAAGTAAGGGGAGGGAAGCAGCGGGATTCACCACCTACTCAACGCCCGTCGAGTACGACGACGAACGCGACAATGGTGTAACATAGTTCTAAAGACATTGACTCAATGTCCTCTCCCGATTTCTGGCGAGTTATCTGCTAATAGTGACCGTTGTACAAGCGACGGGACGTCGCAGTCCCCACTTCTTAACTCACACTAACGCCGTGGATTGGCGCACATCAGGTGAGTGAACTTTCCGGAAGATGTCGCATATACCATGTTCTCTTGAATATGACAGAGGAATAAAAACACCAGCGCTTTTCTTTATGTTAGGAAGTCCAACAAGGTCGCTACCTTTTCTTGAAAGGCTGACAACTACATGATCTCCATCGGAGGGCATGCCAGCAACATTTGAAAAATCGTCTGTACTTATTTTAAAAGAATTAAGGCAAGAACTATTCGGCTCGAGTCTGCTGATTCCCGCGGTGCTTGATTCTTTTTTCTCCGTTCCTAACAGATCACGATCAGATCATGTTTCTTTTTATTTTTTTTATTAGCCTATATTGGTTGATTTGTTGCTCTTATTGTGTTTGAGCTCTTCTTTTTAGCCATTGTATACATGGTACCCATGTATTAAATAAAATATAACAGGGCGCGTGTTGTGCAGTCATAGGAGGTGTCGGCTGTCGCGTGCACACCGATGTCATGTTTTAGGGATGTTTTAAGTTCAGAGGGGGGGTCTAATGTCAGCCCTGCCTAAACGGAGATTAAAACTTTCACGAATTCGCGAACATGGAAAACTCTTGCACAGGTTATACTGTTTGGGACTGCATTCTGCCTTAATCAGATGATTGAGTGATTCCCCTAATGGCAGGACCTTTCAATTCAGAATTGGATTGTCATTTCCGTCTGTGAGGAAGGTCACTTGTGGGGTTCCACAGGGGGAGTGCTACTTCCCGTTTTATTTGCTCTCTATAGTGCAGACCTACCGTGTTTATAGGACTATGGCAATTCGCTGACGTGTGCAAACAATTCGCTGACGACTTAAGAATCTATCCGAAGCTTGTGGTTTCAGGGGATCGGTCCTTCGATCCACCTCGCCTCAAATAGGAGCTTGGAAAGTCGAAGCTTGGAAATCGCTACTTGTCGCAGCTAAAACCGTATTTATGAGGCTTTGAAAATCAAATTTACCGTGCGATTGCAGTCTAGGTGGCCACTCTTTAAGTTTCTGCAGAAATAAGAGAAGTAATTCATCACATTCAGCTTTCATTGGCATTACTGCGTCAAACATGCACCTGCTATTCTGCAGCGACATATCATTACCATTTCGCGGACATCAATTTGCCCTCGAAAACACCGTATGTAAGCACCACGATTCATTCATGAAGTTCATTCTTATTCGTCTAATAAAGTGCTCTTCAAACGTCCTCTTCAACAAAAGCAGGGAGATTTTCTTTATGGCCACAATCTTGACTTTTATGCTCGTGTCAAACTTCTTTACAACGAAGCTTTAACTCGCAATACCATATCTTTAAGGGTTTGTCATGCTGTGGTGAGAAAGTTTTAGTTAAAGTGTATAAAACATATATTAGACCTGTCATAGAATGCGGCTCATCCATGTTTTGTCCTCTCAAAGGGAGAATTGTTGGGAAAGGCACAAAAGATCTTTATAAGGAAAGCGTGTCTGACCAGGAAACTATTTCAACGGTAGGTCGGAATAGCCCAAGTGTTGTATATGGGCAGAATTGCCTCTCTCTGGGAAAGAACAAAATGCAAATATCTCGACCCCAGTACAACTCTGCGCAAAGTTAGGGACAACAGAAGTTGGACCGTTGGCGGTGTTAGTCCTATGCCTGCACGAGGACGGCGAGCTCAAGTTGGCTGGAAATAGCGATTATGGGAATTACGCCGCCCCTCTACCTACTGTGTCACCATCGCTCGCTCGTCATCACTGTTTCCAGCCAACTTGAGCCCGCACTCCGCCTGCAGGCATAGGGCTAACGCCGCCAACGGTCCAACTTCCGTCGTCCCTAACTCTGCGCAGTGTTGTATTGGGGTCGAGATACTTGCATTTTGTTGTTTCCCAGAGAGAGGCGATTCGGCCCATGTACAACACTTGGGCCGTTCTGACCTACCGTTGAGATAGTTTCCTGGTGAGTCTGATGGAGCCTGGTTTCTGTAGAATACCGGGCTCTCGACGAAGGAACGCATGGTTTTGCTCGACACCCTTTAGTCGCAGCGGAAGCAAAATGATGTGTGAACGGTTTTAAAAATACTTTCAGGATTAATGAAGGTTGAAGTTAGTAAATTTTATCACATCATCATATTACTCGGAGGAATTCAGAGAAGATTGGAGATAGAACGTCTAAGACCAGGATCTGTGGAAACTCCATTTGCAGAGCCGGATCGGGTTATATCTCGATCACGAATGACGTATCCCCATCCGCAATTCTTTTCGATTTTGAAGCGCATCGCAAGGAGGTGGTTATCATCATTTTCATAACATTTTCATGGTGTTACTTGTTGCCGTTCTGTATTTGGCTGTCTTCAGTTTGTATTTTTCAGAGGACTGCCTTATGCAGCGATTGAATGAATAAAGAAACAAATAATAGTTTTCAAGCTCTTCTGGCTAGTTGTTAGATGTAATGTTTGTGGGGCTGATGGCGATTGCGGTACTACTATGGTTAGTGTCACAAGAGACAAATAGCCAATACACTTTTGCGAAATTAAATTCACATTTCCTCTCAGCTTGTGCTACACTCCCCCGGGGCAGACATAACTCCAGCGCCGCGCGAACCCCTGGCGTCGCGCGCGGGTGCGACGAAATTGGACGAGTTGTCGCAGTCTGGTTGCTCCCATCAGGGATGGCTAGCGACGTAATACGCGCAGTCATTGGGCGAACGCGCAGGCTGATGAAACTGGGAGGAAATCTAAAGCAATACATTAGTACATTCGAACTTCCGATTTTCGTAGAACATGCCTCTCTTTTTTATGCGTCCGTTAGAGCCAAGAAGGATAGTAAGCATAGGATTCCCAATCATTTATTGAGTCAAAAGTGATGCAAATTCAGTTTATCACAAAAAATTACAGGAAAAGCATCGAAAAGTGGCCCACAATAGCGCAGGTCTTGCATCGGTCGGCGCCTCGTTTTTTTGAGTAGTGAGTATCACATTTAGAGAGTTTGCCGCGAACAGGGTCGGGGGGGGGGTCATCATGTAGGACGGCTCTACACAGCGGTTGGTGCTGTACGATTCTGGATTTTTTGGCAGCACTGGTGTGCTCTACCTCACCGGTGAAGTGAGGTAGGCCATTTCGGGCCACACTTCACATACACATGCCTTCCCACCAAAACGAATGCCCAGTATCGTCATTATTTATTCATGGTGGGTCGTGGGCTTGACCATTGGCAAAATTCCATGCTCCGCGGCTAACCATGCTTCACCGAATGCACCTCCTCGTTTCAGCGCCGCGGCGTCGCATGCGGCTAGCGCGCGACGTCGCGTTGGAGTTACGTCCTGGAGCCACACTTCCCCCCCCCCCCCAACTAAACATACGAATAAATTAAAAAACTATTTAGAGATCATGTAACTCAATAAACACGAATACGACGGTGTTTTCTATAGTATAAAGAGATGCCTCCTCCACTGCGACCTAATACTCACCTCACTGTGCCTACTGAAGTTCTTTGCTACCCTTTTCTTCGAACGCGCATGAGGGGGCAACATCGAGCAGATGATATTTTCTTCGCGATGTGCACAACCTAACCTGACCATGCGCATCCCATACGGTTCGGAAGTTCTCCGAGCATCGGGGGAGCCATTCGAACCTTTTGGGAGAAATTCGAGTGGTGCCCTCCCCCTCCTCCCGAGATATGCTCTGAAGAACGCCATACTTGATGCATGGACTAGTGTAGACTAAACTGTTCTGATAACCTTATTAATAGTGTGCCAAGCAGAATTTTCGATGTAGCTTATAACATATGTATTGTAACAAAGTACTAACCGTATTTTTTGGAATTTTGTGAAACGAGTTGTGTTTCTATAAAGTGGGCCTATAATATCGCACCGATCTTCGACTCCTATATTTCAATAAAAATTCATGGTATCTTATACTAATCAGGCTTCTTGAAGACCGGCTACACTTCAACGAATGATTTAAGCCGTCTGCTTTACAACATCCTGCACCACTGTTGAAGGACATGCCAGGATTCAACGACGCCTTCTGGTTCATTTATTTCTGTTTCAAAGTTCTTTGGCAGCAAAACCAAAATTTGAATGACTTCGGCAATATTTGTTTAAGAGAGTCTTATTCCACACGAGGAAAAGTTTATGCGCAGAACTGATCTCCATTGCTCTTCCTAAAAAATGGCGAACTAACGATATGATAGCCATCACTAAACTTCTGGAAGTGTTACCAGTATAGGCACACTAGTCGAGTGTAGTAATAAATAGAATATTCAGAGAAGACGTGATGTACCGCAGAGCATCCGTATTTTGTAGGCTGATGGTGAAGTGCTGTTTCGTTGATCTGAAGGGTAACTATACACACACAAGTATACTGCGCTGCCTCTCTGACTGAAAAATTACCTCCTGTTTTGGCATTTCACCGAATAGGTAGTCAAGATGCTTACCGTAGAAGAACACAGGACGTTGCCACCATCTTAATGAAATAACGGCATGAATAAATCAACGGGACGAGTTTTATTTGAGAAGTGATCTTGGATAGATTCAGAGAATGAAAGTGCAAAGTAAAGTAAAGTGAAAGTACGAATATGGGTATGGCTACTGTTACCACTACACGGCATAGAGTCGCACAATAAGCAACTCATTCCACGCCGAGCTTTTCCTATGAGAATAAATATTCAGGCTTAGTTCACTTAAATTTTCTGTTTCTTAGGCAGTCGCTATTCTGTAAGGCTGAGATGTGGTAATAAACTGGAACTTGTCGCTTATCCTCATAGCGGTGGGCGGAGACGGGCAGAACACGTACCATAAACGACCATCGTTGGATAGGCGCTGTGATTAATGCCACGATAACGCTAGGAGCCAAAGGAAAAAGGAAGGATATATTACATAGTTGGGCTCGAATGACCTTCTCGAACAGTCGAATAGTCGAATTCGAATGCTCGGGATATCGGGTTTTTCGAATACATTCGAATTCGGAAATTTATCAAGTTATAGGATAGCGACTCCTGACCTGATGAATCCTACGAAGTATCTATTCCTAGCTTCTACTATACGGTGAATGGTATGTCATCTTTATTATAGACTGGCATACAGTATATGGTATACGGTAAGTGGTGAGGGATAAGGGAAGGAAGGCAGAGGGCAGACCTGCCCTTTGACAGGCTGCTGGCAGGAGCTGACAACCTTCCGGTCGGGGCGACGTAGACGTGACTCCAGTAGCCGGCCGCCGCTATCTGTATCAGGGCGTTGCCGTCCACGGTGCGGATTGAGTGCAACCCAACAAATTTACGGCATCGTCTTTTTGAATGCATTCATATTCGAGTATCAAAAAATACGTTTTCGAGTATATTCGAATTCTATTAGGATGGCGCAAAAATAATGGCTGTTTAGAAACAACCACTTGTACATACTATAACTGTCTCCAAAGGGAATTCTGTTTGGAGTGCCTCTTTTATTTTATTTCTTAAGTCTTCTTTTGTCGCTGAGAACTCTGTTTCACATAATTAGTGTCATTTATTGTGTTCTTACTAGAGTTTTCGACAGCGTATTCGATAAAAAGGTATAGGCATTAGAAACCTACGTGTGCCTAGAATATCTGCAGAATTTCTTCGAATTTGTGTGATACTGAGCGTCACCATATCGCAATTCTCTCCATGCAGCATTGGCAGCCTCTCCAATTGTGTCACAATCCAAGGTCTAAAAGGTTCTTGAGTGAAAAAGGTTCCGAATCTAAAGGCTATGCTGAGAACATTCTTTCAGAGTAACAAATTACATAGATGTCTTTATACCAAGCCTTTCTTTTTGAGCTTAAATCACTGCGTAATCACATCGTTTGATGGTTCTATCCACTTTGTTTTCTATTCAAGGAGGGTCGAGAATTTGACTCTTCACCAAATTGAAGTTATATGAACTGATAGAAGTGGTGACGTTAGAGCTAAGCACCAGGCCGTGCAACTAATCAATATTAAAAAATATTAATGAAAGTCAATGTACAGGGTGCGACAAAATTACCCGTGCACTGAAAATTCAATGGCATTTTGAAGACAAAGATTGCAGATCAGTTCTAACTATCAAGTTTGTCTACTACAAACATGACAATTTAAATCATGCTAACAGTTTTCAAAATGATCCTCCACACAGTCCTTCAGACGTTCGACAAACGCTTCGGATGTGGCACGCGGGTACGGTTCATCAATCTCGTCCCAGGATTTCAAAAGCACTTCTTTAAGAGAGTCCAAATTTGGGTGTCTGGTAGAGCAGGTTTTTTTCTCTAAGGCGGCCCACACAGAATAATCCATCAGGTTATGGTCCGGAGAGAGGGAGGGCCATTGTGATGAAGTCAGGCAACTGCTCGGCGCACCAGCCCTGGACCACCTTCTCTTTGTGTGCCGGAGCAGATTTTTGTTGAAAGCACCAGTAGGCTCCTCCAAAGTGGAAATCGGCCCACGGCTTAAGAAAAGTTTTCCTGGATACCTTTGTAAACCGCTGCATTGGTTTTCACGCCAGATTCGATGAAAACAAGTGCAGTTTTTTTTCTGAAGATGTGACTCCTCCCTAAACCATAATGGATTGAGGCTTTTTCGCACTTTCCTGAAGACGTGCTTTGGCGGTAGCATCAGCAGGCGAGTTCCCAGTAATCCTCTCATTTCGGGAGTTGAAGACTGGATTCAACGTGAAAATCTTTTCATCGCTAAAGGCGATGTCTCGAGCGTGTGCCACTGTGAATCGTTGCAGCAACATTTTGCACCTTTCCAATCTCCTCTTCTTCTTCAGTGTCCGTAAGGAGTTGGCGTTTCTGCAGACGATAAGGGAACTTCTTAAGCTTTCCCCTGACTATCCTCCTTATTGGCCTTTCGCTTATTCCTACGTCTTTTGCCACCTGGCGCATTGATCTCCTGGCGTTCCTTCGGATTTTTTCTTTCACGAGTTTCACATTTTTCCGGTTGGTAGCTGTCGTGGTACGCCTTCTTCCTTTTATATCCTCTTCGGCCTTCAATTCCTGGCAGCGTTTTACTGTATCCTGAACCGTTCTTTGGGGCACGGAGAGGATCTTCACAATATCTCTCGTTTGCTTGCCGGCCTTATGAAGTTCGATAATAGCACTTCGATGGTTGGAATGCCTAACCATTTTGTGCTTAAGTACATATGAGCTCCAGAATGTTCAGTCAACATATAAGGCGAATGAGCGGGAACATTTTGGAAAAGAAGCAGAAAAAAATTAAAATGTTTAGGCGCACGGGTAGTTTGGCCGCACCCTGTAGATCAACTTCAGAAGTATGCTTTTATATCATTAAACATAGATGGATTTCAAAAGAGCAAATCAGCTATGACTGCAATGTTCTGTTCTCCTTGTCATTGGACTAAGGATTTACTGTACGGCAGGAATGTGGAAGTTTCCCCCTTCGACATCTTCATAGCCTAGAGTTTCACGTGCTAATTTTGTAGACAAAATGAGATCAGTTGGCATTGTCTAGCCGAAAGTATATCGTTCCTGAAAACTCCTTTCCGCTCCTAGGTCAGCCAACAGCGGAGTGCTTTATGGAGTTCTGGCCCCAATTTTATTCAACATTTGCACATATGTATATCTAGTTAAAGGTTAAATACTCCTTACCTGATGAATTCCATGAAGCCCTATTCCTATGTTATAATGTAATCTGATCAGTATCTCAAAATTTTTCTTTTTTAGGACATGCGTTATTCGTGTTTTCTATGTTTGCGCTTACCAAATTCATGCCTTCGTGAAATTTTTCCATGTATGGGATTTGCCAGTTTCCTGAGCTGCCACATCTTGCTGAAAAAGCACAGAAATTGCTAAAAGCAGGCCATCATTTGTGGCATCACACGAGAAGGGCCAACACTGGTGGTATTTTACTAGGGTTGCAGCATCATATCCTCATGTTTCTATAAAGGAACCCTTGACCGTTTAAGTTGAATAGTGAGGTTCCTTGATGTAGGGTCTTCTGCTATCTAATACAGGGTGCGCCAAAATTATGGCGACAGCACACTCGCGAACAATTTGTCCTCCTACTGGGAGTGTATGCTTTTTTCTGTGCTTTCGATGTTTTTACTGCGCCAATTTGTTTAGGCTTATCTCAATCAAGCATAAAAATAAATTGCTTTTCAGGATAGTGAAACGTTCCTGCCACCCTGCTTCGACCATTAAGCCTTACCGTCAAGACATTTCGGCACGCGACATTCACCGCCGTCTTGGAGTTCATCGAAGTGTTATATATAGAACCATCAGACGCTATGAGGAACTGGGAACCGAGGGTGATAGGTCCGAACGAGGGAGACACATATCTTTCACAACTACGGACAACATTAGTAGGGTACGTGAAGGATTTCGCAGAAACCCGGCGCGCTCGGTTCGCCGGATGTCGTGAGAAATGGATATGAATGAGACGTCACTGAGAAGAATCTTCCATAAGCAGAGTCTTAAGGCCTACAAAAAGGCTACATGCCAAAATTCGACGGGAGTTCAGAAAAATGAGAGAAAGAAGCAATCGAAACAGCTGCTCAGAAGATTCGGAGACCAACGACACCGCTTGATTCTTTTCACGGGTGAAAAGTTGTTCACAGTTGAAGAAGTGGTCAACAAGCAGAACGACCTATTTCGAACCCACATGTGACTGTGACCCGTTCTTTACGTCCTGCATCTGTCGTGGTTTTTGCTGGTGTAACGGCCGACGGAAAGACGCCGCTGTGGTTCGTTCCTCAAGGGGTGAAAGTGAACAGTCAGAACTATCTGGACCTTCTGAAGAGTGAATTGTTACCCTGTGCTAGTGCTCACTTTAGAAGCCGCTCCTGGACCTTCGAACAGGATGGAGCTGAAGCTCACAGGGCAAGAATGGTGCAGGGCTGGTGCAAGGACTACCTCTCGGACTTGATCAGCTCCCAAGACTGGCCAGCCAACTCTCCGGATTTGAACCTGATGGATTACACCGTCTGTCAGTTCTGGAAGCCAAATCCTGCAGGAAACTGCACCGCTCTGTGGATTCTTTGAAGGAGGCTCTACAGAAAGCGTGGGATGAGCTCTACTCACATACTTGCGTGCCGCCGTCCACGCCTCCCGGAAGGGCGTCAAGGCCTGTATCGACGCCGATAAAGATATTTTTGAATCTTAATGTAGTATATAGTTCACAATAGACTAATAAACATTATCGTATCGTTGGTTTCTCGAAAGTGCTGCATTTTCGCTTTCGGCGATATGAATACGTTGTCGCTATAATTGTGGCGCACCCTGTACAAAGTGACTGGAGAATATGTTCCGCTGATTTTTTAACCATAACAATGGAACAATAGCAGATATTCTGATAACGACTTAATAAACTTTTAAGCTGGGATCGTGCATTTTGCCGTGTTAGTGCTCGTATGTCTAACTGGTTTTTGTGTTATAGTGTTTATTAGTTGCATCTAGTGGTAACATCCTGAGTTGGAATTGTTTCTGGGTAGTAATTCTCGTGGTGAATGTGTTGCATTGTTTATTTGTGTGGGCCTGTCCGTGGATTGGGTGCACCTCAGCCGAATACGCCGGCCAATAGGAGCGAGGAGGCGTGGCTTATCCTGCTTGGCGGCCATAAAAGGAGAGCTCCCGGAGAAAACGGCCTTTTTGAGTTCTACTGATCGGCGGCTGAGGCCGATATTTCAATAAAGGGTTGAGGAACGCGGTAGGAGTGGTGATTTGCGAATAAAGGTAGGAAATATCGGTACTTATGAAGCAGAGGGCCCGTGGTGCCGTGGGGCTGCCGGGAAACATGTTAACGCGGCAACGGCAACGGAAACGCGGCAACCCACGGCACCTAAGGACGGGTGCTTCATAAGTATCGGCCCCGTGGTGCCGTGGGTTTGCCGCGTTAACATGTTTCCCGGCCACCCCACGGCACCACGGGCCCTTTGCTTCACAAGTACCGAAATATCTATCGATCGAAAATCCGGCAGCAGATTTAGTACGGCTTTGTTTGAGCCGTGAGGCTGGTGATTCTTTATCGCCGTCGACTCAGCCAAGTACCGCTGTAAGCTCTAATGTCTTCTTTCTATCCCACATAGTCCTTATTTTTTCCGTATGGGTTTCTTCGTCCTCTTAAGCGTTTCTCTGAATTAGTGGCAGGTCCGCACTAGTGGTGTAATAGCATCAATTCACGCTATAGAGTGCATGATTGGGATATGCCAGCATCCTTTACGTTTCACGTTTCATAATTCTGATGATAAGTATGACCAACGAGTGGTGATTGAGTTAACCAAGGATAGAATAGATTAAGCGGTGCTTACGTCTTTTAGTATTCTAAAACCTTCATATTATCAGGTCACTTACTGCCAATTGCCTGCGGAACGACATTTCCCAAGAAGAACAACACCTGAATAAGTTTTGGAAAGTATGAAAATTTTACAAGAAGGACTGGGAAAAGTAAGAGGAATGAAAGGGAGCTTACGATGCCGTGCATAAGCATTTTGATATGGATGGCTGGCACTAGTCTCTGCGCATCTAAAATAGCTGAAGCCCAGCTCTGCTTGCACTTCCGATATATTTAATCACATCTCTTTTCACATTTACATTAGACTCGCATACGTTTGAATAAACAGCTTCGTCGTGTACTATTGCGCTGAAACATTATCATACTGGAGTATCTAAATGTTTGGCAAAGACGTGGTTGTCCCCACGCCATTTTAGGAATAGGACGGCTGGTAGGCTTGAAAAATAAATCCCCACTGTTTTTCTCGTTTTATTCTAGATTTAGCGGAAAGTGTTTTGCATAATGTTGTATGCCATAGAAGGAGAGTGATCTTAGATATCAGGTACTACGTTTGCTTTTTCCCATTTGGATTCTTGTCAAACTTTAGGTTGTTAAATGAGAAGTCAAAAAAGTGACCTTCACCGACAGCTCCTTGCCTCCGTTTTTGAGTCGAGTTTTTTTTACACAACTTATACAATTTTCTAAAGAGTATATTTTGCTTTACAAGAAAATATGTTGGGTTTTTCGTACATTTTGATTTTCGTTAATTTTCAGAGCATTAAAATGAAGTGTCCAGAACATCCTAGCCTAGAGTTCAACAACGATGACATCCTCGCACTGTCAGCCTGATTAAGTTCCTCCACTCTTGTAAGTCGCGTTTGGTTGTAGAATTACGAGTAAACACGACATTAAAGCCTTAAAAGGGATATTGGGCCGCTTGTAGTGGGCAACGGGGCACGTTCCCGGGTGGTGGATACGGAAATGAGCCGCGAACCAAATGCGACCGTACTGCCCAGATACGCAGGTAGGATGAAGGAGATCGACTCCTTGCGCCTGCTGTGTCGGTTCGACTCGTTCCTTGTGTGTGGGCGTGGCATGTTCTTGCACAGTGTGCGTGGATGATCGCTTGTTATGACGTCATGGGAATGGTTCTTACCTACATTTGTGTGGTGAGAGCTCACCACTGGGGCAACTAGCTGAGAGGCAGAGGAAGAGATTTGTGTTTTTCTTCCTAGTTTCGATCTGTTGGAGTCCTCAGTTGAGCTACCACATTGTCGGTTCGCTTCGTCGGTTAACATTAATCCACTGTATGCCTCCTTGTAGGGCGCGTGTAACGCAGTCGGAGGAGGCGCGACTGTCGCGTGCACCCGATACCAGGTTCCTGGTTCGGATCTCCCGGCCAGGCCAACCAAGCCTTCCATCCCTCCGAGGTCGCTGAATTGGTACCAGACTTGTCTGGGAAGGATGAAGCGCTGACTTGTTCATCGGCTGGCCACCGCAAGTCATTGTATGGCCAAATACGCATCCATGACGCCTCCTCGACATCCCGTAGAAGTAGAATGCGCTAGCGCATCCCAGTAGGGATTGAGCAAGCCCTAGTTTATACTTGCGCCGCTACGCGGCGCGGCACCGCGATCGCCATAGATATCGATTTTTCGGGCCGCCCGGTCGATATCTATCCCGACCATCGTGCCGCGCCGCGCAGCTGTGCAAGTATAAACTAGGGCTAACGCCGTCCTTTATCCTTATCCTTATCCATATGTCTCCTTTTGACTGAGGGCAACCGTTCAGCTCTTGTGAGACAACGAATCAGGTCTATTATTCTAATTCTTTCGCTCCGTGTAATAGGCAATCTTTTCATGTTGGTTCTTGAGCACTATCGATTGTAATCCAAACATGAGTCGTTTTTATCACTTCGCCTATTCACGGCTGGGATTTCAAAGCTTTTCTGGCTTTCGTAGATTGCCCAGCCTCCAATTTGAAATTACTGGTCTAGAGAGGAAATTACCGGGTTAGAAAGTCTCCAGCTTCTCTCGTCACTCAGCTTCTTCTAGCTTCCGTCTTCTCTCGACTTTGAGTAGGCTTTCATGGGTGGTTTCCGGGTGGTTTCTCTAAGGAAGCGGAACCGCTAGAGTGGGGCTAGCGCTTGGTGGGGTAAATCGCATGTCTAATATTTGCACAACGTTCAGGCCGCTGAGGAAGGCGGAAGCGACGAAACGTTAGGCCTGGCAATAAAGGTCCACCATTACAACCTCGAACGGCATCAAGTAAAAACACTAACAACAATTACCGGGTTAGAGTTCACGGGGTACCAATGGAATCCAGCTTTCCCCTCTTGCAATTCAGAGTGAGAGCGATTCAGGGTGTCTAGGCAGTGGAGAAGGAGCAAGCCGATCTGCAAATCAATGGAACCGACCTCGAACAGCACGTCGAAGCTAAAGAAGCGATCGTTACCGTACCACTTGAGAGCTATCCTAGCGATTCTTCTGGAAAACCCTAAAGGCTACTCCACAATGTAGCTGTTTGTAATTACTTTACCGAGCAGATAAAAGTTTTCGGATTGGAAACCATCTGCATAGGGATTCTCTAGGTTTCTCTGACCACTCTTCTCTCAATTCTATTTCTCCGTCCACACAAATCTCTTCCTCTGCCTCTCGAGTGGTTTCCCGGGTCGTGAACAATAATATGCGTTCAAGCTTAACGTCTCTATAACTTTTAAAATACCTTGAACAAATTTAAACAATTGTGTGTAGAATAGCGACTGCCCCTTCTAGCCCGAAATCGATTGCAAATTCCTTTTCTTTTCGATGAATTCCAATTTTTACACTGACCGAAACTTAGGAAACTGATCACTCAGATGTTGTCCATGTGAGGGATCTATTGCGCATTCACGTTCTAGGGAAAGGACTGCTTGAAAAATCAGAAAAGTTAATTCTGGTAAAAATTACCTCCTTCGTTGCTCCTGGTATTGTGGAACTAAGTATGGGGAGATCCTATCCTCCAGTTTCCGTCAAGTGCCTTCTGTGAGAAGATGAGAAGAAATGTTTCTTAACGGTGTTCACTCACGTGAGTGAGGCTCAGAAGCATCATTGAAATGATCCTTGAATTTATTTCTAACAGCTTACTTGAATTTCATTCTAACTATACCACTGTAAAGGGCGTTTGACGAGGATTCTAAATCTATGGCTTAATTTAGAAAATGTTTGCCGTAAGGGCAACCAGTCCACTCCCTTTAAAGAATGAGATTTTGGTATAAAAATATATCGTTATAATCACCATGAGTTCACACTTACAACGGTCTATCTATTATATTTCCTGATATAGGTGAGCAGGAATCTAGAAATTCTACTAAAGCTGGAGATTTTTGGGCAATTAACTTTCTGTGTCCTTCAGCTACATTTATTTCTGCGAGGGCTGAAGGTTGCCATGGAGATGAGTATGTAGGTCATCAAACGGGTTCATGGTTGGAGGCGAGCAAGGGGATTCGAGCCTGAGAGGACCGGCCACTCTGTCAGCTTTGGTCGCACCCTTCCGCTGTTCATCTTCATGATGCCGGTAGATTGTGTGCTAGCTCGTGGTAACCATAAGCCTATAGACCTATTAGATATTCTACTCGTGTACTCCAGGGCCCAAATTCACGAACGCGGTCGGAGGTAAATCCTGCTCCGATTTATCTCGACGGCCACTTACCCGCCCACCACTTTCCGTGAACATACCTCTGTTTCTGATTCATGTCAGCGAAATCAAGGGTTTGCATTGGGCAGAAATTAGCAGCGGAGCAAAACCTTTCTGTGGATGTAATTGCTCCCCGAGGCGCTGGCAAGGTAGCACTTGGCTCGAAACTTATCTCTGGTTTTCCCGCTGCGCGTTCATAAATCGCGCGTAAGTGGAAAGTGACGGTAGGTTTTGCACTTACCTCCGATAAGTCGATAACGATTCCGGGTCCAGAACATATTACTTAACCATGTCACTTTTAAAGATATTTCAATATATTTTTTATGTGATCTCGGAATCTTCTTGAAGAGACGATTTCACCGGTACAATCAGATTCAAGTGGCTGGTACGAGGATGTAAGCTCTCATAACGATGTTTTGTTGCGATCAAAACTCTAGCGCAAGTCGGGGCTCGACTCCGCAGCTCCTGTTGACTGAGCGGGAATGGCCTACGGCATTACACTACCTACGTTTTTTGATCAAAGGCAACATCCTTCAGCTTAACTGGCTCCATGCTGGTATCGGCGGCCGGCTCATCTCGATATATGGGAGAATGCTGACAGGTCCCACGAGGTGGGGATGTCGCATTCGATCAAACAGCGTCGGTGGTGTAATGGCGTAGAGCACTCTCCTCCTGTCAGCAGGAGGAGCGGGTTCGAGTACCGCCTGGCGCTAGAGTTTTGATCGCAACAAAACATTGCTATGAGAGGATACAACCAACTTTCCAGAATGATCATCTTCAATGATTATGACGCTTTGCGACGCGAAACTACAGGGTGTGCCAAAATTATGGCGACAAGGTATTCGAATCGTCGAAAACGAAAATACAGGACTGTCGAGAAACCAACGAAGCGGTAACGTTTATTAGTCCATTGCGAACTATACAAAACATTGTGATTCGAATACATCTCCATTGGTCGATACAGGCTTTGAGACGCTTCGGGAAGGCATCGACGGCGGCACGCAAGTATGGCGCGTTGAGCTCATCTTACGCCTTCTAGAGAGCTTCCTTCAATGAATCCATGGGGTGAGATTTCTGGGAAGCTTTGGCTTCCAGAACTGCCCAGACTGCGTAATCCAGCGAATTCATGTCCGAAGAGTTGTCTGGCCACTCGTGGAAGCTGATGAAGTTCGAAAAGTTCCCTATGCACCAGTCCTGCGCTATTCTTGCTCTGCGAACTGGAGCTCCGTCCTGTTGGAAGGTCCAGAAGCGGTTTTCAAAGTGAGCACTAGCACAGCGTATGAGCTCGTCCTTCAAAAGGTTCAAATAGTTCTCTTTGATCTCCATTTCTCGCGACATCCGGTGGACCGAGCTAGTGTGAATTCGTGTTGGATTTTCACAAAAGGGAATTGCAAAATCGGCTGCACAGTAAAAGGTTGTATTTAATTGATGCTGAAAGGCCAATGGTTTCCATGACGGGCCTCTCAAGGAATAAAGGAATAACACAATACCGGACGTATATTATGGTCTTTGGGCGGAAAAATCGAAAGGAAGCATTTTTCTTCTGCTTTTTGATAGCAGCCTTCAAACTGCGTGTTTTAACAAATAAATCCGATGTATGGGATTATCATCGAGTGATCTATCGGATAAAGTGAAGAACGCTCAGTAAATTTTTACAATATTGATTCGTTGGGCCATATTCAAGATGTGACCTTTGGGTGTAGTTGCCATCATGAAGGAGGAGGTTCGCCGCTCCGACCAGAACATTGGTAATCGAGTCAACATTTTTAACATCTGCTGAGCACTTTTCTCTTTCTTGAACGGATTATTTGAGGCTGATCCCAAATGTCAGATTCATTTTCAAAAACACGTAGTCTGAAGAGCGCTACCAAAAAGCGTGGAAAAGGCGTTTTTTGCGCGGATTCCTCCCAAAGACCATGATATACGACCGGTATTGCAAACGCCGTTGCCGTCAACAAGGTTATGTATTTTTCAATTACTGTCGTCTTTTCTTTGTGGTAACACTATCGAGTGTAAGCAGTTTTACTGGTGGCCAACGATCTGAACACCGCTCGATATCAGGTGTGGCGATGCAATCAATTATACAGGATAACCCTCACCCTGAAATGTCGTATAAATAGAAGCATTGTGGGCGGGTAAACACAGCGGCTGATTCCTATATAGACATGGAGACAGCAGCTGCTTCCTGTATGGGATAGGAGGCTGGGACTCTTTCCCAAGTAGGCAGCGGCTGTCACTCCCTTATGCTTCGCCCTTCCTCTACACTTCCATCACCCCTTAACTAGTACCAAAGTGGGTAGCGGTAGTCGTAGGTGTACGGTAATGGGTTAGGCAGCTGTTAGCTGGTGACTCCCTTATGGGGTCCTGGGCTTCCCCTAGTACAACACATTACAATTAAGCTTATACATGGTAATTTGTCAGATTTTATGCCTTATGGCCCATTAGGCCTATAATCTGACAAATTACCATGCACTAATGGTCCTCGGGTTCTCCTACGTGCATACAAGTGCTATGTTAACCCATTATGGAGTTTTGTACCTCCGTTTTCAATCCTTGTCTGAAGAAACACATCCAATTACTTGAAAGCGTTCAAAATAATTACACACGTAAACTATTTATGAGGTGTTTCAAGCTAGGATATGCGGACATACCAAACGGAGTTGAAAGAGCCAAGCAACTTGGTTTACCCTCCCTACGCAGCAGAAGGAAAAGGGCTGATCTAATCATGCTTTTTAAAATTCTCACAAACAGAATTTCCATTGAAAGCATAGAGTTTTTTGATGTCCCTCTAACGAGGAGTAGAGGCGGAAGACTTAGATTGTATCCCCAAGTGCCAAGGTCACAGGTTAGGTCTAACTTCCTCACTTATCGGAACCTTAAGGACCTCATCCTGCTTATAGGCGAATCTGAAGGTTTTCATAACATGTCTGTCTGTCGGTTTAGGAACGTTTTAACCAGAAAGGGTTTTTTGTAGATGGTTTTAGTTACATATTTTTATATTTGTTGTTTGAGCTAGTGTCTTACACGCGTGTGATTGATTGTAATTCACGCCGTAAATAAATAAATAAATAAGTTTAATTGTAATGTGTTGTACTATGCAGATAAAAAATTGATGAAATAAATGTGTTGGTTGTCTCTCGGATTGATATCCAAAGGACTTGGACATTATTATACAACTTGTTCAAAGAATCTCACGTATACATAATCGGCTAATGTCACGTGTCCCTCACGGGGAAGTGGGACTGAAGCCAAGAGATGCCTACGACTTATGTCAGCCGGGTTTTATTTCAGCTTAACCATTGGCGATTGCTGGCGAACTTAGAACTTGGCGGCTGATCACCCAAGTTCACTATATATTCAGGGGTAGCGCGTCAGATATGAATGGGGACCAAATGCGGAGCGTAGGGATTCAGAAGACGTGCCGAACACGTCGGCAACCGTGCATGGCGAGCAGCAGACGTGCCGAACACGTCGGCAACCGTGCATGGCGAGCCGTAGCTGTGCCGAACACGTCAGGAACCGTGCATGGCGAGCCGTAGCCGTGCCGAACACGTCGGCAACCGTGCCTGGGACTTGTGTTACATAACACAGAGGAAATGGCACGCTGTTGTATTCACATCCGGGAGGATTTGCAGTCTGATGCTTTGTTCAATGCGCTTTTTAAGCATCCGATCCTCTGCAGCGAATGTGCCTTGAAAAGTTGGAGGAACTTGTATGGCAGCAATCGAATTAAGTACCTGCCTTTCTTGTCGTTTTAAGCCTGGTTGTTTTTGAAATGCTCCGTTGGAATTGTAACCACAGACGTGTTATATATTGAAAAATCAATAGTTTCTTTCAAACGGCAATTGAAATATTTTGCCCGTATTGTCATCAGCAATGTGGCGGAATGCAGCAGAATTTCTTCAGTAGGAAAGCCACGGAAAACACCGTAAGGCCCCGTTTATAGTTCGTCGCGGCGCGACGCGACGCCACGTATAGTGGCCATATTGATTGTGCGACGCGATCGATAAATTTGGCCTCATCGCGTGGCCATCGCGTCGCGCCGCGATGAAGTATAAACGGGGCCTAACAAGTATTATTTTGCTAAGCGTGTCAAAACTGCCTTAAAACATTTATTCGAGAAATCTTCAATGAGCGAACTGATCGATGTGCATGGAAAACTCTCAACATAACTTTCCAGCCGCTCTCCTAAAAATATTAGAAGCTCAAGCCATTAAAAAATAACCAAATGTTTTGTATAGTATTACGGATAGAGGCATATCAGCTTGTAGAGTCTGCGCCATAGAGAGTCGTCTGCTATTTGATAAACAGCAGAGCATCCGTAGCGTGTTGCATTATGCCGTTTCACCTCTTTCAGGATCTGAAATGGACGACGCAGAGTGAACGAACATTGGTAAGCTTGATAGTGAAAAACAACCCTATCCTTCGGCATCTGACTGAACAGTGTGTTCAAGTCTCCAACTCCGAAACCCGCTCCAATTCCTCGCCTGAAAGTGTGATTTCTAGGAGCAGGGACGTCGTGTGAGGTTTGTGAAAATTGAGGATATTAGATGGTAAAACTACAAGCATCAAGCACTAAAAAAGGGTGATTTTAAAAGTGGATAATAATCTTTAGCGTAATAATCGCGCATATATTTTATCAAAAGCTACCTTATGTTAATGATGTGAAGAATGAGTGAACGCTGGAGTGCTCACCAGTTCAACGATGTGAATCTGCAGTATTTCTCTCTATTGACAGTACACATATTCAGCTTGGAATCCTTATTTTCTTTATATGCTGCATCTGCGGCTACTCCGACTATGCCACAGTCCAGACTCTGCAAACATTGGAGTTCGTGGATTCGTCGGCAAGCTTTTGTTGCCAACAGTTGACCACAACAGTTGAGCTCGACAATTCAATATTAATAATTTTTAATTCAATTCAACTGCGCCGGTGGTACAAGGCTAGCATTTTGTCCGGAAAAAAGAGGGTGGCGATTAGAGTACCATTTTGCTCGCAAATAAGCATCCAGCTAACAGGTTATAGCCTATATAACCTAGGCTTAGGCTTATGGAAGAAGAACTTTTGTTTCTGACAAGCTGGTCGTTTTATCGGTTTTTTCTTTTATTTTGAGTTCCGGCAACTTTGCCTTTTTTTCAGACCCTGCAACAGTCAGAAACATTCACGACGCTACTCGACCAAGCATTATTTCAAAGTATAAAGTAATTTTAGAGGGAAGAAAATAGAGACAGGATCAGTGATGTGAGTTTGTCGCAGCAGCGCCGTTTTCTCGTAGTTTTGCCGTAGCTTTCCGACGTTGATGTTAACAATTTTATCAGCAAATAACACAACAAGGAACGGTTCCTATTCAGTTACCTAAACAAACAACAAATGCCCCATCAAGGTCGAGTCGACACGACCCAAAAAAGGTTAGGCTGGAGGAAGGAGGAGCGGGATTCCTGGTGTCTCGCCGAGAGGGCTCTTGCAGAGGAGGAGCGGATCCGAGCATCCTGTCGACGGAGCTATCGGAGAGGAAGAGCTGAATTCGGGTTCCTGTTGAAGAGCGGGGGGGGGTCGGAGAGGAGTTGCGAGATTCGGCGTCCTGTCGAGCAGCAATGGCAGCGTATTCGGTCTACTTCCGACCCGAAATTGCACGAATCGTTGACAAGGTGCGGTAGATTGCATGAGACGGTAGACAGCACCAATTTTAAAGTTGCGTTTGGCGCGACAGAGTTGCAAGGGGGGTATTCAATGCAACATTGGTAGCTGCCAGCCAATGCTGTCACGCGTCAAGAACAGGTACCCTTCCATTCATTTCCGACGGTGGGAGGGCGAAGAAGAACAAGTTGAACATACGAAAGCGCGTGGAGGCCGTGGGGCAAGCGTGACGTCCACATAAAGTGTGTTGCTATTGTCTGGTTTAATGCTCTTTTAACTACATAAACCCCTCTGAGGCCTCCGCCCAGCTATTTGAGAGTCTCCAGTAATATATGACCAGAAAAATTGGTTGCACCATTCTGAAGTTTGCAGGCGCTCAAATTTTACATAGTAAACCACTTAGTAGCCGCGTTCGCGACAGGCATCAGTAGCAGCTTGTCGCGAATGCGGCTGAGAGCACTGCGAGCGGCGAAAAATTGCATTTTGAGACATACAACCGAGGATGGCGATATGTGCGAACGTGTATGCCGACAGCAGATCTTCAAGACGTTGTGAGGGCCACTGATGCTCCCCAGACCATCGAAGGCGCAGCTTGCTTGGAACTGCATCTGCGACATGAGCTGCTCAAACTCGTCCTGTGTAGTCTGCCATAGCGCGGAAGAGAGGGATTGCATGGCATCTGGTGTGGCTTGCCTTATGTCATGCAACGAATGTGGGGAGGTCTACGCAGGGGAAACGGGCAGACCCTCTGCATATGGATTAACCACCGGCCTTAAAAAAGGTGTCTTGGCTCCTTTGGGAGAACACAGGGTCCTTCGCCATACAGGTGCAACGCTGCAGGTGTCGGCATCGATCTTAGCCAGAGGAAGCGACATCTCGAGGCGCCCTGAATCACAGCTAAGAGTCCCGAAATCAACCGAAAGAGGAGAGTGTCTGAGAGTGTCTAGCGGGGATTAGCGCCCTTCTTAGGCATATGTTATACTTCCGCGACTCGTTGCCGGCAACTGTCGCCGACAACGTGGGAGCCACTGCATGACGGGTGAGAGAGCGCTTGAGCACTCTGCTTCTCTCGAGCCACTATACTCCATGTCGATTCACAAAGCGTAGCACCCGCTCAACACTGCCGCCGACAGCGTCGCCGACGGATAACGGAGGTATGACATACGCCTTACGATTAGATCTCTCCAAGTCCTGATCTGCTTGACCTGGCCTACAGGGCTCCAGGACCTAACTCCAACGCGAAGTCGCGCGCAAGCCGCGTGCGACGTCGCGGCGCTGAAACGCGGACATGCGCTCGGTGACGCATGGTTAGCCGCGGAGCACGAAATGTTCTCAGTGTTTAAGCTCCCACATTTCTAGCAAGGAACTTAAGATCGCACAGAATGTGGTAGGCAGCAGTCTGCAGTAGGACAAATGATCCAAGAATGGGTGATAGTGACCTTTTTCGTAGCATAACCATAATCACGGGTAAAAATTGACCGAAGAAGTTGTAGATGGCAAATACTGACGCTAGAAACCATCTACATGACCACGATTCCTGTATAAACGGTCGCTGATCGTCCTATTGAAACCACATTCATATACTGTCTCCAAGAAACGTTGAAATAAGGCAAAGGTGGCCGCATGTCCCTGTAGGAAGCGTTTCTAGTCGTCGGAAGCATCGGACCGCGACAACTCGTCCACTTTCGTCGGAAGCATCGGACCGCGACAACTCGTCCACATGGGTGTTCGCGCGGCGTTGGAGTTATGTCTGCCCCTGGCCTACAGGGGATCATAGCTGGACGCAGGATGAAGCTCATGCATCCACTCTAGTTCCAGCTATGGGTGAACGGTTGTCCTCTACGGCAACCATCTATCAGGTCAGTCGTCCACTGCAACTTCCATAACTGATCCTGACTCTAGCTTCCTTATGAAGAATCAAGAACAAATCGTAGTCCAACCACGGCATGTCGAGGTCTATGGAAAGCTGAACTTGGGCAGTTCTACAAAGAAATCATGCCTGCTTGCAGCGAAAAGTGTAAGACCACGTGCAAAAATGTAAAGGGTATGACAAAAAGGTTGAAGTAGTACACATTGTGGGACAACAAGTCGTGCAAGACCACCTATAGATACATAGTCATCCTTTTCCTATTGCAATAATGCCACCTATTGCTTTTGTTTTTGTACTTCAGCGAATTTGCTGTTGGGTAAGCTAAGAAGTAGAGTTTGAAGTGTAAATTGCCTCTATTTAAGCCGTATTTCTTTGAGAATAACTTAAGATAAGCATAACTGTATATATTTTACTACTGTAAAATAGCATACCAGATTCATGCCTTTATGGAAGTTCTGCATAACGTCAACTTGCCATTCACCACCCTTCCCGCATTTCGAATCTACAAAAACCATGTCTTATTACATGGCCTTAAGCAAAGATTTTTAATGACCAGAAATCGCTTTTTTGGTTGCCTAAATACAGCCACATTAGATGTAAGAAACTTTATCACATCACTTACTGCCAAGTGTCTGCAAAACGACGCCTCCCAAGAAAAACAACACCTAGAAGAGTTCTATAAGTCAAGTAGTAATAACAAGAGCGGTTTGTGAAGGCAGAAGAAACGGAAGTAGACTCACAATGTCGAACATTTGCATCGTGATAGCGATGGCTGACTATAGTCCGAGCAGCGCTTAAATACTGTAGCTGTCGTGCCCCGGGCTGGCCGCCACCGGCATCGGTAACGGTGGTCCAGACCCGAGGCAACGTGTGTGGCAGACCGGCGGGGTCTTACGGCACGCTAATGCTCTTTCCATTCCAGCCACGCGGATCCCAACTACCTGGGCCCTGCTGCCCCTGCCGTACCGCTGGGTCGTTACTGCGATGGACTTTAGCTCCCTGGAGCTCCCTGACTCTGCGCCGACTTCCCCGCACGTCTCTGCGCCTTCCCGTTCTCCCATAGTGTTGCGATCAATAAATGGTATTGGACTCAACCCGTGTCCTCGCAACTTCCGCAGAATCAATACACACAGATTTACTATACAAGGCTACTTCATAAACACACATATACTTACGAGTTATGCGACCTGCCCACTACTCTCACTAGGGGAATCCCCGACAGCAGCCCGCGAGGGTCCGGCGAGGTCCTGCCTGGGGCGTGTGCCCACGAGGCGGTGCTCCTCGCCTCGCACCTGCGGTTACCTCCTCCCGGCGTCCATGCCGGGGCAGATCCTCCTTCTCCGGCTCGACTCTGCGCTCCTCGTCCTGCGGTGATATCGTTGCACTCCAGCTCCGGCGACGTCCAGCGAGGATGGCGATGAGAGGACGACCGGACACGACCGTCCGGGGCGGCTGCGGCAGGCGAAGACTGAGGCCCGCGCGCGCGTTCATACTCCGTCGCAGCGAATCGAGGCTGCGTATTCGACAGGCGCGCGCGGCGGGACCAGGTGGGCGCGGAGACCTTGCGTCCTTTAGAAGTCGGGACGAAAGTCACGACACTCCCGACAACGACAGCGATTGGACTCGACGGAGGCACCACTGCGAGGAACTTACCTAACACGCAACATACAGACACAGTTAACCGTAGATGTCCTAATGAGGGCCTAAGTCCTCCGAATTAACCACGTCGAAACTGCGCGAAAACGTTCCCCTTTACGTGTGAGGACTGCTGTTACCTGGGCGGTCGCGAGGGGGGTTGTGAGCAGACGATAAATGTTTGGGGTACCTACGAGTTACAATACAAATCAAGACAAGTAAACAGTTATACAAAAGTACTACGTGAATAATTGATCATATGTACATGTGGAGACATCGTCGGCGTCGGCGTCGTAGTTGCGGCTCTATCTCCTGACCGGCTGATCGTAGAATATCGAGTTGATGTAGATGGCGTTGAGGTTGACGTGTAGAATATTGAGTTGATGTAGATGAAGTGGCGATGTAGAATATCGGGTTGATGTAGATGAAGTCAGCTGGCGTCGTGATGTTGTCGTCGACGAGAGAGATAGGCCTACTTGATGTTTTGCCTACGAGCGCGGTTACTGCGCTTCGGATGGGACCACGAAACTGCGAGTGGGAGATTTTTGAACTCGCAAGGGCAAAGAATGAACCCCTTGGACGGTTAAGGCACATGGAACCAAAAAAGTGTTACCCAAGGGTCAATCAAAAGGTAAGTGCGGTCTCCCAACCGCGTCCCCAGGAACACGAAAGTCGTGTTGTCCGCTTAAGGCGAACTAAAAGGGCTGTAGCTGCGAAAAAATCGAACTGCGTAGCAGTCCTGGCGACTGCGAAAAGAAAATCCGGCATCTGCGAAAAGGAATACCTGCAAGAAGAGATAAGGGAAAAGAGATTAAACTAAAGACTACTAAAAGAGGTAGCTAGGAAGAGTAACAGATATGCGAGTGCAATGTGTAGGTGCGAACTAGGAAGAGAACTAAAGGAACTAAGAGAAGCTAAGAAACGAACTAACTAAGATAGGAAAGTAAGAAGGAAAAGGTATGTGCGACTTACGTAGTTTCAATAATCCTGAAATTGCGCTGCTCTGCGTCGCATCCTGACCTCTCGTGCTTGGGCCATCGCTTCCTCGAGCCTATCGTAAAATTCGTGCTCTGGAAAATCTACACGCACGTGATTATTATACTTACAGAAGGCAGTATGATGCCTTAGGCTCTGGCATGCGCGACATTTGCGCCTCGACCTGCAATTGCGCTCATCGTGCTCTTCGCCACATTTGAAGCATCTACCTCGCTGCGCGTGAATGTACAGCCTAGCGGATAAGTTTATGACTACGTGGCAGCCTGAGGAGTAATGGTAGCCGTGGCAGAAGAAGCAACTAGGTACCACATGTTCCTGCTCTTCCTGGAACTGCGGCTCGTACTGGTAGCGCGGCGGCGTGAATTCCCTCTGCCTGTAGACAATCCTAGGATCGCGAACGTCCTCAATGTCTGGCGACACTGCGCGTTCAAGCGGGATCCTGACAGGCTGGGCTGCAACCAAGGGAGCTGCGACAGCTTGCATCGGAGCTGTCGGTCGAGCGGCAACCTGAGCTGGCACTACAACCGGCGCTGCGACTTGGGCTGAGACCACTTCCTCAGCTGCAACTACGTGGAGGAACTGCTGCTGAACCGCGGAGCTCTGCGGTACCTGCGCGACGTGCACTACCTGCTGGGGTTCGTCCATAGGGATATCCCCGAGCGGTAGCGGTGTCGGTCTCAGGTCGGCTGTCTTGGCCAACTTGTCGATCTCTTCCGAGAAGGTCGGTGACTGCGACTGCCGTTTGGCCCCCGCGCCGCTAGATCGTGCTTGCGGCGGGGCCTGTTCCGTTGCTGCGAAAATCTCGTCGTCCTGAATAAGCAGGAGGCGTTCGAGGTGCTGCTGCGAGAGGTTTACAAGAACCTGTTGCGCCTCAGCGACCGTGGCTGTGGCTAGTGCGAGTGCGTCGTGGATATCTGGAAAATGAAGACCGTATTGCGCGAGCTGATCCGCCAAGCGTGGCTGATCGTCCTTCCTAAACGCTTGCGGCCAGAACTGATTGTGAACTGCGGCCTGCCTAGCTGTGATGTTATAGACCAGTGACTGAATGGTCATAATATTCTCAAAGAGCGAAGAACCAAAATTCAGCACTGGCGCATTTGCGAGCTGCGCTAAAAATTCCTGAAGAGAATGACACTGCGCCTTGATGCCCTTCACATTCTGCACAACAAGCAATACTGCGCATTGCGGATACCGCGATTTCTCTGCGTCTGACCACTCCGGAAGGTAAACTTCCTTTGTGATGTAACTGCGGAGACTGCGGTGAATGTCTGAGCGCAAGTACGCATCAACCTGAAGATAATCATGCGCACCAAGGTGTTTCAAATCGAATATGTACTCAGGATTCAGCGCGACAGTTAGCTTCTGAAGTAGTGCGAGTAGCGGTCTGTCCTGGACCGGAACTGCGGCTAACTGTAGCTCAAGATCGTCTGCGCGGCTGAAATACTGATTAGGATCGCGCCTACGGACTAGCGCGAGGAGCCTTTCGGCTACGGTTGGCTCTCGCTTGCGCGTCGTAACTGCGTTTAACGGTACCTCAACCTCCGGTTGTTCCTTGACTGCTGCTAGCTGGCTGAGCTCGTCCGTCAGTTGTTTGATGAGCGGAATGTCCGCTGCGGGATTCCTCTGGAGGATGCGAACGAACTGCGATGCGAGTGTGTCGTCGGAGTCGCTGTGCAGCTGCGAGGTCGAGGGTGCCGGCGTGATGTCATCGGCCTGGCGTGCAGTACGAAACTGCGCTGGCGTCTCAGTCGAGGCTGGCTGGACCGCTGGCTGACCACGAGGGGTCTTCTCCTTGATGATAGTCGGCTGCTGCATCTCGAGTTTCGAGTGGCTGGTTAGGCCTATGCGCGATTACCTGTAACAGCAATAGATAGACTTGAGACCTACCTACCGGCTGAACGGTCGAGACTGCGGCAAGATATTGGAATCAATTGATCGAATAAATATTAAAGAACCTAAGAGAGGCAGAAAAGCGTAGGGCGTGATTACCTGGAGCAACTATGGAAATGTCTACCACTAGAAGATGATAACTACTGCTACTTAACGCTAACTAAGAGAAGTAGAAAACGAATAATGAATTTTGTTTGATACGTGTGCGCGATACGCTTTTCAGACACATAGATTGAGCAGATGGAGAAAATGATATGGGAGTAAGATAAGAAATAGCTAATGATCCTACGCATGTGCAGCTTTCGTCACCTACGTGTGCAGTTTTAAGGTTACCTACGATGCGAATGAGAACATGAAACAGAAAGAGAGAGAAACGATGAACAGAGAGACAAGTACGAGGAGCGATAATGCGATGAAATCGAGAGTAAAGAATAACATGAAGGAGAGTACAAGAGTAATGAGAAGATGATGAGGTACGCAGTGAAGTAACTGCGCATCAAACGTGAAAGATGTGAGGAACGTAGATGAGTGAATCGAAGATGAGTAAATCGAAGTGACGAACATGAAAGAGAGAGAAAAAAGAATAAGGGCCAATCCAAAGAGTGTACTGCACAAATTTGGACGCTGCGTGCGGGAAAATAGTGATTAAGAGAGTGAAGGAACATAAGCGAAGAGTTGAAATGAGCAAAGTGAGACAAGAAAGAAGAGAGGGCGACTGGAGAGTAGAAGAATCTAGAATACAGTAATGGGCGAACTGCAACCCGGCACGAAAGTGCAACGAGTATTGCGAAATGAATACCGTAACTACGAGAAGAAAGTACGCTGCGCAAGTCCTAAGTAGTGCACATGGAAATGGAACCTATATACCTGAAAAGCGTGTCGAATGATGTTGATAACGTATCTGCGCGTTGGAGAACCTGCGGGGCGATGTTACTCTGGACGGCGATAGAAGGCGTAATGATGACGACCGCGCCTCTGCGTTAACTGACCCCTAAGCACCCTAAAGTACCTCAGGGTATTCGCCTCAGGACCCGCATCACGCGTAACTTTAGGCAATCGAGTAGCTGTGAACCGCATAACCTGGAACAAGAATGATGTTTGGAAGAGAACAGTCAGAGAGACCCTGACTTGACAACTTTGTGCGCGGTTTTAGCTGCGCGTGATGGCTGTACCCGCTTAGGTGGTGGTGTTGATGACGAATCTGACCCAGAAGAGTCCGAAACGTCTGGAGCGGATATTTCTAACGGATAGAGATGAGCTAAAGATCTTATTAGCTGTCGTCCTGCGCTCGTCCTGACAGTAGCTGATCTTGCGACATTGTCCTGACCGTAACAGATCTTCGTGAGGACTCCCAACGGCCACTGTCCTCTTGGCAGTTTATCGTCTGCCATGAGCACTATGTCTCCTTCTTTTGGCGTCTTCGTCGCGGATCTTTTTCGACGATGCGGAATTTGCTGTCTCTCGCGCAGAGCTGCGAGATAGTCTCTATGCCAGATGTCCCAGAAGCTATCCAAGACCTTGGTGGTGTCCTTGTACCAATCGACGAGTCTATGGGAAACGTCTTGGTGTTGGTCTGGAAGCTGCGAAACTGGTGGAAGCTGGATGTCTACTTCCGGGGAGATGAAGTCTATCGGTTTGAGTATATGCGCAAACACGTCTGATTCCCTAAAGGGCGTCAACGGTCTGGAATTGATGACTGCTTCGATCTCCACGATGGTCGTTTGAAGTGCTTCCAAGGAGAGTAGTGATTTGCCGACTGTCTTACGGAATGCCGATTTGAAGAGTGCGACCATTCTCTCGTAGAATCCTCCCTTCCACGGTGACAGTGGAGTTATGAACTTCCAAATGATCTTATGACTGGAAGTGAAGTCTGAAACCGTCTTCCAAGTGGAGGGATTGTAGATGACTTCCGTGATCGCTGTCTCTGCGGCATGAAACGTCGTTGAGTTGTCGCTGTAAATGATGTCTGGCGTGCCTCTGCGTGCTAAAAACCTGCGAAACGATAGCAAGAACTCCTGAACGGTGTTATTGAGGATTGGTTCTAAATGAACTGCTCTTGTCGACATACAGGTAATTAGACAAACCCACGCTTTGCAAACAGTGGTATGTGCACTTTGAAATTGTATAGGACCTAGATAGTCTATGCCTACAGCCTGAAATGGTCTTGAACGGGTAATCCGTTCCGTTGGAAGACTAGGCATGTTTGGGTACCTATACGGAAATGCGTTGGCTTTTCTACACGTAACGCATGTGCGGAGTATTTTTGCCACTGACCTACGAATGGATGGAATGAGGTAGGTTTTGCGTAAGCTTACTATTGTGGAGTATACGCCAGAATGATATAGTGCATGATGGTGATGCAACGTGATTAGGTACATAAGCCTATGACCTGGCAGGAGTAATATTGGCGCTGTTTCTCGAGGTCCTACACGCGCCGGACAACGTATAAGTCCGTCGTCGGCTCTGCGTGTGTTAAACCGCTCAAGATTTATCCGCTGTAAAACGTGTTCTTGCTCGCGATAATGCGCAAGCACGAGTAGCGTTTCTGCGGCTGCGACCTCTAATGCCGTTATTAATCCCGAAGAGGATATGGCTGCCAGGGAGGGTAATTTAGATGTTAGTAACCCTTGTTTGGCTAACGAAACCCGATTAAATAGGTATATGCGTATGAACCGTAGAATGTAAACGACGATGTTAATGAGTTTAGTGTACCTATTGGTACTTGCGAATGGTATGACTGACTGATAAACGTTCTGTTGACTAAGACTCACGTGCACCTTCTCCTCTTCGTCGTCCGTGGAATCGATCGGTGTCTCTGCGAAATCCTTGTCGATGTGAGGCCATTGAGAACAGGGTTCCGACAAGAATGTCGGACCTGTCCACCAAATATGTCCGGAAGCTTCGCTCGTGGATAACCCACGAGTCGCACAATCAGCAGGATTGTCCTGCGAGGCGACATAATACCATTTAGTCCGGATGCCTTGCTCTTCAAACGTCGACATCGCCTTGCGGATAGCTGACACACGGTTACGGACAAAGGTCTTATAGTTCTTCTGCGAGTGGATCCAGTGCAAAGTAATGAGTGAGTCTGAAAATAGATGTACTGCGGCCAACTTAACGTCCAGTTGCTTGACGAGGTATTGCGCTAAACGTATGCCGATTGAGGCTGCCATAAGCTCTGCACGCGGAATGGTGATTGGCTTGGTGTCATTGAGATGCGATTTCGCCATGACCAAATGAGATGTTACTGCAGACTGCGTACGGCAAAGCAAATAAGCACAACAAGCATATAAGCGCTTGGAAGCATCCCCGAAAACGCATAGCTCGAAAGCTGATGTTACTGCGAAGTTGGGTAAGATGTACCTAGGAATGGCTGGCAATGGTGACAGGATAGCTGAGCACAATTGCGACCACTTTTGGCTGTCTTGAGGATCCAACTGGTCATCCCAACCTTGATGTTTAGCCCACAAGTCTTGAATGAAGACCTTGAACGGAGAAAGAAAGGGTGTGAGAAGACCCAATGGATCGTACGTGGAAGCTAATGCGCGTAATGCGGTGCGCTTTGATACTACCTGTACATGTAGGGTTTTGAACGGGATGTTTAACGTGTCCCTACGTGCATTCCAACCGATACCCAACAACGTGGCGTGGCTAGCGTTCAAGATGGAATCCTGTTCTGAAAATGCGCGATTGACCACGTCGGAGTTGCACAGAAATTCGCGAAGGTTCATATGCATTTGCCTGAAAAGTTGTTTAGCTGCGCGATACTTCCTAATGGCCTGCTCGCAAGTGTCTGAACCGAGTAATACGTTATCTACATATGTGTTGCGTTCTACTTCCTTCGACAGCTGAGTGGAATTGCGTCGAAGATAGAGTTGGATAGATGCCGCTAACATGAACGGCGATGCGTTAACCCCGAATGGTATCCTTGTAAACCGGAAAATGCGCAAGTTACTTGCCGACGGTGGACTACTTGTGTCCTTTAGCCACAGGAATCTTGTAGCGTCGCGTTGGGACTTCTGAAGGCGTATTTGATGGAAAGCCTTCTCGACATCTGCGATGAGCAAGTAGCGATGAAGCCTTGACCGAAGTAAAAGTCCTGCGAGGTCCGGTAGTAGAGTCGGTCCTTGATGGAGACAGTCGTTGAGGCTAGGAGCCCCTTTTTGCTTTGACGATGCGTCGAAAACGACTCGTAACTTCGTGGTGGACGATGACTCCTTGTATACCGCCTGATGGGGTATATAGTAGACCCGATGATCGTCGAACCGATGTTCCTGGACTTCTTCGATGAAGCCTGCCCGAAGATGTTCCTCGATCGTCTTGGCGTATTGCGACCAAACTTTCGGTGTCTGGCTAAGCTTCCTAAACTGGCTCACAAGACGACAAAACGCTAACTGCTTATTATCCTGAAGCTTAGGATGGGATTCTTTCCACGGAAATTGAACATACAAGTAACCATCGATAAGCTGAGAGGTGTTATAAAACTTATCGAGAATGCGCTGATCCAGCTCCGTATCTGCGTCGGGGTGATGTTCATCGACTATGCCAAGGGAGTCGAGCGACCATAACCGTTCAATTGCTTCGTCTGCGTTCTGCGAATCTGCGATAGAGTGCGTATGGGGTAATCGTCGTGGCGACGATCCACGTGAAAATCCTGCATGCCTGAAACGACAGTACCAAACCTGGAATGCGTTAAGAACATACCTGACGGCAGCTCTACTGGAGGATCTGATGTTACTACGTTCCAGTAGGCATCTATGCCGACCAGTATGTCTGGAAGGACTGGTCCACAGGAATGGCACAATGGCATGTCATAGCCTTGTCGTCGAATGAATTTGATGTCTGCGCCCGACAGATAGGGTGGACGCTGCGAGAGAGTGATAACGTCCTTAGTAGTGAGGCTTAATGTGAGTTTCTCGTCGAATAGGTCGACAAGTCTCACTTGCGTTAGTCCTGAAATCTCTGAAACTCTTTGACCTCCAAAGGCTACAAAAGTGCGATGTTTTTTATCCGCTACAGGCAACCCTAAACGCGTCACTGCGTGCGTTGCGATGAAGCTGTTTTGCGCGCCTGAATCTAGGAGTAATACAACGTTTTCAAGGCGCTCGGAATCGCCGACATACGCTTTCGCCATGGCTAGCATGAGGCTAGCGCACTGACCGGAGAAGTGTACTCTTGGTGACCTGCGTACCAAATATGTCTGTTGGAGCTGTTCGAACTCGTGATCCGTCCCCGATACAGTGTTCTGCGATGGTGAACGCGAAAATGGTCTTCTGGGGCGATCGTAGTAGCCGCTTCCCCTGGTAGACTTGAATGTGACGTGGGGGGATGGAGATCTATATCGTCTCCTTGGCGAGTGCGATCTTTCTCGCCTATGCGATCCATACTCGTGTCTGTCGTACGAGCGTGAGCGATGATGTCGATCGTATGACGAACTTCTGGAGCGTCTTCTGCTCCTAGATGGGCTTCTTGAGGGATAACGATCCCTGGATGTCGATCGATAACGATAATAACGACTGTGGCTACCTTGTCGCGATCTGGAATCATGACGCGAAATAGATCTTGCGCTCCTGCGTTCTCGATCCTCACACAGGAGTTCGTGGTGCTGGATTCCACAGTATTGACACGGTCTGCGTTCGCATGTCGTTGCGGCGTGTCCTTGGCGCAAGCACCTATAGCAGAGTGCAGCTGCGCGAACACGTCTTCGTCGAACAAACAGAGGGATCTTGACGTAGCACTGTGGCGTCTCGTGCTCCGGTGAATCGCAAAAGTAGCAAGTGTTGGAATCCTGTCTTCGCGGCGACGGCGTTCTCGTCCTTCGCCGCTGCGGTGCACTAACATAGACGGCAGAGTCTTCGTTGAGCATGGTCGAATCTTCGTACTTCTCCTTTGACGCAATGATGTTATCCAGATGACGCATGACTGCGTCAAGGTCGAAGTCTTCTCCCTTCTGGAACTCCACATCGTGAAGTTTGTCCCGAATGTCTTGAGGGAATTTGCCCTTGACCAAGTCAAGGATAGGGAGAACCATCCGGAAGTCTTCGAATTTGCGTAACCCATGGAGAATTCCTGTAATGCGAAACCACGTCTCGCGGAGCTCTGATCCTGCAGGTCCTGACTTGGGCAGCTGCTTCAGCTGCATGTGAAGCCTAGCTCGTGTCTTGTGCGGACGATCGTACCTGCGCTTAAGCGCCTGAACTAGGTCGGAGTAACTACACTCGTCCGGATCTAAATCCTGCAAGACTATGCGTGCATCTCCTTTAAGCAAACCTCGTAAATACAGAAACTTATAAACAGGTGGAATGCTAGAATTATTGTGAATAGCTAACTCGAAAGCGCTCCAAAAACTATGAAACTGCGTGATATCTCCAGAAAATGATTCAAGCGGAAGCTTGTCCAACTGCATAAGCGGCTGAAACTGAGGCTTCGCTTGTACCTGCGAGTCATGTGCCGCATTGTCCTCGTTCGCTGGCGTCTGCGGGGCGGAGACGTTGTCCTCGAGCGCTTGCATGGCTTCGGAGAGGATATCGTTGTTGGAGGATGCTGTTGACATCGTAAGCAAATTGACAGGAGGCAGTAACTGTCGTACCCAATCTGTAACAAATGATGTCTGGGAAGGTTCTTGTCGCGAGCTGACCCTGGCCAGGGGCCATCCCACGACTCGAAAGCGATTAACGGTGTGCGATCGTTGTCGGCGAACTACGGCTAACCAAAGGAACAGAGAACGTGCGAAGAAGTGGGAGAGTGTATGGAAACTAAGCAGTGATGTTAATAATGGAACGGCGGAACTGCGAAGGCTTACAAATGGGGGTGTAGAAAATGACGAAAGTGTTGCACAGTATCCTGACAGCGCTTGCGGACCGGAGTGCTCCAGCCCGGTTAAGAGTCGAAGTTGCGGACGGACCGTCCCTATATCAGGCTCTAAAACGCTCTGGGCCGGTTCCCAGCCGCGTCGCCAGGGATTTATCCGAGAGCGTTGACACGTCCATACCGTCCGACGCGCGTGGTGTCGACTCATCCGCCTTTACCGTCGCGGGAATAGACTCTCAGACCCAGGATGCCATAGACCAATGAACTGCGAAATGTGTGATGCGAAATGTGCGATGCGAAATCTCCAAGTCCTGGGTGGCAATTACTTGCGCGCGCGCGTCTTTATGACCAGTCTTACTGCTTGCTGCCGGCTAATGCATGCTGGCGTCGAACTTCAGGCAAAAATTCCTCACTGCCTGGGGGTTACCCTCGCCCAGTATGCCTACCACTGGCTCATTCCGCAACAATGACTGTTACCGGAAGGGTTTCCTCCCGCTCCCCCTCCTCGAGGCGTGACCCAGCGACTCAGACCCAACGGGGCCTGTCCCCAAGGAGAGCTGCTGCCACTACAGGCTCCAAGGGTTAGATTCGGAGGCCACGGGGGTGGAAAAGGCAATACCCTAGTCGTGCTTCCCTTCGCAGCCACTGCGAAAATACTGGCACGTTCTTACACCAGAAACTACACGCACCCACTGCTTACCTAGGCCAAACGTACTGCGACAGCGTGCTGGAGGTCCGATCACTAAGGCCAGACGTGTGTTTCCACACGCCCAACCCCAGTCCGATGCACCATGTCGTGCCCCGGGCTGGCCGCCACCGGCATCGGTAACGGTGGTCCAGACCCGAGGCAACGTGTGTGGCAGACCGGCGGGGTCTTACGGCACGCTAATGCTCTTTCCATTCCAGCCACGCGGATCCCAACTACCTGGGCCCTGCTGCCCCTGCCGTACCGCTGGGTCGTTACTGCGATGGACTTTAGCTCCCTGGAGCTCCCTGACTCTGCGCCGACTTCCCCGCACGTCTCTGCGCCTTCCCGTTCTCCCATAGTGTTGCGATCAATAAATGGTATTGGACTCAACCCGTGTCCTCGCAACTTCCGCAGAATCAATACACACAGATTTACTATACAAGGCTACTTCATAAACACACATATACTTACGAGTTATGCGACCTGCCCACTACTCTCACTAGGGGAATCCCCGACAGCAGCCCGCGAGGGTCCGGCGAGGTCCTGCCTGGGGCGTGTGCCCACGAGGCGGTGCTCCTCGCCTCGCACCTGCGGTTACCTCCTCCCGGCGTCCATGCCGGGGCAGATCCTCCTTCTCCGGCTCGACTCTGCGCTCCTCGTCCTGCGGTGATATCGTTGCACTCCAGCTCCGGCGACGTCCAGCGAGGATGGCGATGAGAGGACGACCGGACACGACCGTCCGGGGCGGCTGCGGCAGGCGAAGACTGAGGCCCGCGCGCGCGTTCATACTCCGTCGCAGCGAATCGAGGCTGCGTATTCGACAGGCGCGCGCGGCGGGACCAGGTGGGCGCGGAGACCTTGCGTCCTTTAGAAGTCGGGACGAAAGTCACGACAGTAGCTATAGCCCAGATTACACTGCACTTTGTGCCTAATAACGTTCTTATACATATCGAGAATAAATTGGCGTGCTGTTCAAACTAGCAGACTCAACACGCAATGTCAATGTAGAGTGGGCGTATACGGAAAATTCCAAATGTTTGACGCCGACACGACAGCGTCCTCAAATATTATACTCACCAGTCGTTCGGCGGCCTAGCGGCCGCCTACGACTGGTTGGGGGCTTCACCCCCAAACCCCGAGAATAGGACGCCATGGCCGCTACGGGTTTCCTATTCTTCCCTAGGCCTTCTGACCATTATGTTAATCGAGATGGATCGGCTGATCTTCTTCAACGTGATCCTCAAAAAATCGATAATATCGATCGATATCGATTGATCCGACTTCAGATTCGTGCCTCGATTACCCCTAGGGCCGAAGTTTCGCCCCACTTGAACACCATCCTAAAAAATCGATAATATCGATCGACATCGATTGGCCGACTTCAGATTCGTGTTCAGCGACCTCGATTACCCCCAGGGCCGAGGTTTCGTGCCGGTTGAACGTGATCCTCAAAAAATCGATAATATCGATCGGTATCGATTTGTCGACTTCAGATTCGTGTTTAGCGACCTCGATTACCCCCAGGCCTGAAGTTTTGTACCGCCGACGTATTCGGTACGTCTACGGCTCGCCAGGCACTGTTGCCGACGTGTTCGGCACGTCTACGGCTCGCCAGGCACTGTTGCCGACGTGTTCGGTACGTCTACGGCTCGCCAGGCACTGCTGCCGACGTGTTCGGCACGTCTACGGCTCGCCATGCGCGGTTGCCGACGTGTTCGGCACGTCTACGGCTCGCCATGCACGGTTGCCGACGTGTTCGGCACGTCTACGGCTCGCCATGCACGGTCGCCGACGTGTTCAGCACGTCTACGGCTCACCATGCACGGTTGCCGACGTGTTCGGCACGTCTACGGCTCGCCATGCACGGTTGCCGACGTGTTCGGCTGCCGCGCCCCAACACAGGTGTGACGGACGGACGGACGGACAGTGTGACACACACACACGCTTGCTGCTTTATATATAGTAGGATAAACATGCGTGATCCGCCGCCGGGGTTTCAGTTCGCTGGCAATCGCCCATTGTTAAGTTGAAAGAAAACCCGGCTGGCATACGCCGCTCTGTCCTAGGCATATCTTGGCTTCAGTCCCCCTCCCCGTGACTGACAACGTGACCGACGGATTAGGCGAATTATATATAGTAAGATAAGATCACTATCTTACAAACGTTGACTTTTCCCTTCATTACAGTGTCTACGGAGAAAATGCCCGCAACCAGGTGAGAAAATGCCCGCGACCGGTAGAGATAGGGGGACGTGCGTTCTATCCCCTCGTCCCCCTGGCCCGCCCACCCCCAACCCCCTGGGCTTGCTCGAGAGTCCAGTGGCCGCCTTACGAGATAGTGGAGACGCAGACATTTGCCACGCCTCTGTTTAAAGGGCCGGGGGTAGAACGCCACTCCGCCGTAGAGATATAGCCCGCTACGGGGAAAAAATGTCCGCAACCGAAAATGCAAGGGACAACGTACAGTACACCAGAACATATACAGGGTGCGCAACAATTACCCGCGCAAAGATATCGCAGTGTAACTTCAACACAAATGCGGATTTGACAACGAAACTTGAAACATAGCAACGATATTCTCTTCTTAACAGAAGCAAATCAGAGTTATTCGAAATGGCTGTCTTTCATACGAACACAAATTCTCAGACGAATAGCGGACGCATCACACATGGCATGGAGGTAGTCTTCGCTCATTTGGTTCCACGCTTCACTCAGGGAAGCTTTCGGAGAAGCCAAACTTGCGTGTCGAGTAGAGCAAACTTTGCTATAACAGACCAGACAGAGAAATCGAAAGGATTCAAATCTGATGAATTCGAAGGGCAGTCTACATGCTCAATAAAATCCGGGAACTCGCGTTTGCACCACTGTTGGCCTCGCCTTTCGCGCAGTGTCCTGCTGGAAGCGCCATCTGCCGTTACCGATGTGGCCCAGGGCTTCAGCACGTCCTCCAGAAACGTTTTCTGGTACTCGTCCTTGTCGATTTTGACGCTAGTTTCGACAAGAACTAGTGAGGACCTGCCGTTTCAAGTAATCGCACCCCAGACCATAATTGGAGCCGGATGTGCTGTTCTACAGGCCAGGTTCCCATCGCGAATAGCAGCTCCAACATTCTGTGAGAGAATGCGATCGCAGAAATATTGAGTTCTTGAGCCATTTTTCGCATCGAACGGCGAGGATTACGACGATTCTACTCGCGAACCTTTTCTGTCGTTTCCGTAGTGATAGCAGTAAATTTCCTACCTCATCCAATTCTGTCTGATAAAGTCATGAACTCAATGTATCATTTTATGGCATCGTACAACGTTCTTCGAGGGACATTGAAAACATTGGAGATAAAAACAACGCTGCGATCAGAAAGGTGCAGGCTGATGATGGCCGCTCGTTTCGGATTTCGCTTTGCTATTACTGCTCTGTAAGAATTCATGAGCTCAAACTTGGAATGCATTTGGGTATGCAGTAATCTTTATCCTCATGTCGATCGCAGTACATCTGTAACCAAAAAGGCTTCGAGATTTTTTGAGGCCCCTCAAAAAAATCTCGAGGCCTTTTTGGTTACAGATGTACTGCGGTTACAGATGTACTGCTTTTTGGTTACAGATGTACTGCGATCGACATGAGGATAAAGATTACTGCATACCCAAATGCATTCCAAGTTTGAGCTCGTGGATGCTTACAGAGCGGTAATAAAGGACAAAAGGATAAAGGACGGCGTTACTCAATCCCTTCCGGGATGCGCCAGCGCATTCTACTTCTACGGGATGTCGTAGAGGCGAAACAAATGCGTATTTGGCCATACAATGACTTGCGGTGGCCAGCCGATGGACAAGTCAGCGCTTTATCCTTCCCAGACAAGTCTGGTACCAATTCACCGACCACGAAGGGATGGTAGGCTTGGTTGGCCTGGGAGGGAAATCCGAACCAGGAACCTGGTATCGGGTGCACGCGACAGTCGCGCCTCCTCCGACTGCGCTACACGCGCCCACAGAGCGGTAATAGTAAAGCGAAATCCGAAACGAGCGGCCATCATCAGCCTGCTACCGAACGACTGGCCCCCCATGGGGCTGCATTGCTACAGTTCTTCTCCATTTTCCGTGGCAAAAACGAAAACACTTCATACTGGTCCCCTTGAGAAACCTTTGGAAAAGTTCATGGGCTTCCCTTGTTTGATTTGTTGCAGGACTTATGGTTTATCCTGTAAACCTATAATCAGAGTGGAACAAATGGCCGTAGTCAATAACTTTAGACCGGCGACGGCATGCGGACAAACCGGTCCAACTCTTCCACATATAGGGGTTTCCCAGTTTGTAAACACAGTGCACTTTTGCTTTCGTGCTAAGCGTGCAGTTACGTATTTGTTCCTTAATCTAGTAGTACCGTTTTAAGCATACCGCTCACCAAAACTGCTCACCAGTCCCTTCCCATGGTGGATCTTCTCGTTGAGCCACGTTTCGCTCTCCGTGCCACTGCTGCGAGTTGTTCTATCTATTGTTATTTACTGCTACCCTTCGTACATCTCCTTAATGCCCTTCATTCAAGGCTTATTCTTTTCTGATGGTATCTTTATAGCATTAATTCTCTGTACCATCTTAAACTTGCTTCTTTACATTCAATTGTTGCTCGCCTAGTCCAGCTTCAGCAGGAGGAGCTCAGGTTAGTTTACAGCAGCAACTCCTTCCTTTCCCTCCCTTACTGACGAGCACAGGGGGAAGGATACTCTGTCTGTTTGGTTATCGTCTAAGGGCCCGTGCGAAACGAAAACCAAACCAATTCTTTGTTTTCCATATAAATAAACTATCACAATTATATGGCTTTACTCACTTATCATTCATTAATCTAGTTGTACCGTTTTAAGCATACTGCTCACCAAGAAGCACGGATTTTCGTAAAGTATTTATCGTTCGAGAAAAGGTAGTTAAAGATAGTAGTAATAGTAATAATGCGCTCCAGAAGAACACACTGATGCCCGCCATTCATTCACTGTTAGTGAATGGGGGATTAACACCGGCTACAGATCAAGTTGCTGGCACGTCAGGTAGTTGAAGAACTGCTCGAACGAAATCGGTTTGAATGAAGGAGTGAGATCGTAGTCGACATCGAATTCGAATGCAACAGCTTTGCGTCCCTAAATAGAAAAATTACTAGATTCCCAGTGGTCCACTCACTGCACTGCGCACTGTCGGACTGCGAGCAGAGAACGTCTTTTTTCCGTGCATATGGGCCCGATCAAGGCACGCCACTTCTTCATGTTCATTTGGAGGCTTCACCCGCTTCCAACGGCTTTCCGCTCCTGCCTAGTGCTTCCACAATCAATAACCCAACTCCTAAGGCCATAGCTAATGCCATAGTTGTATAGATTTCAAATGATAACAAGGTTATTTGCAATATGGCCATCACTACAAGTAGACTCCAGCTCGGAAAAACAACAACACCATGGAAACGATTGTGAGAGCATCTGGCTAGAACGGGCACGTGTAGCGCAGTCGGAGGAGGCGCCGGCTGTCGTCTGCACCCGATACCAGGTTCCTGGTTCGGATTTCCCGCCCAGGCCAACCAAGCCTTCCATCTCTCCGGGGTCGGTGAATTGGTTCCAGACTTGTCTGAGAAGGATGAAGCGCTGACTTGTTCATCGGCTGGCCACCGCAAGTCATTGTATGGCCAAACACGCATTCAACTCGTCTCCACGACATGCGTGGCGCATCCCAAAGAGGGTTGAATAACGCCGTCCTTTATCCTTTTGTCCTTTATCTGGCTAGAAAGAATTCGCTAAAAAAAACTAGCAGAACAGAAGATGTGGAATGCGGTGTCGAACACTGAATGCTACTTCACCTAAGAGTGGGCTCATCTGGTAATATTCTGGAATACAACATTAAAGGTAATCCTGTAGTAAAATCGCATAAAATACGGGGCTTTGTCTTTTCGTACAATGATAAGCTTGACTTCAGTGAACACTATAAGAAAATTCCACGAAGAGCGATAGCAGATTTTTCAGGGTTTGACAACAAACAGTAAAAATCTACTTATCTTCGCTTATACTACATACATCAGGCCAATAGTGAAGTCGGTGACTACTGTTTTCAAACACCTGAACGTGGAGCACAGGTTTATGTTTGCACTCTACCCCACCAAGCGCCTCAACTTCTCTAGACATTTTCGACCCACCCCTAGAATCACTACGGATAGCCCAAACGAAGAAGACGAACTTACGCAGTAGGATCCACCGTAGGGCTGACGATCGCCCTCGTTAAGTAACCAGTAGAGGCGAATGAGACACACTGAGTGGGAACTGTCGCCGACCGGTCACTTAGAGTTCACAACGAGGTATAAACGGCAAGAGGTCACTCGTAACAGAGCTTGCCGTTTCGTTTGTGATTCTAGGGGTGGGTCGAAAATGTCTAGAGTAGTTGAGGCGTTTGGTGGGGTAAAGCGCAAACATAAACCTGTGCTCCACTTTTAGGTCTCTGAAGACGACGGAAAGTCGAAACGTCAGGCCGCCAATAAAGATCTATCTACAAACCTCATGTGGCACAAAATACTGACACATAGTAACTCACCATGCCGAGGTTTCAAGAAGAGAGAAGTTGGGAACTATACTTATATTTTTTCTTAAACCTTTTTTTCCAAACTGTTGTTCCAGGTTTTCTTACATTTATTCTTATTCTTAGAGATGCAAAGCATATTCCCCCACTAATTTATGGGTGGAAATTTTTTAAATATTACATTCTCATAGGCATTCGTCTCGGACCCTTCCTCAGCTCGAACTTATAGTGCTTTAGAGCAATCAACTCTACCTTATTTCGTCTTGCGAATACTGCGTATACAGACTCGTTGCGAGCTTTGCTAATCACCAAAACACCTGCGATAGTTCCGTTTCCGTCCTGAACGGAATAACATGGAATTCTCTTTTCATTGTAGCGTAACGCTTAAGGGAAACTCACCACTGAGAAACCAAGAGCCTCTTTGATGTCCTTACGCAACGACTTGCTCGACTTAGCTGTTTTAACAAAGAGAGGTCCTCTCAGGCATCCGTCAAGATCAAGAGCGGCTACGAAGCATGAGCACAGCGCCAGATATATAACTCCAGAACAAAGCGATCTCATTTCTGAACGATTATTCTATAGGAAGCAAGCAAACGCCTCATTAGAGCCATACTCTTATAGTCAGTCGTATCATATCATTTTTCGTTCAGTTAAATAGAGAAAAACCACAAGGAAATCAAACATCAGTAAGAAAGGTCTAGTCACGGACTCACTGCAACCTGTTAGGTAGACGGGAATGGTGGATGTTGTCAACCTGTTGACCCTCTATTGTTTAAATACAATCGCCTCATGCACTTTGTCACTACCAAGCATTCGGTATCGCATTAGATTTTACTGTACAAAAGCCTGCGAGCCACATCTAATATCAGCCAAAGTGCAGGCTACTTGTTCATCCATCCTCTAATTGAATGTACTTGACCGATGAAGCGGTAGCTGCTGTAGAGGAGCATGATCGGTTTCCATAAACTGGTAACGTCTCCTGGGCTTGCTCACATCTATAACACTCACTGATAAGCAGCTAAGTTTCGATTCTCCCTAAATTCAAACCCCCGCGGGCTGTTGCATCCGCGCAGGACCCCCTGAGGCGCCCCTGAGGTCTAGCTCACCGGCGTACGTTATCGCGGACTCGCTGTGAGCCGCCTCCTCCCCCCCCCCCGCCCCTCTCTGGGGCTCAGTTTTTACTTCGTCGTAGTGTCTAGCGGTTTGCTTGCCAACATCGTGCGCTCTCTTCAAAACCGCCTCCGGGATCCTCGAGTCCGGAACCATGCCGCTCCCTCGCTAACAATAAGCCGGCTGCACTACAGAAAGCTTCGAGCAACGATGGGAGCTCCCCTGAGGCTTGAATAGCCAATGCATCCTAACATCACCTGAAGCGGCCATATCATTATCTCACATATTATTCTCATGGTATCGACCATATTTTGTCTGGTATTCTGAATTTTGTGTTCTGGTGTTATTGTATGGTATAAATTGTGATGTGCTACTACTCTGTGCAGTTATAAATTAAGAAGGTGGTGAGACCTTATTATAGGCGTTGTGGCCTACATGAGCAAGGCAAGGCTAGTTGACTATGTTCGCTTGGTATGTTGGTTGTTATTATTGTTGATGGTTGTCCATATGGGGTTGCCACTCGTTCTGTACAAGCTGGATCTTTATAGCACGCTCGTTGCATCCACGGCTCACTTGGAACAAGCGTATGTCGGACCAGGTGGGCTCTCCGTACTCTCTGCCTAGGCCAACCAAGAGTTTCACCTCTCCGGGGACGGTGAACTAGTACCACACTTATCTTAGAAGGATAAAGAACTGATCTATTTATCTGCGCTAGTCTTCGCTGGCCACTGTATCACCTACTACTCCTGTATCGAACTCCCGAGCTCCCTCTCACGAAGCAAAGCCCTTGCCCATTGCGGTCCGACCACTTGTCGGTCTGGGCATCGCCGGCATTAAAGTGACCCTCGTCAGCGCTCGTCAGCGCCGCCACCATGACATCATTGTGAGCTTTGTGAACCCCTCATCGTTTGGTTCAACTACCTGGTCAAAAAGAAACACATTTTTATACTCGTTGAATGGCGTAGAATCTTCCTATATGACTCACTTTCTGCGCCCAGCCATACTCTCGTAAGAAGACATTTATGACTGTACATTATTAACAACACGTTTCATTTATTGTGTGCACTGACAGTTGCACAAGATCTGTCACCTTCGAGAACGGCGGCTACTTGCCCGGTGGGTAGTGCTGGTCTAGCGTGTAGCCTCTGCTGACGCGACACGATGAGCTTGGAGCTTAGGCGCATTGTGAAACGGAAAACTGAGATCGCTATCAGTAAGTAACTGACGCCTAGTCGATTCATTTCTTTTCCATGGAGGCACTCTCTCGATGCCCATAATACTGATGCCACAACAGGTTGCTTCAGCAAAATTTATTCGAAAGGATCCCTTTGACTAGACTCGCCGTTTCCAACCAAGACGCTCAGACACATTCCTGTCCGTTCGTCTTCCTGAAAATTTGTGCTCTAGGAAGTGACTATCAGTGCAAAATACCTGCGTATTACCTGTAAAGGCACACTAGTCGAACGTAATAATAGAGTGAGTGTGGGTTGTATCTGCGTTTAACAGCAGAGCATCCGTATGTCGTAGGATGATGAATCTTGGCAGTTTTCTCGATCTGGAAAGTGTTTAGGCCTATGCGAATGCATCGTGATACCCCCGATTGTAAAAGATTACCATATCTTTCGGCATCTCATTGAAAAGGTAGTTGACCTTACTTTCATCAAACGCTTTCCAGGCCTCCCACCATCTTAAAAAGAAAATTGAAAGACGACGTAAATAAACGAAGCGTTGTTAAACCTCAGGTTTGCTGTTCAGCATGTATAGGCGTGAACTGTAGAGCTAATCAAGCACTGAAGACCATATTTACCGTCTGTTCAATCGCATGACTGAGAACAAGCTTTTCATTGCTAGATTTCGAGTGCTTATATTTTCGTGTTCTTGTTATGATAATATCGTTTTATTGAACTGCATTCTACATCACGTGTACCTTATGCATCGTAGAGAAATAAATAGTAAATTAATTAATTAATTTCATGAGTGAAATATTCCCGCTTAAGTGAGAAATAGCTGAAATATTTTTGCTTACCTATTGATTAAACTACATTTTAAATGAAATAACGTGCAAAATTGTGTAGAAGGACTCACGACTGCCTCGAATATCTACAGTATTTCGCAGAATTGGTGAAGTATTGGGGCTTGTCATAGTGTACTAATTCGTTGTAAGCAGCGCTAACAGCTTCTCCAACAATATTACAATCCAATGTCTGTAAAGCATATCGGTTCAATGGAGCTAATGGTAAGTTCAAAAAAACATAACGGAAGTTTACGCTTACGTTCCAAATTTTGTGAGATATTTTGTTGCAAAGCCTTTCCTTTAGTGTCTAATTATCTGCTTAGAAAGGGCGCTGCTTGCTATTTCACTTCTTAGTCAAAACAAGGACTTAAGCCAGGTGTAGGAATCCAAACGCAGTATGTAGTTTTATGAATGGATCATCACGTTGACCTAGGTTTACAATTAAGCAATAGCTTTTGGCGTTAGTGCATGAAGAATTGCACCTTGAATCAGTGAAGAATCCTGGCAGGTGAGGCAATAATATTTATCATTTCAGATGACGGATGCTTTCGCTTTAGGGCTCTCCTTGATTGCGTCTATTGTTGCACTTACCAGATTCATGCCTTTGTGATACTCCTGCATGATTGGAATTTGCCAATTTCCCGATGGACCGCAGTCTTCTGTAAGAAGGAAGCTATTTCAACTGAACGGTACGATCGCAATAAACTAGCAGCACAGTTGATTATGGTAATTAAGAAGTGGTCCGAGACAGATCTCGTAGTGGAAATAACAAGCATAACGTGATATTTCATGTGTACGCCTATCAGCGTATATACGGAATATCTTACTATATATAAGCGAAAACGGTCGTTTGTCTGTGCGTGAGTGTGTGCTTGTGTTTGTTTGCACAGGAGTGCTGGAGGAGTGTGTTGGAGGAAAGTGTGGGGATGGGGGGGGGGGGGGGGGAGGGGGTTGTAGTTGTGTGTTGTCACCTACGTCGTGTTGAGAGGGGTTAGAAGAGTGTCGCCGATGTCACGCAAAGGTCACCATGTCGTTCAACAGGTGTCTGGGTTCAGAATACATGTCACCAATGTCGCGCAAAGGACATCCTGGTTCAGAGTTCGCCGAAGACGCGCAAAGGGTGTTCGGATTCAGACGACGTGTCACTGATCTCGCGTAATGGGTGTCTGGGATAAGAAAACGTGTAACTGATGTCACACAAAGCACGTCCGGGTTGAGAAGACATGTCACCGACGTCGTTCATCAGGTGCCTGGGGTTAAGAAGAGGTGTCAACAATGTCGCGAAAGGCCTGTCCGGATTCAGGCTTACCAGTGAAAGTGGGACCAGTAATGGGGGACCGGTAAAGGGTCGACCAATGGGACCGGTGAAGGATATTGGACCAGTGAATCCAAGTCCAGTGAAGTAAGAGCAGCAGTAGGGACCGACGAAGAGTGGGGCTGGACCAGTGAAGAGCGAACCGGGGAAGGGTTGACAATAGAGGGGGTCTAGTAAAGGGGGACCAGTGAGGATGGGATCGGTGAAGGGGAGGGGTCCAGTGAAGGTTGGGGAGGACCTGTAAAGGGTTCACCAATAAAGGGGAACTAGTGAAGGTGAGACCAGTAATGGGGAGAGGTGAAGGGGGTGGGGGTCCAGTGAAGGCGACCAATAAATGAGATACCAGTGAAGGACCAATCAAGGGGGGACCAGTAAGATAGCCAATAAAGGAAACACCAGTTAAGGGGGTTCAGTAAAGGGTCCTGTAATAGACCCATTAAAGGGGGACGAATAAGGGGAACAGGTGAATGGGATAAGTGAAAGGGACACAGGAGGACCAGTGTTTTCTCTCAGTGTCGTCCAACGTGGCGTCAGAAGACGTGTCCTAGACGTTGTGAGACATGCATCTAGACTTAGCAAATGTGTCACAGACGTTATCAAAAATGCATCCAGATCCGTGCCACAGATAAAACGTTGCGCAGCATCCGTGAGATTTTCAGATGACTTTTTTAAGGATTCGTGCAACAACGAATGTGCGCGTACTTGAGTCTCACTTCTGTTTTCTGCCTGCACATGGTTAAAGGGGTATTGGTGGAGTGGGTGGATGGGGGGGGGGATTGGAGTAGAGAGAATGAGTGAAGGAATCGAAGTAATGTTATTCCCGTCGAACTGTGAACGGTATCGGGTAGTCTACCAATAGCAATTGATTTCATTCGTGTTTCCAAAGATTAAGCACTTCGGATTAGGATTCTCTCTATCTGTTTCTCGCCATGCGTGGATCGAGCACTTCAGAGAATGAATCGCGTACGTGCAATAGAGGGTGAGGTCCCTTAGGAACAATTTTGAAGATTTTACCCTACCGTATTCCGCTATACCATTATACATATATAGCGAAACCACTTTTTTACTGGTATGAATAAGAGAAGGCCTAAAGAGGATAAGAAAACGGGCAGGGTGTTCCATTCCCCGGGTTTGGGGCGAAGCCTCGAACCAGGCTTTGGCGGCCGGCAGGCCGTTGAACGTCTAGCACAACTTTAACAATAGTAATAACTTACGACTAGACGTCAGTTCGATGTTGATTATTGCAAGAAGTATGCATACCTGAAAGATTTCATGTCTTGAAGAAGTCTTGTAAAACGGAATTGGAGCACACAGATCTTTCAACGGATTGACTTACTTTGAGAAGGTGAAACATTGTAGATCTTTCGGTGAATGCCCAAAGAACAGTGCTGTTCAGGTCGGACCTGCGTAATTTTTATATGCACCTTGAACACGGACAGGCCACGCATTTTCTAATTACAAAGGTCCACACGGCTTCACTGCACTTATACAAAGACTGATACATGGATCTATCTAACGGTATGAATGTTGAGCATCGAAACATCCCTTTGCGCTTCAACAAAGGACACCGCTAGCATTTGCCGGATATACTTTGCTGAATCATCAAAAGAAGGAGTTTTAGCGTGCCCATGATAAACTATAGTTCACAGGTCCGGTAGTTACGGTGATAAAAGAATTCTCACAGAACTGCCCTGTAGCAAAGGATAGCGCAAAAGTGTGGGCCTTAAGTATTTTGAGTTAAGCGAGAATCATCAATAATCATAGTGTTTTAACACATTTGCTTAAGCCTGGAGCGGCTGGTAGAGAGGCTATATGTTGTTACAGGATGTTTTTTGCGATCAAAACTCTTGCGCCATGCGGGACTCGAACCCGCATCTTTTGCTTTCCGGGCAGCGATGTTCGCCTTACACCACATCATAGTGTTGGGAGGGATTTGTAGAGTGCAGCAGTTTTGAAGATAGTTTCCATCAGGGATGCGCCCAGTTGCTATAATTCACGATATTACGATTTATGGCGATTTTTTTTTGGTTTTCGATTTGAGACATTTTACATTTACAAAAATACAGTTTTAGTTACAAAATCTCGAAGTATACGCCAAAATCTGTCAACTTGAAAACAACTCAATATAACTCTTTACTGATGTGACAGCGAGCGAGATTAATTTACTGCCCTGTGTCAATAAATTCTGTGTATTGCCAAATGTTGCCGAAATTAGGCAGTTCCATAATATCGAAGTGCATTCATTGCACTTATTCAAAGAACGCTTCCTGTGTGGGCGAAAGCGTAGCTTTGCTTTGTCCACATTTCAGCGATGTTGGATCGACTAACCAAACACAGTGTAGTGATGATGATAGTGATGATGAAATTTATTGGATACCGGATAGCAAGCTGGTGCCGGATTCATCAATGACTTACGTAACTTTAACGGAGAATTGTAAGCTTATCAAGCGTATGGTGAGCAATAAGCCGCCTTAAAAGCTCAGATAACGCGACGTATCGCTCACCATATCGCTTGATAAGCTTACAATTCATCGCTAAAGTTACGCAAGTCGTTGATGAATTCGGCCTTTGGATGGCAAAAACGATAGGGCAAAAAACATTCTGAAAACTTTCGTCTATCTACAAATTGCTGCGGTGTTATGGCCGACCAGTCTGGAGCTGTAGTAGCAACAAAGGCTGTCACTGAAAGAAGCAATGCCTCGCTTGAGTTCGAAAGGCTTCTTCCTTACGCTTATGTAGGTGTGACCTGTCACGAATGTTGCTCGGGAGTGGTGCGAATTAATTAACCTCATACTGTTAAGTATTGATCGTGATAGTGTGCTGTTCGTAGTCACATGTGGAGTTGTTGTTGTGATATAGTGTTTACTAGCTGTATTTAGTGGTTGTTTTGAATTGTTTCTAGGTTGTAGATCTCGTCATCAAGGTGTTGGGTTGATTGTTTTGTGTGTGCCTGGAAACACAGCCAGGCCGGCCGCTGCGCACCGGAGACACAACCAGGCACACACAGGGAGGCCGCAGGGAGGCGTGGTCTCTCCCCGCCAAGCAGGGAGGCGTGGCTTCACCGCGCCATCGGCCATAAGAGGCGAGCGCCCGTGGCACGCGGCATTATTGAGCTGGGTGCGCGGTACTGACTAGGGAAGGGTTTCGATTTCCCATGGAACTTCAAGATGAGACCAGGATCATTAGAAAGAGCTCGGAATGGTGATTACGAATATGGGTGTTAAAATTGCAAAATGAAATTCCTGCGCGAGTTATGGTCTGTCGAATGCGACGGGCCTCACCACAGGCCGGCCGTGCGCGAGAATGGTGAGTCATCAGGGCCCCGTAGGAGGGGACCGCCAGCTGCGGCGGTGGCATAGGGGTAGTGCTCCTCCTCGTCAGGTGCGACGTCGTTGGTTCGGTCACCATTGCTGCCGGTTTTTTTGCACACCATAGTTTATCTTCGAAATGATCTTGTAGAAGACCTCGGAACGTGCTCACAGTCTAGTGGCTGCAGTCGCCTGTTCATACTTTCGCACGCTGCGCTCTCGTCGCTCTTGTCGCTGCTGTCCGAAGTATGAACAGGCCCTTAGACTACAGTCAGCCGTCGCTATCAAGATGCAAACGTTCCACATGGTCAGTCACATTCCGTCTCTTCTGCTTTCACAAACAGTTCCTATATTCCTAATTGGCCTATAGAACTGTTTAAGGTGTTGTTTTTCTCAGAAACCGTCGTTGTGCAGATATGTGGACGTACGTAGTGTGATTTTTTTTCACAACTAATGCGGTTGTACTTTACTTGGGCAGTCAAAAAAATGCGATCTCCAGAAACTTGATGGTCAATGAAAGATCTTTGTTGACAGCCGTGAAATTTACAGGAAATGGTGTTCGTCGATCCGGGATGCTAGAAGAAAGGTCCACGGCAAACTTTTTTGTAATTTTTTATTTTTTTTTGTTCTGCAATTCTGCACCAACCTAGTGTGGCTCTGATTATGAAATTATTTAGTTTAATGCCTTCTCGAGCCAGAGGTGGTATAATCAAATAGCATTGCCCTGTCCGAGATCAACTGTTCGCTCTTCCTTGTTTACGCATAGAGCAGGTAGCACTTACATAAGGAACACGAAAAACTTGTCAAATGCTCTCACGTTTGACGGACTCTAGTCATGGAGATCGGCCACACTCAGTTCTTGTTTGATTGTACCATTTTTCTGATCTTTATTGTTTGTTTGTTGGTACTGACTTACTTCTATCTTGGGTCTGCCCTTTGCGACGTAATAAACATTAACATTAACTTTATAGAAAACCTTCATAAAGGCATTAGCCAACAAGCAGCGAAGAGCCTGTAGTTTTCATACACTGCCCGTTTTGTAACAAGTCTTTCTGTTTTATGTTCTGTGCGCCTGTGTATCAGCGGTGTTGATCATTCATACATCACTATGTTTATTTATTTATTTGTTTATTTATTTATTCAATACACCGATGGTGTGCCCAAACATTATTATTGAAAGAATCAATCATAAGTGCAAGAATTGATGCAGTTTGGTCAGAAAATCAAACGAAAACAAAAAATCACAGACTCAAAGAACATACAAACACTAATACACTCAGTAAATCAGCACACCACAAACCCATCGTAAGCTCATTGCAAATATTAGGTACCCATTAAAGAGTACCGAAAAGATGTTTCCCGTAAGTTATAATGCCTAGAGCTAGCCCGCTGGTTAATTTCACGTAAGTGGGGTCAGCGACATCGAATCTCGATCCAATCATGTACAACCACGTCCTCAACACAAAATGTTGTTGTTGTGTGTTGTGGACGTGGTTGCAACATGTTGAATGCCTTTTTTAATTACTTTGCGGTTTAAAACCAGTCAGTAGTAAACCATTCGCAATGAAATTACTCTCCACAGCACGCAGCTGAAAAATGTGCAGAAACACTTGGAAATAGCGTGGACGCGAGCATCACTCAAATCTCAGCCGATCAGTTGAGACGCAGCAACGCTGCGAAGCACGAAAACCGAACTCCCGAGCTCCCTTTCACGAAGTAACACCTCTATCCACTGCGCTCCGAACGACTTGTCGGTCTGGGCATCCCCGTCATTAAAGAGACCCTCGTCAGCACCACCGTCGTTACATCATTGTAAACTTTGGGAACCTTCTAATAACTTGGTTCAAGTGCTTGGCAAAATGAAACACATTTTTATACTAACTGAATGGTGAGGATTCTTCCTATATCATCATCATCATTTTCATTAGCGTCTGTCCCGCTTGGTGGCGGGATCCGCTCTTCTGGTGTGGTGACGCCAATTCTCCCGATCAAATGCTTGATCAGGGTGCACACCAGCCATCTCTAAGTCCAAGCGCAACATATCTAGCCAACGTTGCTTCGGGCGTCCCCCGGGCCGCTTTCCAGGGACCTCAAGGTTCAGGCCTATCTTCCGGACGGTATCGTCATTAGCGCGAAGGACGTGGCCGTGCCATCGAAGACGAGCTTCGCGCAGCTTCTCGACTATCGAGGATTCTTCCTATATGACTCACTTTATCCGCTCAGCCAGACGCTTCAGGCCCTTCTTTCTTAAGAAACAGTTATGATTGCACCTCATTAACCACTCGTTTCATTTATTTTGTGCACTGACAGTTGCCCAAGATCTGTCACCTTAGACAACGGCAGTTTCTTGGCCGGTGGTTCGTGCTGGTCTCCTTTGTAACCTCTGCTGACGCGACACGAAGAGCTTGGAGCTTAGGCGCACTATGACACGGAGAAGTCAGACGCCTAGTTGATTCATTTCTGTTCCACGCAGACGCTCTTTTAGAATCTTATTTTAGTCAAACCACAGCAGGACGCTTCAGGAAAATTTATTCGGAAGGATCACCCCGACGAGACTCGCAGTTTCCAATCAAGACGCTCACCTGCATTCCTGTCCGTTCGTCTTCCTGAAAATTTGTGCTCTAGGAAGTGACTATCAGCGCAAAATACCTGTGTATTACCTGTAAAGGCATATTAGTCGAACGTAATAGTAGAGGTCGTGTCGGGAGAATTTGTGTCTAACCGCGGAACATCCGTATTTCGTAGGTTCATGCTTCTTGGCTGTTTGCTTGATCTGGAAAGTATTTAAGTCTGTGCAAATACTCCACGATACCTCCGACTGTAAAAGATTACCTTGTCCTTCGGCATCTCATTGAAAAGGTAGTCGATCCGATCTTTATTAAAGTCGTCCCACACTCTCCACCATCTTGAAAAGGAAATTGAAAGGCGAAGTAAATGAACGCATCGTTTTCAAACTTCAGGTTTGCTGTTCAGCATGTACAGGCGCGAACTGTTGAGCAAGTCAAGCCTTGAAGTCCAGAATAACCGTCTGTTCAATCGCATGACTAGGAACAAGCTCTTGCATTTTTAGATCTCAACCGATCATATTTTTGTGCTCTTCTAGAGTTATTAGTGTCTTGTTGTACTGCACCCTATATCAGGTATGCTTTATGCACTGTGTTGCAGAAATAATTTAAATAGAAATAATAAATAATAAAGCAGAAACAAAAATAATTTATTCAATTAATTAATTTCGCGAGCGAAACATTCTTGCTCAAGTGAGAAATGGTTAAAGTATTTTTATTTACCTAATAATTAAACTACTTTTGTAAATGATATAACCTGCGAAATGGTGTAGAAAAACTCACGTCTGCCTCGAATATCTACAAAATGTCGTAGAATTGCTGAAATATTGGGGATGTGAGTGTACTAATTCATTGACCGCAGCGTCCACAGCTTCTCCAACAATATTACAATCCAATGTCTGTCTGTCTGTCTGTAAAGCGTATCGGTTCAATAGAGCCAATAGTAAGTTCAAAAAACATAGTGAAAGTTCACTCTTACGTTCCAAATTTTATCAGATATTTTGCTGCAAAACCTTTCCTTTAGTGTTTAAATATCTGCTTAGAAAAGGCGCTGTTTGCCACTTTACTTTTAAGCCAAAACAAGGACACAAGCCAGGAGTAGGATTCCAAAAATAGTATGTAGATTTACGAATGGATCATCACGTTCCGCTTTTGGACCTAGGTTTACAATTAAGCAATAGTTTTGGCGTTAGTGCATGAAGAATGGCACCTTGAATCAGTGAAGAATCGTGGCAGATGAGGCAATAATATTAATTTTTTCAGACGACGAATGCTTTCGCTTCAGGGTTGCGGCTATTTTTACACTTACCAGATTCATGCCTTTGTGATACTCCTGCATGATTGGGATTTGCCAATTTCCCGTTGAACCGCAGTCTTCTGTAAGAACGAAGCTATTTCTAGTGAACAGTACGATCGCAATAGACTAGCGGCACAGTTGATTAGAGAAATTATGAAGTGGTCCGAGACAGATCTCGTAGTGGAGATATCAAGCATAACGCGGTATTTTCATATGTACGCTTATTAGCGTATATACAGAATATCTTACTATATATAAGCGAGAACGGTCTTTTGTTCATCTGTCTCTGAGTTTGTTTGTTTGATGCAAAAGTACGCAGCAGGATTTTGTTTTACAAAAATTGATTTGGCACTCACAGCACGACCCGTCGCCTGCGCGACGCGGCAGTATACCAAAGGCGTTTCCGTAGGTTAGTGATATTGCAAGGTCGCGTGAAGGGCGCAAGTGCGAGAGACGCCGTTAGGCGTATTGGAGCACTGGTGGATTATACGAAGAGCAGTAGAAAAGGAGTTACATTAAACTACTAAAATTTTAACTACTTAACACAGTATAACTTACTATAAGCAGTAAGTTATACTGTGTTAGTAGTTAAAATTTTAGCAGTCTGTAAGCAGGACCTAGAGAAGTTGGGAAAGGCGCCCGAGCTGTGCTATGGGTGGAGACCGCCAAGCGTTTTCTGGCCTTCTCTTTAATAGCCACCTCCGCGAAGGCGACATGACGTCTAAGTGGGCGGAGTGGGTGGATGGATTTGTTGAAGACGGAGAAGCAACTCATGGGTTCCCGAATAACTTCTGCTTAGTGCCCAGTGTCGGGTCGCCACAAAATCTCTATTAAAGGTTTTCTGTATATCCACATTTTGACGAAGGTGCTGAATAAATTAGCGATTTTTATTAAACCTGCGAACATCTTGGTTATCTGGCAAAGTAATTGTGGGCAGTAACTACGCCCGAAAATTTAGGCCCGGACTACTGTCGCATGTTCTATGCATGTGATCATGACAGCTTCCCCGCGCTATCAAACTTCCCTGTGCGAAATCCATCATTTAACTGGCTTTCACCCTGCCGCTGCTGCTGTTGCAGCAACGAGCAATGAAAAAGGGACGGGATTCGATGTTTCTTGCGGCCGAGCGAATAATGAGATAAGACCTGTGATATACCTTCGTTGAAGAGCATCAGCAACAAGGAATGATGGCGATAATTCCTTGCTGCTGAGGCCGCGCAACCGTTGTGCAACCGATGCCGGTGTTGCTGATGCAGGGTTGTGGCAACAGAGGTGTGAAACCCCCCTCGTTGCTGCTGTTGCTCCTCTGCGTCTTTGCAGTATGCTTCATCATTACGGCATCGGTTGCGCAACATCAGCAACGGCAGTGTGAAAGCCGCTTTAAGCGTTCCTGTGTCTTCACCGTTATCATCTTGCTCGCACTGTTGCCTTCACTGGTGAAATATTCGAGTTGTACTCGACTGTGTAGTAGCTCTCACGTTGTCTCCAGTCATAACAGCAATTTGTTCTCCGCCCGTTTTCCATGTCTTCCCAAAGACTAAATCTAACATTTTCTTCATTGTGAACCCCCCTGCGCCCTCTAGTGTGCAGAAGAAATGCACTGCTATAAACACTAATAAGAGAAAAACTATAGTGCTCTGCTTTTTACCAATTCGTGAAGCTATTTGCTGTAAATTTTTTAAATTTATTTATTTGTTGAAATACTCTGTAGAAGACAGAAGTAAGATAAAACTACAATACAACAAACATCAAAACTAAAAACAAAAGTAGTTCCTAAATACCAGAGAATTTCTTGTGCTGCGATGCGTTTGAAAAAATTTTGATTCCGGGAGCGAGGAAGTCCTACTAAGTTGTAGGTAGGCTAACCCTGCTCTAACTTGAGAAATTTAGCTCTTACCGAGGTCTTAGGCTTAGAGGAGTACAATTTATATTACTCCCTTGGGATAATGAGGGACGCAGAGTATAAAACCGTGCAAAGTTGACTGCGGACTGCTCCTTAAAAAGTTTGCGAACCATACACACATCAAACAATTTCTTCTACATACTAGGCTCGACAGTCCAAAATAATTGTTCTTGATAACCGCATTTGGAATCTTGCCATAAAGAAAGCCACCACGCCTTGTTAGAGCTTTCTTAGTAAAGTTGTTCTGGATTTTTTAAAGTAACGCAATATCCTCCTTTTTGTGAGGAGAAAAAACAACCTTTACAAATTAGCACAATCTTTAACAGTAGCAATAACTTACGGCTAGACGTCAATTTGATGTTGACTATTGCAAGAAGTACGCAAACCTGAAAGATTCTCACATCTCGATAAAGAAGAAGAAGTCTTGTGAAACAGAATTGGTGAACACAGATCTTCCAAACATACTGTGAGGAGGCGATACATTGTAGATTTCCTGGTAAATGGCCCAAAATCAGTGCTGTTTATGTCGAACCTGCCCGTTTTAATACACATTTTGAACACGGACAGCCCACGTATTTTCCAATCGCTCAAGTACACACGTCTACTCTGCACTTATACAAAGACTGATACATTAATTGGAGCGACACGATTCGCCAAATTCGATCATATCGACACGTTTTCATGTCAATATGTGATTGGAACAGCATTACCAAGCAAGCCTCGATTAACAACAACACAACGGTTTTCTATTATACGAAGTGCGGACGCACTTAATGTATGTAACAGACATACGTTGTGTTGTTCAAGTATGGTAATAGCGCACGGCTCGTTACTTCAGTAACAGTTACTACAATGCACAGTGATAACGTAGATGTTGGAGCGTGGGCGATTCCTTTTGCGTCCTTATTGACTACCATTGTAGCAGTTATTGCATAAAAGTGGGAGGCATGCCCATCTACGTGCCTGGCATGTTGCAGTATCACCAAACTAAGGAGAAACACATTAAGCTAGCTGCTCTACTTATGCAGCTTTCTTCCCTCCCTAGCAGAGTAGCAGAACAACAGGCAATATTTGAGAACCTTATTATAATCGAACCTTGCTCTACCTTCCCTAAGATCAGGCGAGTAGTTTTACGGTAAGAAGCCATCCAGGTCCCCACCCCACCACTACGATCGACATCGGCATCATCTCCAGACACTTCAGTGATGTCTATCCTGTGCTGGTTCGAGATCTCGGCGCGCAAAACACTAGAAGCGCTGTGGATTGCCGCTAGGAACGCCACAATCAGCAGGAAGGAGGAACGCGTAGAGTTGCTACAAGAGCTAGCCCGGTACGTTGACCATTGCTGTCTCGAACCGCAGTAGTCTGCCAGAGGCTCTCTAGAAGGGTGAACCGAATGTGACCTCATCCTCTCATGTGTCACTATAAAACGGATACTTTTCGCCCAACTGCACTGGTCTGTTTGTGTTACCTCCTCGTGTTTCGCCTCCCTCTCCTGCCAATCTTTGTTTCATCGCTGTGGTCTTAATATGGTTCTTGGACGTGTAACGGACAAGCTTCTTCTTATGGACGATCGTACTGACTTCCGTTTGAACACTCCACCGAACCTGCATCCAACCAGCAGATATCGTTCTTATACAGATTTTTGTTCCTTTGAACGGTTCAAGAAATACCTTGACGACAAATTTTCATCAGCAATATTATTAGACAGTACATGGGTGCAGGATAAGGCAGGTGAATGGGTAAGGAACACGGGGGAGGGGTGGAGGTATCGCCAAAGGCGAGCCCAGGGACGACCGGCTAGGCCGCCGCCAGACTCAGACGGGAGCCCAACCTCACATGTTTTGAGGGGCTCCCCTCTTATATCTCACTTCTCGGCTTAAAGCTGGCGGATGTCGCAAGTGACCAGCACGTGCCGGCGGACGTGACTGGAAGAGCGGTGTTGGAGTGGAGCCACCAAAGAACACCGGTTTGGTCACTTGTGCCATAACACTATCAACGGATTTTTCAAACTCGGTTTAACTCTTCTAGGCTCTGAAGAAGGCGGCTACGCCGACACGTTAGCCGGAATAGAGGATCTATACTAATCTTGGTTCGCCAGCTGCATCACTTGAGTATTCATACTGATCACTCGGTCTTTGGTCACTCGACGAAAGGTTTCTTTGTCAGAACAGAGGGTTCCCATCGCTCCTAAGGCTTTGTTACACAAAAAATTTTCCAAGCGCGACCGCTACAGCAGTGACGGATTGACTGAGCTAACCGACAAACAAAAAAAGAACCGTCACTCCGCCACTTTCAAGCTACAATCGACAATGTCGCTCGAAATTGGCCTTCCGATCAAAACTTTCAACCTGCTGTGAAGCACTTTCGTCAACCATAATTTCCGCTCGTCTCCCAAACCGAATTCACAGGTCAGAAAATCGACAATATCAACCGATATTGACCGTCCAATCAAAACCTTTCACCTGATGCGAGCGCCCTCTACGATCATAATCACTTAACTCCCACCCTGATCGGCTGAATCTCGGAGAAAATCGATTAACTCGATCGATATTGATTGCTTGCTCAATCTGTGACACCTCTTCTAATGCGGAGAGTAAGTAGTGATCCTTTTTACTGACTGCCCTTAGTTGCCCCTTCCTTACTCCTCCTTGCTGTTTCCCTCGGTCCCGCCTTACAGGTCTCCCCTTAGTCCCCGCCCCTTACTGGTACTGCCCCCTTATTACTGCCCCTCCCTTACTGGAACTGGTTCCTATTACTGGTATTGGTCCCACACTACTGGTGCTCTCTTAGTAGGGAAAGTGTCGCGTCTCGCTACCTTCGCAGCACCTTCTTCCTCCGCCTCCTCCGCGGGCCTTCAGACTCGCGGTGAGCTCCGATGAGACGCCCATCGCGCGTCCTGCTCCCGCCTCCTCCGGTATCGATTCGGGCGAAGCGCGCACACTCGGGTGGGTGCCCGCGTCTCTCGCGTCGTCGGCTTTGGTCGAATTTGGCTTTGGTCTAACGTTGTTCTTGATGTTTTTGTTCTATGTATGATATTAGTGCGCGACTGCTAGTAGGTAAATAAATAAATATCACTATTGAAATTCCATAATTTATGAGAAACTCGTCCCGGCTTGAAAGCGAAGCGTTTTAAATGTAAAATATTGTTTTATATAGTAACGGTGAGATAAAGCAGTGATGAAGCTTGAACTCTCGAATTTTGCTCGGGAATCTGTTATCGCTGGCACTGTAGAAACACTTCTCATCACAGGCAGGCTTATAATCAAGTGAAAATGTCCAGTCATGTGATCACTAGACAAGGCTGCTTTCCATTTCACAAAACCATATTGAGCCGCTGAAAAAATCCCACTCATTGCCAAATTTTCAAAACCTGTGTTCGCTAAGAATTACAACAAGTTTCTCAAGTTTCTCAGGTTTCTTCAGGCTTGTTGGCTCTTCCTTTAGTTTCTTCGGGTTTTTTGTTTTAAAAGTATTTTTATTATCACAATCGCGTCTTTGCTGAATGACCGCTTATGTTGAGGTAGGATTGGATCGAATCATCTGTGCGCCCCTCCTTATTTATGTGCTCAATGCTTTGATTGATTGTTGATTGCTTACTTGTAATAAGTTTTTGAAAGTATGGACTTGCAGAGCTTTCCCACTATCCAAGTCCTTGAAAAGGTTGCAAAATAATTTCACGCATAAAATCAAGGTAGGATATGTTGGATTTCTTTATGATCAAATCTCTGCAGTAATACACGCAAATTCAACTTAGGGTTGGGATCGCTAGCATTCAGAAGAAAAAAGTTTGACCTTATCATGCAGTATATTCCATGATCGACTGTCGTTAAATTCTGGTATGACGTTGACACTAGGCGCTGGATTCATCAAAGTTACTGCAGTTACTTTAACGGAGAATTGTAAGGGAAAGCTCAGATCGCTCACCATATCGCTTGTTAGGCCGCGTTATCTGAGCTTTCCCTTACAATTCTCCGTTAAAGTTACTGTATAGAGGATCAGTGATCTCTATTTGTTTAAAATGATCTTTACTATGATTTGTATCAGTATCGCAGCTACTCGTGGTATAAATAGGATCGGCTGCGATGCTGGTTCAATTCTAATTGCTCTCGCTGTCTGCTGTTCCTGCGAAATAAAGAAGTGGCGGATCGGTTGAACACAACAAGACTCAAGACCCGCGTGGCAACGATTTGGATCCCGCTCAACGGATCCCGTTTATACTGCAGTAACTTTGATGAATCTGGCCCCAGTAGAACTGTTCGAGCTGTGGAGCCAAGACTGTCAACCACACTTTATTCGGCTAATATTTCGGCGTAACCGCCTTTTTCAGAGCCTAGAAAAGTCAAGCGAGGTTTGAAAGGTTACTTGTCCAAGATTTATTTCAAGTCACAGGAGTTTCCGAAATTAATAGGAAATAGCGACGAAAGGGGAGTGAGACAGATCAACTAACCTTATGAAAGCAGCCAAGAGGCTGGTGAGTTACGCTCAGATGGAGGCAGTTTGGGTGAATGAGACTACCGCCTAAGAGACCTATGTTATACTTCGGCGACTCTGCTGTCGGCGGCAGTGTTGAGCGGGTGCTACGCAGTGTGTAGCAGCCCGAGGTAAACTGTCGCCGACGTCGCCGACAACAACGTCGTCGAAGTATAACATAGGCCTAAGGTCAACCCCTCAGCCACCCTCCGGCTGTCACCCTCCGGGGTTAAACCCACAAAGGTCAGCAGATGGGACCAGCTCCTGGGTTAGCGCTACTCGCTCTTCCCCCTATTGATGATTATAGGTGATGGTCTCATCCACCCAAACTGCCTCCATCCGAGGGTGATTCACCAGATTCTTGGCTACTTCCATAAGGTTAGGTGGGCTCTGTTTCACTCCCTTTCGTCTCCTTTTCCTATTAATTCCGGAAACTCCTATGATTTGAAATAGTTCTTGAACGAGTAACATTTCGAGCCTCGCTTGGCTTTTCCAGGCTCTAAAGAAGGCAAAAACACTGAAAAGCCGAATACACTGCGCGTAATAATCTTGGCTCCATAGCTTGAACAGTCCTTTTGGCTCCTCTCATGTTGTATAAGATTTTGTCCGGACACTGTGGAACGTAGTGCGCTGTGCGCTTTTTCAACTAAGAGCTGCGAATACTATAGGAGGATCCAGGAAGTTAATCAAAACGGCGAAGCGTAACGTGAGACGAAAGTTTTTTGTTGTCAGAGCTGGTGTTTGGTTTGAAAGACTGATTATGAAGCACGAGATCCTACTCAAGTGCAAACTTCCTGCATCTAAAGGCTTTTTAAATATGTGTAGGACATCCTTATTCACGTTCTCTTATTCTTGTTGTGTTATACTCCCTTTCTGTTACGCGTTTGTCATCGCTAGCAGCTTTTCTATCATCTTTACCACATTTGCATCGACCTGTGTAAAATGCAATTACAGGTCATTGGGTTCGGCTGTCAAGAACAAATTATTGGAAACTGTCTTCGTAGTATGATTTATTATGAACAATGCGTCAGGCCTTCATTTGTTTTTAAAATTTCATGCACAGCAATCAGGATCTTCAGTTACATGCTCATCTTGCTTTGGAGGATTCGGCTTGAAATAAATCGGTTTGCATTGCAAATAGTTGAAGAAGGTGTTGGATGGAATAGCGGTCAGATTACTGTTTCTATCCGTTCGAACCTCAAATTCGTAGGCGATCGCTTTGCCATCCTAAAAATCAAAATGGCGAATAATTCTTGTGTTCTAGGACACGGCCGTTCTTCCACTCTAGAAGACACTTCTCCAGAAATTGAAGCCTCACTTTGTTTCTTCTGACGTACGTAGCCATCATGGTCTGAGCGAGATCTTTGCTTCTTACCATAACTTGAAGAATGACATCATTGCTGTTCTGAAAGAATGGAGGGTATTTATTTTTTGGTTGTTGAAACACTTCCAGAACCGCTTTTGACGGAAAGTCTCCCACCGTGGGAAATCCGAGTTTCTCTTCGATTTCTCTACGCAAGTGCTCGTCTCTATCTGCAGTCGTGATGGAAAGGTATCCTCGTTGACAGCCCTCGAGTTTGATAGCAATTGTCGAGCATACAAATAGGGCCAGCAGTGCGATTGGAACGGTAGGCGACCTCATATCTTAAAAACGCTCTAAATTAGGAATAAAAGTTATCAGTCCTACTCTTATATTTGTACGCCATTTTCACTTTAAACTGAATACTTTCTATTTTAAACGAAACACGTAATGCCAAAATAGACGGATCCAAAGAAAAGTTTCAACAAAGCCTTATTGCTACTTTGTATCAAAAACTCATCTATACAAGATGTCTTAAGAAAAACCTGAACACCCACTATTCCCTGTTGCTTTCCTCATTTGCATTGACTTTTTTCTTTTTGCAAAAGTCGGTTTGTTGTTTTGCATGCGAGTGTGTGATTTCTAGTGTTAGTTAACCAATTATAAGCGTAAATATACTTACTAAAGTGAACCGACATGTAGCCTAAAGGCTAAAATTGCACCCTCTATTTTTGAAGCCAGTTGCGTAGAACATTCAATCAATAGAAATCTTTAATATAAAACTTATTTAAGGCCAACTGTTTAGGACGGGAATGACGCGAGCATTATGACCTATTAACAGATTGTCGCAAGTATTCAACCGGTTGTCAATATCAACCAGTTCTATCGGTTTTTTCGCGGCTAATTATTTAATATAGACATGACATGGAACCATTGGGATAATGATCAAGGCATTTGCAGACATTACCTCTCCTTCTCTTCTCTGTAATTCACTCGGATCTCTGGATGCTCTTCGAACTGCTGCTGGTAAATATTATTCGATACCTGGTGCTTGTTGTTAATTTCCCTCGTGCTTACTATAATTAGTAGGTTGTTGCAAAAGTTCCCGCCATTTTTTGAATGTGCCTTTTTCTCACTAACGCTACCTTATAGCAATCTATCCTTTGTTCACATATAGAGATCAAGTATGTATAAGATGACTATTATTGCTAGCTACTCACTCTCGCCTAGCTCCGTCTAGAAAAGTAGAGCTTTCAAAGGAGTACATCCGGGGTCTCTTACTGTATGACTTCAAATTTGGTGAGTCAGCAGCCGCTTCCTGTCGTCGCATCAATGGTGCATTTGGGGAGGGCACAGTGTCCGATCCCACCTCAATGGTTTGCACGCTTTCGCAAAGGTGAGTTTAACCTTCAAGATTCGATCAGGTCGGGACTTGAACCCCATGTCGACAACGACCGATTACGACAGCTGGTGGAATAGGACCCATGGTGGTCTGCATGTCCTCACCGAACACGACCGCCACCGACGTGCTAGGAGACCACTCAATCGCCCTCTTACGAGCGCACAGATAGTTGACTGAAGTCCATCATCACAGGAGATTAGAAGTGGTGCCTGTACGTCAACAGCAAGAGGAACAGACACTGGGTTGACAAGGGTGAGCAGCCTGAGCCATATCCAAGGGGGATAGTCACCCGTCGAAGGTCATGCTGTCATGCTTTCTGTTGTTACAGGGTGTTTTGTTACGATCAAAACTCTTGCGCCAGGCGGGACTCGAACACGCATCTTCTGCTTTCCGGGCAGCGATGTTCGCCTTACACCACCGACGCTGTTTGACCGCACATAACATCCTTTAGTAAGTATCCTATCCTGATATAGCCTCTATATCAGCCGCTCCAGGCTTAAACAAATGTGTTCAAGCATTGTCATGCTTTCTGTTTGGCGGGACTACATAGGTGTCATCGAGCTGCTGGCCCGTAACGAAACTCCAACAGCGGACTTGTACTGTCAGCAGCTGCATAGTCTGACCGCCAAGATCGCAGAAAAGCGTCCGAATCATGGCGTATTCCAATTCTTGCACGACAATGCTCGACCACACATTGAAAGAATGACTCGCCAAACGCTTCTCGACCTTGGATGGGAAGTGCTGCCTCACCCACCGTACAGCACATATATTGCACCAATAGACCAACACCTTCTCCTGTCTCTCTCTCTAAGGCCATGCAAGGAAAAACGTTCACTGACGAGGACAACATGGAATGCTGACTGGCTGGCTTTTTCGAATTAACGCCAACAAAGTTCTACGCTGACGGGATCAGGAGATTGTCTGAAAGGTGAAGAAGAGTGATGGAACATGATGGCGCTTACTTCGTTCCTTCACGTGTTTTGCTTTTTTGTAAAACTAAAAAATGTAATGTCTTCAAAATGAAAACATTTTTGCAGCAAGCTAATATAAGTATTAACAACCGTTTCGATGAGATGATCAAAAAATAAAGAGAACCGAACAACCGACAAAACCATTATTTCTAAAGGATGTTTGAGCAAATTTCACAGGACGTTTACAGACGTATCTTCGATTCTAACTCGAAACTTACTCTATGTAGCCTGCAACGATGAGGATTCGGTTCAAGAATGAAATTAACCTCGAACTGAAGCCACTTTTATACCCTAATTCTTGCTTTAGGTCACCTAACAAAAAGCCAAAATTAGAGCTTCAGCAATGCCCATGTTTATAGTACTTTGACAACCAATAAAAGTTCAGCTATCTTTGGTCTGCAATGACTTTGCACAGCTTCAAATTGAGGCTTTGCAGCCACTTCAGTGTGGAGTTTGGTGGCTAATTCATTGTGTTGAAGGACGGCAAATATTTTGCATTTCCAATTTCGATTTACTCATGCATGCAGTTCTGAAATTCGATAGCGAGCAGTAAACTTACCGCAAGCGAAATGTGAAGGCTTTTTGTCCATAGTACACTAGAACTGCCAGGTTTGAAATTCATTAGTTCGCTTTGCTGAAGAGGATCCAGCAACAGAGGCTTCTCTGTGCACATGCACAGACACATACATGAACATACATACATACATGCATACATACATACATATATATATATATACATATATACATACATACATACATACATCAACAAAGGATGCACTGAGTTGTTCAGAAAGTAATTACGATTTTTGAGCGTTTCAGGAAAAATTATTTTCTCATAATGAAGCAACATCAGTCAATGATATGCAGTCCGTTTTGTTTAATTACCTCTTGGCATCGTTTTGACATTTTTATAATATCTCTCGTACTTCTGATCCTTCTGGTCAAAGAACTGGGCCACATAGGATTTGATATCTCCATCGTCTGTTAAGGGTTTCCCATTCAGGGAGTTCTGTAACGATCGAACGAAGTGGTAGTCCGATGGCAGAAGATCAGTGCTATATTGCTGATGCAGCTGTAGTTCCCATCCAAGCTACAGTCATTTTTGCCGAGTCGCCAAAGACGTATGCGGCCTAGCATTGAAACTATTGGAACACCACTCTTCTGTGATTCTCCGATTCTGGTCGCTTTCCCTTTAATTGTTTCATCCAATTTCATAAGCTGTCAACAATAGAAATCCGAATTGACATTCTGGTTCCTTGGAAGCACCTCGAAATATATCACACCTTTGTAGTACCATCAAATTGATAGCATGGCCTTCTTTTAATGAAGGTTTTGGGCATCGTTTGAGCAGGTTCATCCGGTTTTGACCATGATCACTTACGAGTGACATTGTTGTAAACAATCCACTTTTCATCATCAGTTACTATTTCCTTCAAAAACGGATCGTCGTTATTGCGTTTGAAGTGCAGGTCGCAGACGTTGGTTGATTCGCCAGCGGATTTCCTTCAATTCGTGAGGCACCGAAACATCCAGCTTTTTTACTATTTGATATGATTGTGAACTGTTCCAATGGATACATTAGGCTTCTCAGCGAGCACTCGTACGGTTGTTTGACGACCAGAACGATCATTGCCATCAAATGCTTTTCATGCGTGCCTACTGGCCGACCGGAGCGTTGCTCATCTTTATGTGAAAAATTTCCGGAACGAAATTTCGCGAACCAGTTCTCGCACGACTTTTGTGAAATGGCATTGACACCATATATGGTATATATGTTTCACATATGTCGTGGAAAGCATCAGCCCACTCCATGTTCAAATTGATCCTGAAAACACAAATAAGGATAAATGTAATCCAATTACAATGCAGCAATGCAAGCGCCACAAGTACAAAATATATCAGATAAAAACAAATAATAGTGGCAAAAACCTTTCGAAACAAGCGTTCAATAATTAGGAGAATAACTCCAAAATCGAAATCCCTTTCTGGACAACCCAACATAAATATCGCAATCAATCGCGAACTTCGTTCGGCTTCCGTCCTTGTTGCATTCTTTGATCTGAAGATTCTTGGGGATGTTCCGTTGCAATGTTTCTTCTGTAAAAACTCGGGGCATTTTCAGCTGCAGATGCATGCGGTCGATATGAGGATAAAGGGGTTACAGAACCATCGACGACAGTTTTGCTGTATCAGCCTAAGCTATCATTTAAAGATCTCGTTTATGAACCATTGAACTAGAAAACCTCCAGGTGGACTACTGAGGCCTCATCGAGGAAACGATGGGGTTCTTCATGTACGGAAAACCAATATTGCCTAGCGTCTTTAGGCTTATACAGGGTGTTCCAAAAGCACGTGATGAGATTTTCAATTATAACTATGAAACAACTGACAAGTTTACAAACCAATACACAGATAACAGCGATATAGATACTAGGCAACACCATATTCGACCGGATTCGAAGTATTCCCCCTCGGCGCGAATACTGAAGTCAAAACGCTTGGAGAGTTTTTTAGCGATGGGCCGCAGGTCGTTCCCACTCTCGACGCAAAGATTCCTTCTGGGCCTCCAGGCTGTGGTGCCTCTTGGCACGGACCATGGCCTTCAAAATGAACCGCACGCTGTAGTCCGTCGCACTGAGATTCAGATAGTGCGGTGGCCATTCCACAGACATGTTGTACTCCGGAAAATTGGACTTGCACCATGCTTGCGTGGTTTTCGTCCTGTCTGCAAGGATTGATCCTTGTTGAAACATCCAGTGCGCATTGCTGACCTCTTCCTGGAATTAAAAAAGTGTCACCGCCTCAAGGATGACTTCGATACACGTCTTGATTTATTTTTTACTCCCTCGTCCACAAAAATCATGGGATCTCTCCATTGGTGGAGATTCCATAGGAAAACCATAAGCGCCTGTAGATTTAGACGATGCTCGGCGATGGTAGAGGTGGATGGAGCCGTTCGAGATCAAATCCTGCTGTATTGGCGGTTCTCAGTTTACTACACGGTGGACATCTTCTCGTCCGTGAAAGGTGTTCGCTCCCACCCACGACCTGCGGCCGCAGGTGGAACTGGCGGTATCGATGGAGCCGTTCGTGCTTAATCTTGTCCATTAGAAGCTGGACTTCATAAAACTTGTAGGGCTTGAGTTCATGTTTCTTTCAGGGTATTCGAGGCACTGATGTAGACTGAAACCGATATTACGAGTGATGTTTCTCAGGGACCTTCGAATTTGGGATTTTTCGCTTTGCGATGATTTTCCCGATCTGCGGCGTATTAACAGTACGATTTCTTCCTTAAACTGGACGACCACGCTCATGGCCAAGCTTCCTACATCAACGAGTTTCTGTGGAGATAGTCGACCGAGCAAGTTAACGATTCGCATTAGCGGTTTACTTGACGATGAAGTTTCAAAATCGCAGCACGATGGTGTTATATCTCGAGAAAATCCGTAACTGAAACAAAATAGAACTTACAGAATTATACCACGGACAGAAAGATAAAGATAAGATAAGATATTTTTTTTACTTTTTTACTACCCATTATACCGCTCATTTTCTTTCATCGTGCAATAATTTTTCTGGTTTCTGGGTAGTCTTTTAAGTTATCTAAGTGGAGCCGCAGTAGAGACCTGTTCTCCCTAATGCATTTTTAGTGTAGTTTGACTGTTAATCAGAGTAGTAAATCTTTTTTGATCTTACGTTAGGTTTATGAGGTATTTTGGGATCAGCCCAATTCACAAAAACACCAAACATTTCAGTTCATTAGTTAGTTGTGTTTCGGTTTGTTGTTAATCCCTTATTGATCGTTCCTGTTTCTTTTTCATTTCTTGATATCACGATGATGTTTTTTCCCTGTGGATTTTTACAGTTTTCGAATTGTGGCACACCTATGAGTGTATGAGTTAAATAAATAAATAAATAAATAAATAAACACGAAAAAACGGGCGCTATTGCCGCCATGTTGCAGATCAATACATTCGCTTGAGAGAACGGCAAACCTTTATCATGTTATTTTGGAACAACCTGTATATACATACATACAAACGTACACAGACCGAAATTTTGGTTTGCATAAGGAGGAGATTTACAATGCACTCTGTTAGATATCACCTACTTATGCTGCTACCGCAGACAATGAGTGTCCTACGTTATCAGGAAAATTACCGTCGCAATTGCTTACCCTCTTTAGTGCCAGTTATATATCAGGTGAAGTATCAACCCTTTGGATATATGCTTTTGTTACACCAATCCAGAAGAAGGCTCTGATCGATCTAATATCAAACTATCGTCCAATTAGCGTCACATTAGTTTTTCCTAGGGTCTTCGAGAGAGAGAGAACTGAAGGCAGCCGTTGTATTTTATCTCGAGTCGAACCATAATAGTCTTATTCTTTATGTTCAACGTGACCTTCGAACATTTGAATGGGCAAAAGTTGATGTGGACTAATTTATTTCGATTTTATGAAGGTCGGCCATGTGATGCGCTTAGTAGACACCTGCTGGACGAGAGCCGTCAACGACTGGTGGTTGTTTCGTCAACGACTTACATAACTCTAGCAGAGAATTCACGGCGGAAACATTAGATAAGGCGGCTTACCGCTCACCATGTCGCTGGATAATTCCCAATTTGGTGACCTAAAAATCAATAAAGTACAAACGAGCAAATAGCACTAACACATATTCTTGTAATACAGAACATTGTCTTCCGAACGCTGTAAAAAACTGTGCAAAAAATTACAAACCTAAGCGGAGAGAACAAGTGCGCAAATGGCTACTTTTTCACTTTTTCACTTTCCACTTCAACGACCTAAAAATTGACAAAATTCATGATGAAAAAAGAAATGCAACACATTTTCTGATAGAGCAAATCATTCTCTTTCGAAAGCTATGCAGCGCTATGTAAGCGACCGCTGGCGAAATCTGCAGTGAATCGTTGAAAAAAACGGCGGGGAATTATGGCACAACCTAATAAATGTTTTGTCTTCAAACCTCTTTTTTCAGTGTTTCAGGTAAAATGCTCGCTGATGATATAAAAATTGTGAGAATATTGCTACTCCAGAATACCTAATGCTCTTCATTTAGATATTGATGCAATTGGGGATTGGTCATTAAATTGGGAATTTTCTTTACATAGCAAATATCAAAAACGCTGGGACAGCAGAAAATAGATACCCTTGCTACCTTGACTGGTTTGCAAATCAGTAATACAGCTTTCTTTTCTGACTTAGGCTTTATCTTGGACACTCAACTTTCGTTTAAGGAACACGTTGAGATATCGAAGAACGCTGATCAAACCACAACCTCTTCAGATGTCTGCGAACAGATCCAGTATTGCACCAATTAATTGCTTATAAGTCGTCTGGTAGACGAAATCATTCCGAAATATAGAAGAGGAATCGCCAGGTCGGGATCTGTTCAAAACAGCTTTACAAGAAAACTCTGGATACGAGTGGGTACGATCACAACACCATCACCGACTTTTGCAACAGGTCCTTCGATCTACGCACCATTGAATGTCATAGGAGAAGACACGGCTTACTTACGTGTATAAGATGATAAACGGTTTTGATAGTGTGTCCCTTTTGGAGTTCCATGATTTTTCTTCTTCAAACGCAAAGGCTGGTCAGTCGAAGATCCAGTTTTTGAGAGCAAAAAGCTGTATAAGGTCTCAGTTTTTCACCTTCCGTGCTGGCTTCGAATTTTTGTAATTATCTATGAAACACGCCTTACCAAACTCTACAAGGAATGCAGCTCAGAAGTTTTCCTCTTTGCTAGTTGAATTCTATTTCGTGTTTTTCCTTGATAAGAATGATATTAACCCTTTGCCATGCTGTCCCTTTGCTATGTTTTCCTTTTCCATGGCTGTCTATGTACAGCGTACATGCGTACATGTATACATACATGCATATATGATATAATGCATCAACAGAGGATATATAAACGTAAGGCCTATTCGGCCTATAACGTAATGTTGATTTGGCGGGGATCGATGCCCCCAAGCTTAATCAAAGCTGCCGCTGCCGCCGCTGCCGAGAAGGCATGCGGCTTATGGTGTACTCCCGCGTCGCGCAGGCGCCAGGCTCGGGGCAACTGTCAATGATACGCCTTCGCTGCAGTGACGGAGAGCGCAGTGGGTGTCGCGGTTGTCAGTTGGCGCGCTGTCGCTCCCGCAACCCGTCGCAGATAGGTGTTAGGCCTATGGTATACTCCCGTCCGCTGCAGCGACGCGGGAGTGCACAGCGATGCGATGGCTCGGATGCACGTCGCGAGCCGTCGCCATCGCTGAGGCTGACATAGTTCATGCAGTTTTGCAGACGGGGACTTTCGCAGAATTTTAGCGAATCAGCTGATCCAATGCAGTGACGAAATCGTGCTTTGTTCATCACATCCACCGTGAGACCTGTCGTGAATTCGCTCAAGAGCCCAATTAGACTAACTGAGAACATTGTGCTGCAGGAATGTTCAGACAAATACGAGTCTTTCCTTTCCCAAAACCAGTTTACATAGATTTTTCATGTAACAGAACAAGATTATTTGACCTCACAGAGAGCACATGAGTTTTTTCGAGACAACCCGTATTAGAGCACAGAAAGCAAAAGCAGTGGCAGTGTCGCAAAACCCTAACCCCGCATGAGATGCAATACTGCTAGGGTCGGACGGTCTAAAGAAAGTGTTGCGATGGACTAATCCGTCGCAAAACGTCGCATGCTCATAACTCCTCCAATTTAGATAGCTACAGTATGTTTCACTCCCGCGATGCGAAGGTATAACACCCCTCTGCGACGCATCGCGGAAGCGATGGCGCGTCAACTGACAATCGCGCCTCACTGCGCCGTCCGCCACTGCAGCGAAGACGCGCCGTTGACAGTTGCCCCGCGCCCGTCGCTGGAGCGACGGGGGAGTATACCATACGCCTTATACCTGTGGCGGAAAAGGAACATAGACCCGCGCTACGGCTGCCTCTAGCCGTCGTTCGTCACCGAGCAGCGCACAGCGGCGAGCGACAGTCGCGGGAGGGAGAGCGCCCGTCGTGCGCTATTTTTGCACTTGTTTCGACCATGCGTCGCTAGGCACCGCCCTCGCTGTGCAATGCCGCGTCGCTACGGTTGACGGGAGTATATCGTAGGCTTAACGTTACTCACATGTGACGACGACACAAACTATGCTCTCCTTCTTTGAGCATGTCTTCGCGATCATGGCGTGATTTGCGGACATTACGAAGGAATTCTGCTTTAAGCGTTATCAGAATTTGCAATATTAATAAACTGTTAAATACAGATAGCGAAGATACAACCATGCTATTGCGCTTATTCTTCCTCAAACAGATCTGTCACTGTTGCGCTTTGCGTTTTTGATTATCGTGGGTGTATTGCCAGTTCACAACTTCTGTCTGGGTCAGTTCTGGGTCAGTTATCCAAGTTTGAGGTCAACATCACCAACATTAACAGCATGTTATCTCATCGACAAGGACTCCGGAATTGAACGCAGTCTTACCAGAGATTACTTTTTTAAGTAAAGCAGCGAGTTATTTAAAGACCATTGAAAAATATTGGTAGCTTAACGAACAAATCTAAACAAGATATACTTCACATTCAGACCGATTCAAACTGTCGTTTTATTTGGCTGCTCTTTTGTAGTTCAATAGAGTTATACGTTGTCAGAAGTTATTTATTGTCAGAATAAATGGTGTTTCTGATTTGTTCCCACACAGAAGCACATGCATTAGTGATCTTCATCTGCTGGCACAGGCTTGAAAGAAACCTGCTCGCATTCCAGATAGTTGAAGAACTGGTCGAACGAAATTGTTTTCAGCGGACCATCTTCAGCCTTGCTAATGTCGAACTCCAAAGCAATGGATTTGCCTCCCTGAGCAAACAAAGTAAAATATTCCATGTTAAGTGCTGCAATATAAACAAAGTTTCACACTGACAGAGAGCATCGAGGTCACTTCAATATTTTTTCGAAGCCTAGCTAATAAGTGAGAAATGTTTCTTGGGCTTAACGAACTGGTAGGTAGTACACTGGATATGAGTGAATCATTTTCGGATATCCGATCGGATATATCCAATCCGAATCATATAGAAGACTAAGGTCCGCAAAATTAGCGCTAACCGAATTATCCAATTATCTGAAGATTCTCGATTTAACCTAATATGGTAGGTGCGCACAATTAGCAAAAGCGTTAATTTCCTACACTGAATTACACCAGAACAGAAAGGGGTTGCTTTGTACGAGATGAGTAAGAGGTGTTGATACACCTATTTTTATTTAAAATTAAACTGCAGCTTGTTCCTCGTAGTTCCCAAAAATTTTGTGTGTTATTTTGATGTGGGTATTGTGTTTTAAAAACTGGAGAGAATGAAGGCATATGGTATCGTCTTCATTACGATGGAGATTCTTGGATGTTGCAAAAAGAAACAAGTACTTCATTCGCTAGATAATTAAGCGCTCTCTGAAACGGTGGATGAGAAGAGGCCAGTAACCTAAAAATCAACTAAGGCTCTGTTAGAACAATTGTTTTCAAGATGCTAAAGCACAACAGCGCTCAACTCTAAAAGATCGAATAAGTAAGCATAAATGCTGTCTTACTCAAGGAATGTGCAGATGATATCTTGTTTCACCTCTTAACCCTATAAAGGATTCATTACTGCAATATAGCATAGTGGTATAGTGGTACTACAGGTTTCTCCTCGAGGACCATCAGTAGGGCAGGGAGCTGTAGTACGTTCTAGGCGCCAAGAGTCGGGTTTATATACACCCCTAACTAGGTCAAGTGTGGAGAGATAGTGTAGGCCATTGTTTATTGGGCCAGAGGTGGTCTTTGCAGCGGGTAAACAATGTGGTTGACTGCTAAAGGGCTAGAATTGATCTAGCAGCGTTGCAATGAATTTGCGTGTTTCTTTATATGAGTTTGAAAAACCATACTTGTAGCTGATGCTTCCGCTATGAAGAATGCACTTTAGTATACCTTGAGAATATTTTTTTGTTGTAGTTTAGTTCAAAAGGGGAGGACACCAAGACTAGATAGGGTAAGACTTAATACGACATCCTTCGAAGGTTCGTTTCTAGCGAGAGTGGTGCCTATATGGAGTCGGTTGGTTTGAATTCTTTTCAGGTGGAAGACATCTGATTCCTTTTAGTGCCACTTAAGATTAGGCTTGGGAAATTTCACATTCTCAGACATCTTTTTTTCTTTCAGGTTCAAGGCGACACGCTTAGCATACCAATCGCAGTTTGATGCAGCTTTCACTCCTTATTCTTAACGGCACTCTCAACTCTCCGGATCTGTATATTTTTGCCTAGTAGGTGCATTCGTATAGCGCTTCCACATCCCCTGCGTTCGTCGAGGTACGATTTGGCGGAGGAAGTGAACCTACTACGATGGTATTCGGGTGTCGCGGCAAGCACTAGCTGCCGCTACTTCTTCATGAGTCTCGCCCGCGAGACCTCAGACGAGCAAAAAATAGTGCATTCACAGTTCGCCTACAGTGTCTTCTTCCTTGACAGCAGAAAGTACAAGACGTCTCCTTTGTATTCTAGAAGAACCGCCCTCGCGGTCTCAGTCTTGTTAAGTTCCTCCACCATGCTAGCTCGCCTTTAGTTGTACGATTACGAATAAACGGATTATTAATTAATTCTGTGTTAGAGGCCACGGAAGCCCACACATCGGGGTACCCGACGCTGAAACTTCTTGCAGTGTTCATGGCCACTACCTTCTTCTGCCAAGCATCTACCGCCTATTCACCTTCCCTCCTTCCTCACTCCCCTCGCTCACCCCGATATCTACTCACCTATATCCTTCTATCTAATGTTCTTCTCTTTCCTCCTTGTTCTTTATCTTTCTCTTCGCTGTACCCTATCGGCGATATAGTGCTGAATTCTATCCTCAACATTGAACTATTCAGTTGTATCCAATAGTAAGTAAATAAATCATAAATAAATGCTCTAGCCCTGATCCAGGTCGACCCCATGTTGTCCTAAGTCAGCTACATACTGATAAAAATGTGGTCAATTCACGGAAAAATACAAGAGATTCTCATTTGCATATGACCAATGGGCTTTTGGAGTGGATTCCAGAGGCATCCCATTTTTCTGCATTCTGATGATGGGCTCGAAAGGAAGATTCTTGAGCCAAATTGGAAAATCCTCACGATCGTGAGCCTCACCTTGCTTCTTCCGGCGAACACAACATATACTTTTTCTTTACCGTTCTTCACGTAAAATTCCGCGATGGTGTCATCAGATTTCTAAAGCAAAGACAACAGTGGTGAAATCTTAAAGAATAGAACTTTGGCTAGATTTGACTTTGAAGTGACGTACCAGTGAGAAGCCGAGTTGTTTCTTGATTTCTTTTCGCAATGCCTTATTTTCAATAGACGGTCCAACTTTCAGGTATCCTCTTTGACATCCTTCAAGGCTTACAGCGGTTGAGTATGCGCACATAGCCAGAAGTGCGACTCCAAGAAGAAACGACTTCATTTCTGAAAGCGCATTCTAGAGACAGCGCTACTCATACCAAAGACTGCCCAAGAGAACCGGGAGAAAGATTTCCAGCGTTAGAGTATAAACATCAACCATGAGGAAGAAAAGATGTAAAATGTGAGTTTGGAACCCCATTCATTCTAAACTTGAACTTACTGTTGTTGTGAGGTAGGCACAGATCTAGACGCAGACTGAATATCCTCCCAGCCTGTGCTGCTTTAATACCGTCGATTCCGACATCGAAAGTTCCCCATGCTATTTGACTTTGAATAGAAGCACTATAACACCAACGAGTAACACCTCGGTTCAATTTCGCCCTTATCGGGATGTTTACACTCACACTATCCAATAACACGAATTGCACTAACTGTTGACTGATGCCCGTAGGTGGCACTTTATTGAAATTCAGGGGAGCGATTATCTCATTTAGAGTTTTGAGCGTTTTGTTCGAAGTGCGGTAGCACTATCGCTGGCTTGACGATTCTGAAATTGAAGTTACTAGTTCAAAGCCGAGTTTATCCACAAGTTATCCTTATGTTTAGCAACAGGCGGCTAGTTCAGATAGGTAGGTAAATTGGCTTCTAGATTCTCCGACATTCTAAAGCCCTAACGAGAGCGAGAACAGACAATCGTTTGCCTCTGCCTCCGTCTTGATTTGAGCATAATCCAAGCGTCACTCTTTCCTTATAAGCGTGCACTGAAGCACTGCTACCTTTATCGTCTTACCGCAAAATTGCCATTATCCGAATCATCCAATTATCCGAAGATTTCTGATCGGTCAATGTATCGAATGGATCATTTTCGGATGTCCGATTCGGATATTCTGCTCCAAATTATCAATCATCAGAATGAGGGAGAACGTCATACCTAAACAGGTTTATATTATGGATGGTCAGATGTAAGACATGAGAACGGACGTTGTCGTGGAGATTGATCGGACCTCATCGAATCACCAGCGCAGTACGCATTTCGGCAACTTCTTGAGACCAACGTGTTATTCACAACCTCTCTACCGTGATGGTTTTACAAGCTTTCAAGAAATCATAGTGGATAATACTCGTTGCAGACAGTGAGGGTGACCCTCCTCGACGCTAGGTGGAGTGGCGAATGTTTTGCGATTCTTTCTTATCCAGCCATTGTGCTGATCTTTTTCGAATGTTGTAGATGAAGGCCTTTTTTTCAAACGTGAAACTTCTGGCACCATATACGCTCGGTGAGTTCGTTAGCGTAGTCCTCTCAACAGGTTTCTCTAATGTTTTGAGATGCTTCGCACACGCTGTGGTCAACGCTACGATCACTTTCTCTTTCCTTGAGAAATAATCACGAAATGACGCTTATCGGAGTCGAACAGCACTTATGTTACGACCTGAGAATAGAATACCCCTTCTTTGCTTTCTTAGGCCTCCTTGCTCTGATTACAGTAAGAAAACTGGTTTGACTACATACGTAAAATAGTACGACCGGATTTGAGGAGGAGAATCTTTAAAAAGTCCTACGAAGCTCCTATGAAACTCTCTACCTTTCTATCTTATGAAGGCGGTTTATTCTCCAATGTACGCATTCTACTGGCAAGAAGCTGATCTTGAAAGTGTTAATCCGGAGTGCTTAATTTCCGGAAAGAAAAAAGTCTGCACTAGTTGACCGCCAATAGCATGTCCGGCGGCAGTAGTACCCTATAATTGCTATAATCATTTTCCTTACCACCTCCCCCCCCCCACAAATTCCTCCTTACCAATGTGCCGGAGGAGAAATGGAGTGAGAATCACGCCTGCGAATGTTCGTTGTACAGAGCCTTTAAAAGCTTTTCTAAAATTCCAGCGCATGCCGCGTAAAGTCCGGTCTGTGGCAAGTCTTCTGGATCTGGATGCATGTTACACGACGTGTTCAGAATCCCGACACATGCTCCATAACGTATGTGACACATTTGCTGAGTTGCAGAGAGGTCGAGGTCGGCGGGAGAGACCTACAGGGGAGGTCAATGTCTTTAGCAATATCCGTCAATGCCCATATGAGGTCACTGTTTAAAGAGAAGCAGATAGTAGATATACATGGGCCAGGGACAAAAATTAAACCAGAAATAGAACGATATGCATCACATAGACAGTTGGTTGATAAGTTGTTTAACAAATCGATAAATATCTTTGAAAGAATCTACAAGTTCAAGTATTTGTAAGCGATACTTTTGTGTTTAAGTACACTTTTAACTATGGATTGAAGAATTAGATCTTTATTGTGCTGTAATTGAAGCAAGGAGGTAATCAAATTGCAAGGTCTGCCAACAAAGTTTTCTTTTATAGAGAAGCATCTTGATATTCGTAGAGTTTCAGTTAAAATTATTCCTCCATGTTCGACCATCCCGCTAAGAACACTGCTGTCCGTGTTCAGCTTTCGGTGAATCTCGGCATGATGAATGTAGACTACCGATGCGTTGTTTATCTGTTCGTACAAAGATTGGTGTCGGTTTTTTTTGTTGCTAGTATCATTTTTTATTTTTTAGGATTATTTTATTTTTATGTTTGGCGCCGTCGCCTTTTATAAAGCGTTAAACTCGAAATTGTTCAAGATTCTATTCCCCAAACGCCAGCTTTTCTTACAGTATGCCTTTCTTAAATCGGACAAAAAAACAGATAAAAGATAAAGGTTGCAAAGACATCAATTCAGACAACAAAGACTTTCACGCAGTAACCAAAGAAACAACTGCTGTTCAGCCCGAGAATTGTGGACCTGATCAATAGTTCAGCAGCAAAACCACCCCGTCAGAAGCAAACGGTACTTATGGTGTTCCGTTTAACTTCATGTTGTGTTTTAAGATGCCCGCGAGACAATACTGCAAGTTTGCGTAAAACTTTTTATTAAATGATGTAGTATTCTTTATTCTTTAGACACTAAGCTGTAAGCAATCTTGCTTTCGCTTCTCATTTTAAGCTCTTGGAATTCTCTTCAGCAGCATGAACCGCGCATTCCAGGTACTCGAAGTACTTGGAGAAGGGAATACGGATGAGTTCGTTTTGGCCATAATCCGGTGATCCATAGATGAAGGTGACCGCTTTGTCATTCTGAATAAGATTGGAGGAATAACATGCGTTTTTTGAAAATTTCGAAACCAACACTTCAAAAAAAAGCTTCTTCTACTTCCTCCATTACGTGTTGTTTACTGAAAGGCAACCAATACTTGCCTCACTAACTTTACTGAACATAAATTTGGTTAATAGAACCCCACAAAACGCTATGAACATTTAAAGGTAACCACTAGACCCTTAATGATTGAATTAAAAAGGATAAACAACGCTGTCAATCAGTAGACTGTAAAAAAAGAAAAGGAAAAGAAGGAAAGAGAATAAATATGCTAAAAACAAAAAGAAAATAGACAACCCTTTTCATAGGCTCGGCTTTGGGATGAATTACCCTAGTCGGTCTTGGCACTTGAATGACAAGGGCTATGTTTTAATTTGATCTCACCTTAATAGCTAGAACAAAAGCAAAAATCGCACCTTTTGCCTGCCGGCGAAACAGACGGTAGCGACTTTGTCAAAGTCCTTGTCATTCACCATGAAACTAGCAATGATGTCGTCGTCATCCTAAAATTGAAGAAAAATGAGAAAACGGTGGTACTAGCTAATAATGTAACAACTTAGATAAACGATTCTCCCCTTATCGCGAGGAAAAATCTACCCACCAATGTTAGTTTGAAATACTGCTTAATCTCTGCGCGCAGCTCTGAATTGTTTTTCGCAGTTTCCACATCTATGGGCATTCTTTGACACCCATCCAGATCAACGAACGCCATCGCGCCTATGCACAGCACAACTTGAACAGCAACACACAGAACCGCCTTCATTCCTTAAAAAATTGTTTATGAATTGCATTAAAGAATTATTGTATTATGAAATGTATTATAGCGTTGCAGCGGGAAAAAATGATAGCTCCACGTGACCATGTGACACAGAACTGTCTCGAAAATTGCCCTACAGCCGTTCCTTTCATTTTTGCCATGGTGCCGAAGGAATACCCAGTGTTTTTGCCAAAAAGTACTCTAAACCATGACGCACAAACACAACGCATTCCTCTTTGTGGCAATAGGGTAAAAGGATAATGGGGTTTGTCAATCCTTTTTGGAAAGCGCCACGCATTCTACTTCAATGGGATGTCGTGAAGATAACTACAATGACTTACAGTGACCAGCCAATATGCAAGACATAGTGATATTGCTCTCAGACAAGTCTGGCACCAATACACTACAACAGGAGGTATGGAGGGTTTTGCCGGTGTGGCACAGTTTAAATCTGCATAAATGCACCATCAAAGTCGCATTAATTTGGGAAGGAGGAACGGAATTGTGTAGTTGCAGAATGAATTCCGGAACACGTCGCGATGTATTAATACCGTAACTCACGCATTCAGAGAATTCGAGGACAAGCTATAGAAAGTTACAATGCTTTAACACATTTAATTAAGCCAGGAGTGGCTGGTAGAGAGGCTATATGCTGTTACAAAATGTTTTGTTGCCATCAAATCTCTTGCGCCAGGCAGGACTCGAACCCGCATCTTCTGCTTTCCAGGCAGCGATGTTCGCCTTACACCACCGGTGCTGTTTGACCGCACGCAACATCCGCGATATCCTCGAGATCTGTCAGCACCCACCCGTGATACGAGATGGGCCGGCCGCTGATATCAGCATGGAACCTGTTAAGCTAAAGACCTTACTAGTAACAATGCTTTAACACATTTACTTAAGCCAGGAGTGGCTGGTAGAGAGGCTATATGCTGTTATCCCGTATCACGGGTGGGTGATGACAGATCTCGAGGATATCGCAGATGTTACGTGCGGTCAAACAGCGCCGGTGGTGTAAGGCGAACAACGCTGCCCGGAAAGCAGAAGATACGGGTCCGAGTCCCGCCTGCCGCAAGAGTTTTGATGGCAACAAAACATCCTGTAACAGCATATAGAAAGTTAATACGTACTAAGAACAATGTTGGGATAGATGAGCGTTAAGCCTATGGTATACTCCCGTCCGCTGCAGCGACGCGGGAGTGCACAGCGACGTGACGGCTCGCGATTCTGCAGAATTTTGGCAGCTGATACAGTGCAGTGACGAAATTGTGCTTTGTCCATCACATCCACCGTAAGTCCTGTAGTGAATTCGCCGAAGAGCCCAGTTAGACTAACTGAGAACATTGCGCTGCAGGAATGTTTAGAGAAATGCAGCCGGGGAGCGAGAGGTATAGGAAAAAGAATCAAATGCCTTAATCGCCTTCGGACACACACCCAAACTACGAGTCTTTCCTTTCCCAAAACGAGTTTACGTGGATTTTTCATGTAACAGAACAAGATTATTTGACCTCACAGTGATCGCATGAGTTTTTTCGAGACAACCCGTATCAGAGCACAGAAAGCAAAAGCAGTGGCAGAGTCGCAAAACTCTAACCCCTCATGAGATGCAATACTGCTAGGGTCGCACGGTTCAAAAAAGGGTTGCGATGGACTAATCCGCCGCAAAACGTCGCATGCTCATAACTCCTCCAATTTAGACAGCTACATATTCTGAAAAAACCGTGGAAAAAACCCAAAATGAGTCTAGCCACGACGAAAACCCTACGAGGAGAACAGCAGAGACATCACATGACCACCCAACATCACCAGACGTGTGTTGAAATTGCTGTGGCATTGTCACGAACCAAGGAGTGTCGAAATAACGAGCGGTAGTGCATAGAATAGTGCACAACAAGCGCTCCCTCCTCCGCGACCATCGCTCCCCGACAACCAGCGCACTGCACTGCGACGAGCGATGGGCTGCGACGGCCGTCGCACGGAAGTATGTTTCACTCCCGCGACGCAGAGGTATAACACCCCTCTGCGACGCATCGCGGGAGCGATGGCGCGTCAACTGACAACCGCGCTCCACTGCGCCGTCCGCCACCGCAGCGAAGACGCGCTGTTGACAGTTGCCCCGAGCCCGTCGCTGGACCGACGCGGGAGTATACCATAGGCCTTAATTAAGAGCTGGTGCGTCCTTCTCACTTCGCTACATTTCATCATTGGCGCTGCCTCTTCTCTCTTTAGTCATTTGGTTTGTCTGTCTGGCAGTCAGTCGTTCAGTTCGGCTGAATTAACCACATCAAGTCAGTCTTCATTAGTGGCGAGATCGCGAGCGGCCGAGATAGAGGCACCGGGGCACGGCAGAGGCGAACAGGACCGACCCCTGCTGTTGCCGTGTTTCTTTAATAAATCGATTTCCCTGTCTGGGCCACAACACTAGACTCCTCCAACGAGTGAAAGACCCCGGTTTGACAACTTATGCGAGAGTTTAGAGGGTATCTGAAAACGCTTGCACAAATCGAAATGATCGCCCCCCCCCCGCCCTGTGGACAAAGTAGTTTCAACGAACTGGTGCCCTAGCCCTTGGGGAATGCACTTTATGTTTAAGTCCTCTGTTGATGACTGGATATATCCTGATCTGAGTGGGGCATGCGATGTATTGCCTCTCCATCACCAACTTTGAGGTGGACCATGAACTTTAGCTGCGGCAGAATGAGGCGATGGCACTGACAGAAAATGTGTTGTCGTGTTGTGGGATGGTGGAGGTGCTGCACGCAACTGTGAGCCCAACGATGCCATCCCCACTGGGATAGTTCCGAATTGCGCCTATCGAAATGTGTAGAAATTTGTAAAGCGTAATCAAATCAATATTCTCTCCTCCTGGACGTTAGCGTTCTACTCTAAAGCTGGGTAATCCTTTCAGCGCTACTAGGACTGCTATGTAACTCGGGAGCGTTTTCCCAGTGTAACTGTTTTACACTCGATTCTTTGCAAAGAAGTGGTGACACACAAAAGTCTTCGATCAAATGAAACTCTGTCCTTTGATTTCGCCCCAGGCACCTGCATTTTCGCATTTCTGAGACAAAGACTCTTCTACTCATATACACCGCTTCTGCAACTCAGACCTAGCCCAAGGTAGTCTACTGGTTACATCCTTCATTGATCGGTATCCACAATCTGATTAAAGCTTCTCCAAGAATTTGCATTATCAAACGGCATCCACATCGAATCAAACCCGACAAGGATTATTGACCCAGTGCAAAAATTCTTTTCTGTTATGGAATGTGGAGCAGCTCTATGGATTCGTTTGCATAGTGACCTTCTCCTCCACAGGAATTCTTTGCTTTTCGCCACATCGTTATGCTTGCTCAGCCTTATTCATTAAAGTGTTACACTGCTCCTTCACCATTATGCTTAATGCTCTCGACGCTCATAGGTGATCATACAGGATGCGCATAAATTACCCGCAGTGTACTGAGAACTACTAGCAGAACTGGATTTTGGACTTCACATTGGAGTATATTATCCATTTATATTATACCTAAGTTCATTCCAAGTATAGGGTCATAGATGCCGACAGTGCGCTAATGGCGAAGACAAATCCGAAACAACCGGCTATTATCAACTTGCACCTTTCAGGTCGAGTGCTGGATTTATCTCAAAAGTTCTCAGTGTTCCTCGACGTGCAATGTATGGCGCCATAGAACGATTCAAGGAGCTTGAGACTTTATCGGACACGACTGGAAGAGGTAGGAAATCGACTACCGTCGTTCCAGAAATGAACAAAAAAGTTCGTGAGCAAACTCGTCGTAATCGTCGCCGTTCCTTGCGAAAAATGGCTGAAGAACTCAATATTTCTGCTACCAGTGCTATAACAATAGTCAGAAAGAAGCTCAAGATCTAACCATACCATCCACAACGGGTTCACATGCTGATTGAGTGAATAAAAGCTCTACGGCTACGAAGATGCAAGAAGTTGCTGAAACGGTTTGTGAGTGTCACGCACCGCGCAATCGTTTCTGCTGATGAGAAAGTTTTATCCCTGCAACCTGCAGCACTATGGTTTTGGTGTTCAATCACTTCAAACGCAAGTCTCCACCAGTATTTGTCGAATCTGTTTCCAAAATTAACAAGGACCTGTACCAGAAAACGATTTTGGAGGTCGTATCGAAGCCCTGGGCCGACGCACACTTTGAAAACGACAGATGGTGCTTCCAGAAGGACTTTGCGCCTGCACAAAAGACGAGGACGACACAACAGTGATGCAAACGTGAACTCCCGCACTTCATTGCGCAAGAGAACTGGTCCTCGAACTCACCGAATTCAAACCCTCTTGACTTCTCAGTGTAGTCCATTATTGAGAGCAAACTCTGCTCTACCCGAACGCAAGTTTGACGTCTCTGAAAGCTTCCCTGACAAAGGCGTAAAATGAAATGAACGACGACCACCTCCGTGCCACGTGTGATGTCGTGTGATGTGGTGTTCATCACCTGCCTGAGGATTTGTGATTGTCTGAGGATTTATGTGTACGAAAGGCGGCCCTTACGAATGGCTCTGACTTGCTTCTGTTAGAAAGAGAGTAAAGTTGCTAAGTTTTAAGTTTCGCTGTCAAATCGGCATTTGTGTTTAAATTGCACTGTGATATTATTGGGCGGGTAATTTCTGCGCCCCTGTACATTCTGCACTAAAGCTTACTATAGTACTAACATTGCTGCTGCACAGTCCAAAATTTGATAAAAATAACATCAAAAGCGACGTTAGTTTTAGAAGGAGGACAGGAGTTAGGAGCAGAGTGAATTCCTGAGCATGTCATGCTGTATTAATACTGTCAGCTATGCTCTTCAATTGATCCGAGGGCTATGGAAGGCTGCTGCGTAAATAGACGAATGTTTAGGATAGGCGAACATAAATTTGCACATGGTGCATCCCTTGCACGTCGCTACTTTTTATAGTATTGCGAAATGTGGCGGAAGCGCTATAGTGGTCGTCTCAATCTCATCTATTTCTCTCGATGAGTAACTCAGGTGGTGCTGCTCCCTCAAATAACTTTTTATGGCTCGAAAAACGAGACCTAACAGTGCTCCACATTCGCTGCTGATAAGCTAATTGAGAATTTCGCTGTAGTGCACCAGAGGTGTTACGAGCGCACTTGTGCAATGAGGAATTGCGTTATCTGCCCAACTGGGAGAGATTGAGACTGCCCAAAAAAGGTGTTGTCTACCAATACTGAGACCAGTGCTTAACCTATAAGCTACACACAGGAAAGACAGGAAGGGCACTTAAGGCCCCCGCAGACTTTTGCGGCGAGCGGCTTGACTCATCATCAGTGGGAGCGGTGACGGCGAGGTACTGTACTGTTTCTAGTCGGGACCGACTGGTGCTTAACAATAACGCGCCCCGATGACGATCGCGCGCCCGCATCGACCGTCTCCGCTCTGGATCCCGCCGCGAAAGGGCAGAGCGCAGAGCGCAGACAGACAGACGCTGGAGCGGCGCCGCCGGGTGGAATGATTCAAGTCATTTCCGCCAGCGACGCCGCCGGTGCCGCCGATGCCGCCGGCCGGCCAGCGGCGCCGCTGCCGGCGAGCTCTGCGTCTCTGCCCTATGGTTAAGCATAGGGCAGCGGCGACGCCGCAAAAGTCTGCGGGAGCCTTTAGTGTTCGCGTTAATAAACACCTAGCTAGGAAACTGAAACGAAGCTGGTTAACCCCACTGGGTAAATATCGACAAGGAGCCCACGGCGGAAACGACTCTGACATTAAATGCATTGCGTTGCTACGTGAAAGTGAAATCGGTCAGAAAGACTCTTGAGGCTTTCTCGATTTGAGAGCGCAGTCCAACAACGAACAAACTAAACGGTTGCAATTCAATAACAAGCGACTTCTGCGCTTTATCCTGTTGTGTGAGCTCTGAGACTGCGCACTCTATACTCATTAGTATAGACCTGAATGGTAGGTCTCAGCTGCTCAGTGATGGTCTTGTAGCTGGAGAAACAGCGGCGAGTTTGGTACGCCTTGGAACGTCACTCTTTGATATTCGTGGAAACCCACAGTAACTGGAGATGTGGGGTAGCATGCCTTTTACCGAACGAGTTGCCGGATCGAAGGTTTCGAAGTTCTTTCAGGCCTTTAAAAAAGACGACCTGTGTCAAAAGCGCTAGCCCACAATATACGCTGTACTACCACAACAAACCTGCGTGGCACAGAAGAATCAGATCTATTGTTAGACTCCTTATTGCATAGGGGTGTTCGCTGACTCCAGCTATAAGACCATCACTGAGCAGCTGGGACTAAGTGGTACATTGGTGTCGCCAAATGTCCCTGTTTTTGGAAAAAAGACCGAGGGAGGGAGTTTTTTTCAGATCTGCGAATTACCGTCTCCTGAAGTACTTCTGTATATTATGGTCATTGACAAGTTCATGTATTACTATAATAGTATCACAACATTCCTTGACCTCAGTGGATTCTTTCCTCCAGAGTCCTCAGGTCAAGGACCGCGGCACAGCTTCTGGGTCACCTACCACTCTCTTGTTCTGTGCTCCAACGAGTCCTTCTCTGCACTACTAGGCCTCGGACGCATAGTTGTTTTCTGGACCACACGGTCCTTGAATTTGTTTTCTCAATGATAAATGGTACTCTTGGTGGGATAATTTCACACGATTCTGGCTCTCCATGCTCCGTCAAAGGCGATAAGGCCGAAACGTCAGCCGAATAAAACTGTGCTATCTTGGCTAGCGAACTAACAACGAGATTACAACATCTTCCCCAGAGAAGACAGTGGGAATTACTACCTTATTATCTCTTGCACACAACTGTGATGCCGCGGAAGATTGTTTTTCATGGATTCGGTGCTTTCGCTTTCTTATTTTTACTTAGATTTAACAAAGTATTGTACAGCCTTCAATCGTCTATTCGGTCATCTTACATACCGTCTCTATTCTACACTTACAATATGAACGTTTTAATATCTCCATATATACACGGTAAACAACACCGCTTCCGAATACGTCATGGACAATCCAGAAAACCATTTAAAAACCATTTATTTATAAGCATAAATAAATAAATAAATCACGCTTATACAACTTCAAGCTTGCGCATTCCATATATGACTCTAAAGGGGGCGCAAAAATTACTCCCACAAAGATATCACAGTGTAGCTTCAACACAAATGTGGATTTCATGACGAAACTTAACACATAGCTTTTTTATTTCCTTACTAATAAAAATATATCAAAGTCATCAGAAGTGGGCTCCCTTCGTACGAACACAAGTCCTCAGACGAGTAACGAACGCATCACACGTGGCACGAAGGTGGTCGTCGCTCATTTCGTTCCACGCTTCAGTCAGGGAATCTTTCAAAGAAGCCAAGTTTGCGTGTCGAGTAGAGCAAACTTTGCTCTTAGTAACTGACTAGACAGAGAAATCAAGAGCATTCGAAACCGGTGAATTCGAAGGCCAGTCTTCGTGCGCAATAAAATTCAGGGGCTCACGTTTGCACCAGTGCTGCGTTGTCCTCGCCTTGTATACAGGCGCAGAGTCCTGCTGGAAGCACCATCTGTCATTTCCGAAGTGCGCGTCGGCCCAGGGCCTCAACACCTCCTCTAAAACCGTGTTCTGGTACTCGACCTCGTTAATTTTGACGCCGGATTCGACAAAAACTAATGGAGACTTACCGTTTGCAGTAATCGCACCCCAAACCACAACTGAAGCCGGATGTGCCATTCTACCGTCCAGTTTCTTATCGCGGATAGCAGCTCCAACATTCTTTGAGAGAATGCGATCGTTTTAACGATTCTCCGTGGGTTCCAGGATGAAGACTTCCTCATTAGAAAAAACGATAGCGCGGGGTGTGCTATTCGCGAACCACTTCAGCAAGTTCTGAGGACTTGTGTTCGTATAAAAAGCGGCGACTTTAAATGATTTTGATATATTTTTATTAGTAAGTGAATAAAGAAGCTATATGTTAAGTCTCGTTGTTAAGTCCGCATTTGTGTTGAAGTTTCACCGTTATATCTTTGTGCGTTAATCTAATGACCGAACTCGATCCACTGCCAATGAACTTTTGGTCTTTCAAGCGTATGGCATCTATAGCTGTTTTGTCATATTAGTCGCACTCAGAATTGTTACTTGATAACGAAGCGAATTTGGAATGTATGTTGATGCTAATTGATGTTATCTCACGTCTGTCTTATAAAGCGTAATAAATTGATTTATTGATTGATTGCGGGTAATTTTTGCGCACCCTGTAGTTGAGCGAAAGACGTTGCAACTACTCAGTCTTGAATAGCCACCTAAAGTGGCACTCCATCTTGTCGTGAGCTTCCCCAATTATTACGTTCGTGAAGTGTCTCCATTTTCCAACGCCTTAAGAGTGATACGCACCATGCATGTAGCCCATCGCTCCCCTTCGTACGCATATGTCGTCTGCCAAGAGCCTCATGTTCCAATCTACAGGCTTAAAGGCGTTGACTTCCATCAGGATTTAAAAGCTCGAGACTAGACTTCAGGCCTACGCACACTTTGCGACGAGGCGGTGCGAGGTTGAAATGATGGCAATCGTCCCCAATTTTGTCGAGCAGCTCATGCACACTTGATTCTTCCAGGCGGCAAACGGCAGACTGAACGGAACCAGGGGTCTGCGTAATTACCACGTACGATTACAATTTTAAGAGTTACGGCGAGTTTTATTTTTTACGATTTACAATTTGGACATTATGGGGTGCAAATCGTAAAATTTCGTAAATCTCATTTTTGACGCGTAGTCAGCGTCGAAGGCGTCGATATGACGATGCACCCCTGGTTACAAAGATGTGCTCACTTCAACTCCTCTTACACCGCATTACCACTTTTAAAAAACAAATCTACCAACAATTTACCAACCACACTGCTGATTTTCGCGGTCTGACGCCAGATAGTGATAGAGGGAGGGTCGTTGAAGAGGTGACGGGAAGGCGATAGTCTCATTCACCCAACCTTCTCGGCTGCAATCGTAAGGTTAGAGTTGCGCCACTTCCGTTTTGTCTCGTTCCACCTCTTTCTCCTTAGACCTCTGTGACTTGAAGGTAGTCTTTAGGCAAATAACCTCTCTAAGTTCCCTTGTTTTTCCAGGCTCAGACGAAGGCGGTTGCGTTGAAACCTTAGGCGGATAAGGATATAATATCAATCTTGATCTCGAGCTCAAAGCAATTCTACGACTCCAGTTTAACATTATGACAAGATTCAGCGACGATCGAACATGTGATATATTACCAACTACAATTCTGATAAAAAGAAAAACTGATATTAAACGATGAATAAGCAACGGCCTGAAAATTCGCTTTTAGGCCAACGGTATACTCCCGTCCACCGTAGTGACCCGACACTGCGCAGCGATGGCCGTCGCGCAGGAGTATGTTCCGCCCCCGTTACTCGGAGGTATAACATCACTCTGCGACGCGTCACGAGAGCGACGGCGCGACCACTGATAACCACGACACCCACTGCGCCGTTCGCCACTGCAGCGAAGGCGCATCATTGACAGTTGGCCCGAGCCCGTCACGGGCGCGAGGCGGAAGTATAACATAGACCTATGGGCCCGTTCATACCTCGCCGCCGAGCGACCCGATGCCACGTGCTGCACTGATCGAGCGGCGCGATCGATCAATTTGGCCATTATACATGTCGTCGCGTCGCACGGCGTCGGAAGTATAAACGGGGCAATACCGTTCACGACTAGAGCGATTTTTGCGTGTCTGACGCGAAGGACGAAGCGGGCCGCACAAACGTGACACGACATATCGTGACCCAAACTTCGTCTAAAGATAAATTTGAGATACCAAACACTAATGTTCGTCGCAACCAAACGCTAATGTTCGTCCCAACAGTCATGGCCGGTTACCCCTCACCATTCCCACCTCCCCTCCCCCACGTTGTTATCTATGGTGGTCGCATCGGGATCACCAATTTGGGCGAACTTCGTTCGAACTTTAACAGATTATTTGAGGTGCTGATCATGGATCTCGTATTCGCTTTTCAGAATTCGGTCAACTATGCTAAGATACGATAGCGGCCTTAGACGACATTCTTGAGTCCTCAACGGCTGCTCAGGCTTTGCCAGTAAAGGTTGGCAACTCCGGTACCGAAGCGAACCGAAAAAATCATTAATGAGTTTTATCTGACCGATAAAATATCGTTTAGTCTTGAATTTCTGCAGAAACAGCATGATTCTCTTGCATTCCTTTGAACAAACATAGATTAGTCATTTCCTTTGTTGAACTTAATTTGAACAACATGTATTTCTCATATTGTGTCTCGCATCCGTTATTAAATGCTATCAGCATTAATCATCGTGTCATATGACATTTTTTGTAAGCGTATATAAGCCTCATGATCCTGCTTTATTCGGGTTTTCCCACGTCAGAAATAAATCGTCTCTACTGCGAGCTCGACAAAATGGCGACCACGGACCCAAAACTGTGATCTTCACTCCACTCCCGTCATCACGCCAGCGATCGTCCAATTTCGCTCGTCTACAACTTATCTTGCCGTCCAACAACGCGTCCGAACGACTCCAAGCAGCGCGATATGGCCGACTCGCAAAGCGTTCGACGCCAGATCGGTAAACTCTCGAAACAAATCACGCGACAGATCACGACAGCGCACGATACTCTCGCCGACTATGAAATCAAACTCGACAATGTACAACTCGGCAACATCCCCTCGGACGACCTCCCTCTTCTTCGCAGGGACTGTGCAACCACACGATCGAATCTCCTCGCCTCCTATATCAAACTCGAACAACTACACCAAAATTGGACATCGCTCATCTCGACGGACAACAACGAACAATCTACATTCAATAACTTCATCGAAAAATATGGCGACTACCGAACCACTCTCGCGGCTGCCGTCCCCGTCCTCGAAAAAATGGACATACTCTTCAACACCATCGACGACGAGCTCACAAAACGCCATCTTCCACTACCTGGACCAACGCCATCACCTTCCGACGCACTCTCCTTGGAATCGAACACCTCCAAGCCTCTTTATCAGTACATCGACGTTCCGACTGCGCCTCCTGCCCATGCCATGACTGCAACAATTGAACGCGATCCCAACAGCAACACCATCGTGAGTCCGCTTTCCAACAACCTCTGCAATTTCGTCGATGCCTCACTACTAAACAAAATCGATCTTCCATTGTTCAGCGGATCTATTCTGGAATTTCAAGAATTTTGGGAGCGATTCTGCACCTTAATCGGTAACAAGCCACATATCGATGATGCGACAAAATTTTCACTACTCAAATCTTCACTCAGAGGAAAGGCACTTCACTGCGTACAAGGTCTCCCGATCACGTCGACCAACTACCAAATCGCTGTCGACATTTTGAAGACGCACTTTGACGACCGAGTCACTATACGACACGTCCTGTTTTCTAAACTGGCGAATCTACCTCCTTGCGATCAAACAGGAAAGGATCTACAGGTACTCTACAACAACATGTACGCCCTAATTCGACAATTTTGCACCTATGAGGATGATAGTAAGGAGTACGGTTTGGGAGCTATACTCCTAAACAAACTACCACGCCACGTGAGAAGTCGGATCTACGACACAACCAACAACCAGGACAACCTCATTCCGTCCGAACTCGTTCATCTACTCACCGACATTGTTAGAAAGGAATCTACACTACGCGAAATGGAATTTCCAGAGCTTAACTCCTCTGAAAGATACGTCTTTCACGCTCATCGAAGCCACCAACCGACAAAGATGCGTAAGCCCCACGCTACTTCAATCACGCCGACGTTCCAGGTAAAACGATGCAAGTTCTGCTCGAAGACTAATCACAACTCCTTCAATTGCGACGTCTATAAGACTCCGTCGGAAAGAATCTTGATCGTGAAAAGAAATCGACTCTGCTACAACTGTTTGGCGGACAATCATCTTACAAAAGACTGTAGATCAAAGAAAACCTGCTCCCATTGTTCAAAGCGTCACCACACGTCACTTTGTCTGACTTACTCCTCACGATCATCTATTACAGGACGAATCGAAGGAGGCAATCAATCAGCAAGCGAAAGAACGCCATACTCTCAAGTTCAGGAACAGCATTTCCGCCGAAGATCACAACAACCCGCCCAGAGCCACTGCAGTCAGGTGCACTTTTCAGAGCAACTTCCAACCGAATCGACCACCCCCAACTTGTCAGAGCTCGCAGCTACTCTGCACGTGAGCCAACCAAAATAGTGAAGCCTCCACTGATGTGCACGGACGTCGTACTCTTCAACCCAACAAATACGGACAAGGAAGTCTGTGTTCCCGTGCTACTAGACACTGGAGCATCTCAATCATACATCACAAACGACTTGGCAACAGTACTACAGCTACGCACATCAAGCCCTCAAGAGATTACAATGTTTACCTTTGGAAACGACGAACCAATATCTATGCAGGCCACCAACCACGAAATCTGGAATCCGCTGTATCAACAATGCTACCGCCATTCTCCGTGTTCAAGCTCTTCCGATCCTTACAACCGAACTGAAGTATTCATCATTCCAAGAAACAAACGATGCACAAAATCAACCCGTTCGAAAGAAAATCGCCACACCACAACTTCTCATAGGCATGGACTACTTCTGCGACCTCGTCTTCCATGACAACTTCAGCATATCTCTTCTCAAGAACGGCTATCGAGTACTCGAAACACGCATCGGCAAAATCGTCACTGACCACTCTCTCCGCTTCAACAACTCCAACATCACCATCATCAACTACTCGTCAACGTTGTCTAGCCCAGTACGACACACGGATTTGGTTAAACTCGTCGAACGATTTTGGACACATGAAACCATGGGAATCATCGATGAACCAAATCAATCCATCAACGAACAATGCTTGGACGATTTCAACAGCTCAATTCGCTATAACGCCAAGGAACGAAGGTATTCAGTACGACTTCCATTCAAATACAGTCCATTCGACCTGCCATCAAATCGTGACCTGGCATTTTCTCGTTTCCTTTCCAACGTTAAAATTCTCCGGAAAAATCCCGACTACATGGAAAGATATCACGCTATCTTTACAGATCAGCTACAGCGTGGAATAATCGAAGAGGTAAACGACGAAGCACCAAAGGAGAACTGTCACTACCTGGCTCATCACGGAGTGATCTCGGAAAACAAAAAACACACCAAAGTACGTTGTGTTTTCGATGGTTCAGCAAAGAAGAAGGGCAGCATGAGCAACAACGATATTCTCCACAAAGGGCCTTCACTCTTGCCGGACCTTCTGGGTATCCTCATCCGCATCAGAACAATGCCAATTCTTATCTCAAGCGATATCGAAAAGGCATTTTTAATGGTAGAGCTCCACGAGGAAAGCCGCGACTACACTCGATTCTTTTGGCTACGCGACCCGTTCAAGGAAATAGGCAAATCAAATGTAGTCGTCTACCGATTTTGTCGCGTACCATTCGGACTGATATGCTCCCCGTTCTTACTAGCAGCAACCATCCATCACCACCTATCAAATACAGGGACGCCGCTTGCAAGAAAAATACTCCAGAACACCTACGTCGACAACGTTTTTTATGGCGTATCATCAGTAAAAGAAGGGAAGAAGTACTTCAGAGACTCCAAGAAACTATTCCTTGATGCCGGAATGAATATCAGAGATTTCGCCTCCAGCAACGCCGATATCAACAAGTTCATCTACGAGGAAGAACTTTCGAAAGTCGATGCAAGATGCAAAATCTTAGGCATAGCGTGGGACACGACTACAGACGAATTCGAAATACGACTTTCACAACCATCAGCTGCAACAACTTGGACGAAACGACGAGTGCTTCAATCGGTAGCAAGCAACTACGATCCCTTCGGTTGGATAACTCCAGTTGTGCTTCTAGGGAAAATCTTCATCCAGAAGTTGTGGGCAGCAAACGTTTCTTGAGACGAGTCTTTACCACAAAATCTCGCCAACGAATGGACAACGGTACTAAATTCCTGGATAACGACGTCTCTCACGTTCCCACGTCTACTAACTTCTAACGCAGTCAACATCCAGTATGATCTTCACATCTTCACTGATGCATCACAGCTGGCATACGTCCACGTATCTCGTAGAAAAAATCAACGGCATTCCAAAAAGATCAAGTCTACTAGTTTCGAAGTCTCGTCTTTCTCCGAAGAAACCCCAGATGACCATACCGAAATTGGAACTCTCTGCTCTGACGATCGGCACAACTCTACTTCGATATGTGAAACTCCATCTGGATATTCCAATCCAACAAACCTTTGTGTGGTCAGACAGCAAAGTCGCACTTGCATGGGCTCGATCAGAAAAAGACCTCCCAATTTTCATCCGCAATCGAGTGAAAATGATCAGAGACAATGCTCAGAGCGCCACCTTCCTTCATGTTCCAGGTCCATTGAACCCTGCAGATGTTGCGAGCAGAGGTTGTACAATTGCTGAGCTACGCAACAACCAACTTTGGTGGAATGGACCACCATTCCTGCTCAAGAACGAAGATGAGTGGCCAGAACAACTTGATGACACCACTCCAGAAAGTGAATTCGGACACTTCACCCTTACTAACAACGATCCAGCAGGAAATAATACGCAAATGACTCCTCTACTGAACTCCCACCGTTTCAGCAAATGGACAAGGATTCTGCACACCGTGACGAACATTCTTCTCTTTATCGTTCGCATTTCTTCAAAAGCGGCTCATCATTTCGGACGTTCAACACATCAGTTACGATCAAAAGCAACTGCTATCCTATTTCGTCTCGCTCAAGAAGAAGACCCACCAGACAAGGATCTTTATCAACAACTCGGTCTCTATCGATGCAACAAAACCAATGTGCTACGAGTTCGTACAAGGATCCTCAACTCTTTACTACCACCAGAGACCAAGGAACCAATTCTTCTTCCTAGAAGAAGCAACGTCACGACGCTCTTCGTTCTTTACATCCACGAAACCAATCACCATTGCGGCACGGAACAAACACTGATCCTCCTCCGTCAACTGGTATGGATACCCAAAGGACGCATCGTTGTGAAGCACACCATCAACAACAAATGTTTCGTCTGCAAAAGAAACAAAGCGAAACCCTTCAAGCTTCCCGAATTTCCAGCACATCCCTCCTTTTGAGTCGACAGACCCAACTTCCCATTCGAAAACTGCGGATTAGACATCATGGGACCCATACACTACAAATCCCGCGAAGGAGATTCAAAAAAGTGCTGGATCCTCTTAATCACCTGTCTGAACTGTCGCGCTATCGCCACTGACGTTCTCCGCAACTTATCTTCGGTCACCTTCCTACTCAGTCTACGCCGTTTCATCGCTACATTTGGCTGCCCAAGAAGAATCCTATGCGACAACGCACCAGCCTTCACAACCGTCGCCAAAGCTCTGTCAACAGAACCCTTGCTGGAAGGACAACATAAGGATATCTTCAGCTACTGTGCAAACAACAGGATTCTATTCAAGTTTATCCCAGCCTTCAGTCCATGGCAAGGAGGCGCCTACGAACGTCTAATCGGAATCTTCAAGAGCGCGTTCCAGCACGCCATAAGAAACCGCAACTTCGACACAGATGAACTACTAACCTTCGTAAAGGAATCCGAAGCTATATGTAACACCAGACCCCTGACGTATATGACCGATCAAGCCGACTTCATACCGCTACGTCCGATCGACTTCGTCCGTCCATCAGCCGCGCTGTCTACTCCATACTTCACGGATGAAGACGAAGAATGGAAGCCACAATATACTACGCAAGACGATCTAATAAGAGACTGGCGATCTGGACTTCAACTCCTAGAGAATTTCTGGAAAAGATGGCAAACCGAATACCTCACCTGCCTCCGAGAACGACACCAAATTTCTCACCCTCATCCAAGAATTCACCACAACGACAAGCCTGCCAACGGAGAATACGTACTAATTCATGACGAAAACCATCCTAGAGGAGCATGGAAAATGGGACAAGTGTGCGGCTCATCCGACGATTACCACCGTTCCGTTCAAATCCGACTACCCTCTCGTCGCGTTATCACAAGACCAATCAATCTTGTGAGTCGCTTCGAAATCACCTCCAACTCCATCTCAACACAAAAACCCGCTCAGTGCACCAAGACGAAGGAAAAAACAACTCCTCTGCCGTCTCATCCTATGGTCACCCGTTCAAAGGCCGCAAGGCAGGTGTGTCACAACGCCTTCTCACTCGCATTTCTAATGGCAGCCCTTCTTCCACTAGTACTCTCCTCACGATGCCCCCACGAAATCACCATTGACAAGAGAATACTCTACGCCACCCCTTGCGTAGCAAGAGGTATCGCCGTGGCAACATACTCCAAGGACAATCGAAATCAAGTTTGCTGGTTTCCAGTAACATGTCCAAACGGCGAAATCAGGGCATCCTTCCCTTTTCCACAAGACGGTCAACTGTGCGGATCAAGGTGCGAGTGTCCCAAGTGGGCCCAATTTTGCTCACACTACAACGGCTCCCTCATACAGCAATCGCTGTTGTCCACCATCCCCGCAAGACTTCTTGATTTCGTACCTGACAACGTCTGTTCTTTCAAGGAGTCTCCCAATTGCAGCAAACACAAGAAGATCGGGTTCTTCAATCAAATACAACTATACGACGGAACTATTTTGTTAGTACCACGACTCCAGATCACAGTAAAGGACTATCTAACTCCAAGCGACTTCATATGCGTCAATTCAGTAGGGAGACGAGTGGATCCAACATCTCCATTCCAAGGAACTTCTCTGTTCTGCGAAAAACACAACTGCGGCGAAGCTGCTGAAAACTTCTGCATGTACGACACTCCCATAGCCCTGTTCGATTACAGCGATGCTCAAGAATCCAACAAAATGATTCCAATCAAGGCCTGGGGAACAACAACAAGAGAATTCTACGGCCACAAATCAAATGGATCTTCTAATGCCGTCTCGCTCTCAGTAATGTGCTCAAAAGGAGGCATCACCCTACAATCAAATCAAGAAGTCGACACTATCGAAGCATGTATAACATCCTTTTGCATTTTCATCTCGCAAACTTCAGCCAAATCACTCCTATTCCCCACGGAACTAATCGCATTCAAATACGACGTCGTGATCAAAGTCTGGCAGAAGGGAATTCTTGTTCACCAATCCTCAACTACCTGCCCTCCTCACCCTATATGTGAGGTACTCCACTGCCGTTTGTGCTTAGAGCACATCTATAACACTCAGTGCTGGCGAACACTTGACATCGTGTTCGCCATATCGATGTTCCTCCTCATCACTACGCTTTGCTGGATCCTCATACCACTGATCGCCATCATCAAGAAACTGTTGAACATTCTTCTTTTTCCCGTGAAACAACTCTTCAAATTACTTCGAAGGATCCGAAGCTGTCGATTAACCTCCAGAAACACGACTTCCACTTCGGCAGATCTACCTTATCGTCCCTACAGCCATCACAGACGACGTAGCCGATTCCACAGAATATCTCCTGCATTGATGTCGATAACGCTTTTTGCAACGATAATGTGTAACGCACACTGCTGCTCGGATGTCGTCTCAATATCTACCGCTACAGAATCTTGTTCATCTATCAACTCGACAGAAACTTGCTTCATCAACCAAGGAGTTACACTGTCACTTCAGCCTCTCGGACAAGAAGTATGCTTATCCATACGAAACTTCAAACAGGAACCAATTGCACTCATCTCCCTTCGCATCAAAAGCATTCTCCATGTATGCCAGAAAAAAATCGAATTCTTCACTCGAGATCACGCCTTCAGTTCAGAATCATCCCACAGGTGCTACAGAGCTGGAAGCTGTCAACCTGAAAAATGCGACAACACCAAATCGTCGGACAAAATCAGCGAATTCAGTTGGAAACCAACCAAATACCCTGGCTTCACATTCTGTAAAGCCAGCTGCCCAGGATTCATGTGCGGGTGCTTCTTCTTCTCTCCATCGTGCTTATTCTACAAATACTACGCAGCGCCGACTTCGAACATCACCTACACAATCTTCACATGTCCCGTCTGGGTACTGACTGTCGCTGCCGAAATGACACAGCAACTACAACAAGAAAAGCAGACGCATCCCGTAACTCTCACTCCAGGTCGTGCCACACGAATCAACGATGTCACGCTATCTCTCATCGCCACAATATCCCCACAACTACCTCTTCTCACTTCAACGTTCATTACCGACGGATCAAAAACCGCAATGACAATGAAAGTGCAGGCCAATGAACTGACAACAGCCACACCGGCACAACTTCAATGCTCTTCTGAATCAGAGGCCAAAAACTTCAAACGTCGCTTCGCCTCCCGTGTAGCTGCTCAACCGGTCCATACAAAGCCACTTGCACATGTCCGGAAGGAGAAGTATCTAAATATCTTCGCGAAAGCCTTCTTCCCTTGACTACGAAAAACGTCATGATCGAAAACTACGCTGACACCATTGCTGCCCATACACAAGTTGGATCAGCACTGCAAGTACACATCAATATGGATAACGTCAAAATCGTCTCAGTACAGAACCACGCGACATGTTCCATAGAATCTTCCAGTTTGGAAGGTTGCTACTCGTGCTTGTTAGGAGCAAAAGTGACCATCGTCTGCTACTCTACTGAAAGAACAACAACTGCCGATATCATTTGTGGACAACAACAACAGATCACAACCTGTACAGAAACTGGGAAACTATCTGAAGTTATATTCCACTTCAACACGCCAACCGTCTCAACGCGCTGTACCGTCTCCTGCCCCGGAGGGAACATCAGCTTTCATCTCAGTGGTGTTCTCATTTATGTGAGCGAATCGGAACTTCAGAACGAGATCTCCACCATCAACGACTTCAGCGTCAACCAGCCGGCTGGCTTCACAGCCGCGATCAAAGGAGTATCTTCGTTTTTCCGTAAATTAGACTTCTCTCCTCTCACCAACTTGTTAACTTTACTAAATCTCATTAAGCTTATAGTCTTCTCTTCGGTTCTGTTATTGTACTCCTGATGGCTTCCGTGACATCCAACCTTTCAAAACTAAAAAAGAGCTACTAGCGCTCCACGGGAATTTATCTGACCGATAAAATATCGTTTAGTCTTGAATTTCTGCAGAAACAGCATGATTCTCTTGCATTCCTTTGAACAAACATAGATTAGTCATTTCCTTTGTTGAACTTAATTTGAACAACATGTATTTCTCATATTGTGTCTCGCATCCGTTATTAAATGCTATCAGCATTAATCATCGTGTCATATGACATTTTTTGTAAGCGTATATAAGCCTCATGATCCTGCTTTATTCGGGTTTTCCCACGTCAGAAATAAATCGTCTCTACTGCGAGCTCGACAAAATGAGTATTTTCTATACAAAATCCTGCCAAATAATTCGACTGACTTTTTTTGAAAATTGGATCGACAACTTAGGTAGAATTACCGTCTTTCCAATGTTTTTTGTTGCCGACCTGTTCAATGCAGAAAAACCATCCAACCAAAGTAACCGCTACGTATGGTGTTTCGTGTAACTTCATGTTTGTGTTTTAATATGCCTTTAAAACAATTCTACAAGTATGCAAAAAAATTTATTGGACGATTTAATACTCTTCCTAGACACTAAGCTGTAAGCAATCTTGCTTCCGCTTGACAGTTTTAGCTATCTGAGTACTCTTCAACAGCATGAACCGTGCATCCCAGGTACTGGTAGTACTTGGAGAAGGGAATACGGATCAGTTGAGCATTTTGACCATCATCCGGTGATCCATAGATAAAGGTGACCGCTTTGTCATTCTAAATAAACAGATTGGAGGAATAATACAGTTTTTTTAACTTTTGGAAACCAACACTCAAAAAAGCTTCTTCCATTACGTGTGGTTTACTGAAAGACAACCTATGCTTACCTCACTAGCTTTAATGAACACAAATTTGGTTAATCAAAATGAAAAAAGAAAAGATATGCTGAAAACAAAAAAGACAACGCTCTCATAAGCTCGGCTATGGAATGGCCTACCCTGGTCAGCTTCGACAATGGTTATGTTTCATTCTGATTTCACTTTAATGACTAGGAAAGAGCAAAAAGCGCACCTTTTGTTTGCCAGCGAAAAAGACATTAGCGAATTTGTCAAAGTCCCTGTCATTCACCATAAATCTCGCAATGATGTCGTCGTCATCCTAGATTTGAAGAAACATTTAATAACATTAACAATGGTTCTCTTGCTTCAGGGAAAAATATACTCACCAATCGTAAACCAAGATGCTGCCTAATATCTTTGCGCAGATCTGGATTCTGTTTCGCAGTTTTCACCTCTACGGGCCCTCTTTGACACTCATCCAGTTCAACGAACGCCATCGCGCCTATGCACAGCATAACTTGGACAGCTACACACAGAACCGCCTTCATTCCTTAAAAGATTGTTTATCAATTGTATTAAAGAATTACTGTATTATAAAATGTATTAATTCGTTTCATAGTGGGAAAAAATGATAGCTCCATGTGACCATGTGACACAGAACTGTCCCAAAAACAGGGGGGGGGGGGGTGGGCAGTCGTTCGGTACACCGTGCTGTCCGCCGCCCACTTCCCGCCCTGCCCGCACCGCCCTATTTGGACAAGTTTGCTGCGCGCGAAACCGTCGTTAATTGGTGTGACGTCGTCCAAAAACCTAACAGCTGAAACGATTGGGAAGCGCATCTCGGGTAAGTCTGAAGTCATTTTCCAGTCGGTTAGGCTATGGAGACAATTGAGGAAAGGAGAACGTCGCTCTTCTCTCTAGATTCTTCCAATTTTCACCATAATTCTCTTAATTTTCGCCTCAACTAGAAACTATAGGTGATTCCGGTCAGGAGTTCTACATTGAAAGCTTATCCGTAAATGTGCGCAAAACCGGCTCACCGTATTCTCTTTTTAAGGATCAGACAGAAAGCCTTGGCGCTGCTGCAGCTGAGAACTCTTTTCCTCCAAATATGGTGAACAAGATTCTGACTCTCGTCTCAAGAACAAAATCAGTTCAGGATAGAGCTGCAGGGCCAAGGGAAGTGATTAGAAATGCGATGCCTCCATGTGAAGGCAGAGATCCGGACATCTTGTCCTCGGCTCGCCCCTCGCCCGCCCCTTTCTCAGGACGGTGTATCCAACGACCCTCCGCCCAAAAACAGCCCTACGGCCGTTGCTTTCATTTTTGTCATGGCGCTGAAGGAATACCCAGTGTTTTTGCCAAAAAGTACTCTTAACCATGCACTACGCATTCCTCTTTGTGGCAATAGGGGCAAAGGATAATGGGCTTTGTCAATCCCTTTTGAAAAGCGCCACGCATTCTACTTCAACGGGATGTCGTGTAGCTATAATGACTTACAGTGACCAGCCGATAAACGAGACAGTGTGATATCTCTCTCAGACAAGTCTGGCACCAATTCACTGCCCCAGGAGAATTGTACAGTACCGTCGGTAAGCATCCGCCAAAACGCGGCCGGCGGCGGATTAATCTGCCGTTTTCGCCGCTTTACCATAAAACTCACTTCAAATTCGATTATATCCAATGAAGTGCACATTGCTGGAATCAGAACAGCATGATCTACCTAATGGCATAAAAATCTTGGCAAAATTTCGAAATTTCTGAGTTCGAGATGACCTAATTAAGCGAGCCAGGTAATTGTCTTGACCTGACCCATATTCGCTCCTGAGTCTAATTATGCCACCTGGCAGGAAGGACCTGCCCAGTAGAACATTAAAATTTTTAAATGATATCAAAAATGTATTTCACGCCTATTTTTGGTTTAGCCTCATCACGGCGATCTATTTGATATCAAATTTGATTAGTTTGACTCCATGTTCATCATTCCATACAATCTCAACTGCCGATTTTTTTCCATTTTCGCTAATTATTTGCGACCACACCACTTTTGTTTCTTGACTACCAGGCGTGGATCACAATTGCAGGTTTTTGGCTTATTCTGATCAGAAGCAAGATAGTAATCAGCCACTAAATTGCCCGTGCATAAGAGTTCCAAGGAGATATGTCCTGCAAAGGCCAATTCACGCGTGTAGATCTGTGTCTCTACGGGCGGATCAGGATTCAGCACCCAACAATTTATCAGACAACATGCAGAGATGCTGCAGCCCAAAAACGATGGAGTTAACTGCTCACGTCTGGCAGCTCTACTGCTTCCAGTGGGGGCCCAGTGGAATAGCTCCGAATTGCGCCTGTCCGCCTGACGTATCTTGAATTTTGTAAACCATGATCAAATCAAATTTCTCTCCTCCTAAATTTTATCGTTTCAATCTGAAGCTGGATAATCCTTTCAGCGCTACTAGGACATGTTGTGCAACTCGGGAGCAAAACTAACTTCTTGGTGTAACTGTTTCGCACTCGATTCGTTGCAAAGTAGTGATGATACCCAAAAGTCTTCGATCGGATGAAACTCTGTCCTTTCGCCCGAGGCAGCTGTATTTTCGTATTTCTGAGGCAGGGACGCTTCTACTCATATACACCGCCTCTGCAGCTCAGACCTAGCTCGAAATAGTCTACTGGTTACATCCTTCATTGAAAGGTGTCAGGTGTGCAAAAATTCTTTTCTGTTATGGAATGTGGAGCAGCTCTATGGAATCGTTTGCATAGTGACCTTTTCCTGCACAGGAATTCTCTGCTTTTCACCACATCGTTATGCTTGCTTAGCCTTACTCCTTAAACTACTTAAATGTAATACTGCTCCTTCACCATTATGCTTAATGCTCTCGCAATGAAGTCGCTCATACATTCTGCACTAAAGCTCATTATGCTAACACTGCTGCTGCGGCATGGTCCGAACTTTGAAAAAATGACATCAAAGGCGACATTAGTTTTGGAAGGAGGACAGGAGTCGGGAGCAGAGCGAATTCGTGAGCATGTCATGCTGTATTAATACTGTCAGCTATGCTCTTCATTTGATCCGAGGGCTATGGAATGGTGCTGCGTAAATAGACGAATGTTTAGAATAGACGAACATAAATTTGCACATGGTGTTTCCCTTGTACGTCGCCACTTTTTATAGTATTGCGAAATGCGGTGGAAGCGCTATTGTGGTCGTCTCAATGTCATCTATTTCTCTCGCTGAGTAACTCTGGTGGTGCTTCTCCCTGAAATTAACCTTTCTATGGCTCTCAGAAGGAAAGGCACATGGTAGCGCAGGCGCAGACTATCTCCTGTACCCGATTTATTTATTTATTTAAATACGTCTTAGGGATGTGCCACAAGACGAATAATGAAACAGAAATAAGCCGGTTCTAGAAAGAAAAGAAAAGTGGGAAAAAAGTGACGCTGGCGACGTTTAGAAGCAAAACAGAAATCACAGAATCAAATCAGAAATACGAGGACCAATCCACACGGATTGAGAGGACAAGTGTAATTAGACAACCAAGCCTAAGCAGGGTTGAAGGAGGCTACAATACGCATACATTCTTACCGGTAGTCTAAATTTAACCACCATATCCTTCTCTTAGGCAAAACTCCTTAAGGTCAAATGAGCATGAGAATATTATTGAGGCAACGAAGCTTGCTTGTCCGCGTCAGCCAGCCCTTAGGTAGGTACAGGAGCTTTCGAGGTTCGTGGTTCGGATCTCCAGCCCAGATCAACCGAACAACCGTCCACCTCTCCAGGATCGGTGATTTGGTACCGAAATTGTCCGGGAAGAATAATATAGTGACTTGGGCATCGGATGGCCATCGCAAGTCAATGTATAGGTCAAACACGAATTCAAATCGCTTCCATGACACCGTAGAGAACACGGCGTGGCACATGGACAAGTAGTACAAGTAGAGTACAAGCACACCTCCCACGAGTCAGTTGGTGTTAAAATATGCTCACCGCCTTTCTCTCAAGGGAGTGGATGGACTTAGGGTTTGGTAAAATTGTCTAGCTCTCCTATGTACTAGAATCTCCTTGTTTGACACTGCCTCAGAACTTTCACACAGCGATGCAGCGCCTGGCCATTAAGCCAAATCATCGTAAAGGGCGATGGAGCAAAGATCCATTTGTTCTCCCAAACTAGGATTGTACCGGAAGTTCTAGCTGAATGATCCAGTGCCGCTGTGCTCCTTTAATAAATCCTATTCCTATATTCATCGTTGATCCAACAAAATCCCTTGACCCATAGGAATCGAAACGACATCACCTGCTTGGGTGGTCGGTGAAGGCGACCGGAACGAAGATGAGGGGTCGGTGAGAAAACACCCGCAAATCGGCAATATGAGAAATCAACGTCTACCTAACGATTTCGATAGGATTTCAGTTTCAAACACAGACAAAACTCGTTTGAAGCTAAGAACACCAATCTAGAATTTCTGGATCTGTTTGGATTCAAGCAACACAACACCGTAAGTTTTTTGTTTGACGACTTCGTTCCGTTTCTTCGTTTGTAGTGCACCACCGAGTGCAAATAATTAAAAAGATAATCAGAAAACACGCAAACGAGCGGCTAACGCCAGAACTTCGACAGAGCGACCGCTCTCACCAATCACTTCTAAACTAAGGTCGGTAGTACGAAAAGATCACATAACGCGGCTTATTAAGCGATATGATGAGCGATAAGCCGCGTTATCTGAGTTTTCCGCTGTGAGTTCTCGCTGAGTTATGTAAGCCGTTGATGAATCCGAGTCTCGGTGTGTGCATTTAACGGATAACGATTCACTGGTTCAACGGATTTAGTGGCACATCCGCGATGAATTCTCGTATCGAAATTTTTCGGTAATTTTTGAAAATTACCAGAAAATTTGACGTCTTTTTAATGAAAAATCATGTTTCTATCTATTGAACGGAGAAGAAAACGTACTACCGACCTCAGATTAGAAGTGATTGCTTTTATTTATCTTCCCCGATAACTTTCCTATTAGTGTTCATGGTTCTCAACCTCATTAAAGCGGCTTTCACACTGCCGCTGCTGCTGTTGCGCAACCGATGCCGTAATGATGAAGCATACCGCAAAGACGCAGAGGAGCAACAGCAGCAACGAGGGGAGCTTTCACACCTCTGTTGCCGCAACCCTGCATCAGCAACACCGGCACGGTTGCACAACGGTTGCGTGTCCTCAGCAACGTGGAATGATCACCATCATTCCTTGTTGCTGATGCTCGTCAACGGACGATATCACAAGTCTTATCCAATTATCTTATCTCACCGCGTTGCGGCTGCAAGAAATATCGAACTCCGCCTCTTTTTCATTGCTCGTTGCTGCTGTTCCAGCAACGAGCAACGAAAAAGGGGTGGAGTTTGATGCATGCTGCAGCCGCAACGCGCGAGATAAGATAATAAGATAAGACCTGTGATATACCTCCGTGGCGAGCATCAGCCACAAGAAATGATGGCGATCATTATTGTTGCTGAGCCCGCGCAACCGTTGCGCAACCGATGCCGGTGTTGCTAATGCGGAGTTGCGGCAACAGCAGTGTGAAAGCCCCCCTCGTTGCTGTTGTTGCTCCTCTGCGTCTCTGCGGTATGCTTCATCATTACGGCAGCAGTTGCGCAACAGCAGCAACGGCAGTGTGAAAGCCGCTTTACACAACCGATATCGGTGTTGCTGATGCAGGGTTGCGCTAACAGAGGTGTGAAAGCCCCCCTCGTTGCTGTTGTTGCTCCTCTGCGTCTTTGCGGTATGCTTTATCATGACGGTATCAGTTGTGCAACAGCAGCAACGGTAGTGTGAAAGCCGCTTAAAACATCCATGACACATTACGAGGCGGAGATGCTCTGCTCCAGTATTGAAAACGCGCTCCACTGCGACAGCTCCTTGCGTTGAGATTCAAACTGTCCAGCTTCCAATCAAGCCTCGACAGCCCTTCGACATTTTTATGCGACCTTCATAAATCTATCTAAGAAAAGGAAATTTCGATCTCAAATGTTGATTTCTTCAGGAATTGTGATGATGTTTGAGATGTTTTACTCGGAGCCATTGGACAAGGTGCTGACTTGTTGAAGTAGGACGAATCCTGTCGCAAATTCTGCAATTCTCATTTGGCTCAACTATTTCCCAGGTATTTTTGTGCTCCTCCGGGAACGGACGAAACCAATAGAGTCTTCTCGGCCGTCCGTCAAATATTGAATGAGTTTCGTAAGACACTCGCAGCTGAAAATTTTGCAGCGCTTCTTTTTCTCAACGTTAACATTTCGTTGAGAGGCTTTGACCGCTAGGTAAGATGTGCATTTGAAAATGTTTTGCTGCTTCGGAAGTTTCGTTTATTCCTATCTCTAAGGTGACCTCCACCTCCAATGTTGCTCTTGGAAGTTTTTGTTTCAAGAGTTTTGCCTGTTTTGTTTGTTGTAGGATGGTCGCTGGTTTCAGAGCGTTGTTTGTACTATGTACGCCGAGACATGCATGACTGAATGAAGACTATATGGTTTTTCTGAACGTGTGACGTTTTGGTGAAAACTTTTCGCTTTTTTAACATCACCGCCGCTTAATACTAGTTGTTCTTTAGGGAATATTAAATTTTTAAAAAATTAACGGATTTACCGAATTTACCGAAAGTTGCCTGCGAATTTCCGCGGTAAAAATATGCGGTAAAAAAAGTCAGCATGCATCCCTGGTTGAGACAAAAGTTTTGACGATGGGCGCGTGTAGCGCACTCGGAGGAGGTGCCGGCTGTCGTGTGTACCAGATACCAGGTTTCCTTCCTTTCCCGCCTGGGCCAACTAATCTTTCCATCCCTCCGGGGGCACCAGACTTGTCTGCGAAGGGAAAAGCGCTGATTTGCTCATCTGCTCGCCAGCGTAGGTCAATTTATGGCCAAATACGCATTCAAGTCACCTACACGACATCCCGTAGAAGTAGAATGCGTGGCGCATCACAAAAGGGATTGGATACAGCTGTCCTTTATTCTTTTCCTTTAACGTTTTGGCTCTGCGCATCCTTAACAGCCTAACACTCGAAATTGTTCAAGATTCTACTTCGCCAACACCAGTTCATCTTACAACATGCTTTTCTTAAAGAGGCTAGAAACAAGATAAGAGATGAGGATTGCAAAGATTCATTCATTTCAACGTAGACTTTTGCAGTCTTCAAAACTACTGCCATTATAATTAGTCCATGAAGCTGTTCAACAGCTGCAAAACTACCTGTCCAAATTAACGGCTACTTGTGGCGTTTTGCGTAACTGTTTTTCATTTTAAGGTGCCCATGGAACAAGTTGCATAAAAAATTTATTGAATGATTTAGACTTCTTCTTTGACACGCAAACTTTAGGTAAACTTGCTTTTTCTTCTCGTTTTTAGTAGTCGTTGTCCCCGTCACCAGCAAGAATCTCGCAGCCCAAGTACTGCATGTACTTGGAGTAGGGAATAGCAGTCACTTGAGGGTCTTGGCCATCATCCGGTGATCCATACATAAAGGTAACGTTTTTGCCAGTCTAAATAAACAGATGGAGGAATAAAATGAGCTTTATGACTTCTTGGAAACACTTCTAAGTAACGAAACACTACGCTGCTGTTTGCTGAAAGACAACAAGTATTTACCTAATTTTACTGAACCAAAAAACCACACCATTGTTGTGAGCGTTCGAGGTTTAGCAGCTAGACTAATGAACACGCTCCATGAATGAGACAAAAAGAGATAGAGGACGGTGCCAACCAATCCATTGGTAAAGAAAAGAAAAAAGAAAGAAAAAAAGGTAAAAGATATGCAGAAAACTTTACACTGACTAAGGGTAGTCTAACAGGGGCTCGGCTTTGGGATACCTTACCTTAGTCAGTATTGACAATGGTTATGTTCCAATCTAATCGGAATTTAATGGTTAGTCGCACCTTTTGTATTTTGACGAGGTAGACATTAGCGACTCCGTCAAAGTAACTATCATACACCGTAAACCACGTAATCCTGTCATTGCCTTTCTAAAGTTGAAAAAAATAAAAACACTGGCACTAGCTCATAATGTACTAAGTTAGATAAACAATTCTCCCTTTACCACAAGTAAAAGTCTACTCACCAATGTTAAATTAATATATTTCTTAATCTCTGCCCGCAGCTGTGGATTCTTCCTCGCAGTTTGCACCTCTTCAGGTGTTCTAAAACACCCATCCAGAGCAACCCACGCCATCGCACCCACGAACAGCATAACATGAACAGCACCACACAGAGCTACCTTCATTCCTTAAAAATTGTTTATGAAAAGATTCTGCAAACAATCTCTTCTTGCGTAATAAATTCAAGAAAATCGCGGTCGATAGTTTCAGCTGATACACCAGACCTAGTGGTGACCCCTATTCCTCTCTAACAGGTTGGCCACAGCGCATGTGTAGACGCATGTGATAGGAGCAATTCATTAGAAAACCAGATATTTCTTTCCAAGTTCACAAACGTTACACTTCAAGGAAGATATAGTGCATCATTATCTTTATGTATTATTATTTGCTTATTTATCAGACATGAACATAGTCATGCATGCTACATGTCGCGTAGCTGAGCAGCATTGGCAGGTGGGATCGCGCCAGCCAATAGTAACCAAACAGAGCACTGGCCGAACACATGCCAGTCCATCAGCGTACTAACTGTACACATCCTCTCTGAATGGCGTGCCCATTCAATGCGGTCTGATTGATTTACACATTCCCATCTACCGATGCTGCTCACCTACGCGACATATACCCACGTTTAACATAGCTTCTTACGTACCATTAAGGACTTGAACGAACTCACAGATATGTTTATGATATTCTTATCCTCACCTAATAATAAGTTCAAGTAGGGTCACGGCTCCAGCTGCCACGCCCTTCACAGGCACCGTTCATGACGGAAGTACCGCATCATTGTGCATATTTCTACCTTGTGTTCTGTTGAACGAGTTTGATGGCGCTATCGACAACCTCTCATTGGTCGCAGATATTTTCTTCCCTGAGAGCAGGTATTTTCTCTCCTGATCACGGGAATTTGCTCCCTTGTTTCGGGCACTTTCTCTCACCAAAAGAGAAGCGGTGCGGTTCGAGCATTTCCTCTCGTAATCGCTGGCAATTGGTTAGAAAACCAGATATTTCGTTCCAAATTCACAAACGTTACACTTCAAGAAAGTGCATCATTATCTTTATCTTTATTGGGACACGTGATAGCATGCACATGCAACAGCGGCCATATAACCAACGAAAATGGAGCGAGTGGAAAACTAAAGAAGGGAAAAGAAATAGTGCTGTTAGGAGACCCTTCCTCAGAGCATGCGGGAAACTAAGAATGTTCAGAAATTTCGCTATGACACATGAGGGTTTAGAGGGTATCTGCAAACGCTTGCACAAATGGGCATATTCGCTACCCGTCCTGCAGATGAAGCAGTTTGAGCGAGCTGAGGCACTGGCGTTTGGGAGACACGCTTTAGTTTAAGTCCTCCGGTGATGGACGGCTTGACTGGAAAAAACTAACGAATCTATCCTGAGCGGAGGCGGGCATGCAATGTATCTATTTATTTATTTGGACGTGCAAATAAGTGCCATTACATGCAGTAAAAGCACAAGTCACACAAAAAACCGAATACTACAACGTAACGCATAAGAACTACTTAGTTACTCTAGGAGATATCTGTTTCTGACCTCTTAAACCGAGCTTATGAAACATGGAGCGCGTGTTTTTTGAGCAACGTAAAACTCAGAGCTGGCCTTTTGGGTGAAAAAGAAAGCATGGAAAAAGTTTCGGCCTTGGAGACAATGGCTACCTCACCAATAGATTATTCCTTTTCCTAGGAGTCTCAAGACTGTACAAGTTGAAAATTTTGCTGCGATTAGAAGCTGAAGGTATTGTCTCTCCATGCCCTCACTTGAAGTTGCCCCTGAACTTCAACTACTGCAGAACGATGCCATGACTGTAGCTGTTTTGCACTCGATTCTTTGCAAAGTAGTGGTGTCACACAAAAGTCTTCAATCGGATGAAACTCTGTTCTTTGAGCGACTCTGGTCAAGGCACTTGCATTTTCGTATTTCTGAGGCAGAGTCGCTTCTACTCATATACACTGCTTCCGCCTCTCAGATCTAGCTCAAGGTAGTCTAATGGTTACATCCTTCATTGAGCGGAACCCACAACCTGACTGAAGAGAATTCACATTATTAGAGGGCATCCACATCGACGCAGACCCGACAAGGATTTTTTGACTCAGTACAAACATTCTTTCCTATTATGGAATGTGGAGCAGCTCAGTGGAGTAGTTTTCCAGCGATATTTTCCAACACAGAAATTCCTTCGCTTTTCAAATTCGTATGATCATAGCGTTATGCTTGCCCAGCCTTACTCATTAAAGTATAATACTATTGTACCATCATGCTTATTACTCTCGCAATGCAGACGCTAAAGGATTCTACAACAAAGGTTAGTATCCCAACATTGAGGCTGTGGGACAGTCTCACAATCACTTTGATAGGAATAACATCAAAAATGACTTTGATATGAGAACGAGGCACGGAAATAGGAGAAGAGTGAATTCCTGTGCATGCCACGCTCTATTAATACTGTCGATTATGCCCTTTAACGGATCCGAGGGCTATGAAAAAGTGATGCGAAAATAGACTAATGTTTAGGATAGACGAACGTGTTAACGTACTTGGTGTATTCCGTTCACCTCACTACTCATTGCAATATTGCGAAATGCGGTGGAGGCGCTATTGTTGGCGTCTAATAATGCCATCTGTTTTGTCGCTGAGTAGTTCTGGTGTAGCTGCTACTCGCTGAAATTAAATTTGTTATTGTACCTAAACGAACAGCTATACTCTGCACTATATTAGCCGCTGAAAGGCTAATTGCAAATTTCGCCACAGTGCACTGGTGGTCGCCATTTGCGAAAAGAAGTCCGGTACCCTTCTGCAACGTAAAATGGATTGGATAGGAATAAGCTGACAAGCATCGAAAAGTCGGACTTTTAAAGTTGTACGAGACCATGCAAAACGATGTGGTCGCTTTTCGCTCTCCCTAAAATCCCTCTGGGCTGAATCTGGTAGAATTTCTTCGAGAAAGCTGTCAGCGAGAGATTCATAGCAAATACTGCACATTTCATACGTCAGACGACAAACTTATGCATTCTAATTTTGCTAAAATGTCATTGCTAGCTAATCAAGATCGGCAAACGTTTTTAATCAGCTCTTAGTTATACAACGAAATTGTAGATCCAGGATAATTTCTTTGTTAATGGTGCAGGTTTGGATTACATTAAATGAAGACACAGTAATCCAATGCAAGCCAAAACCAGTTATTCAGAATGATAGCCAATTCATAGTCAGTTCTTGTTCTAACAAAATTTGGGGCAAAGCTGCTTTTGGTTCTGTTCTTTATTTTGTTCCTCAATTACACAATAAATTCCTATTGTATTAGGTCCTTACCTAAGTTCTGTCGTTTTTTGACCTCTAAATTCAAGTGTAAATATCTTGGCCAAAACGTAACTTTATTAGTAGAAATAAAAACCATTACAATCTACACATCTTTGCCAACGAGATACTAGTTTACTTATTTTAGTAGCGTTGAACTCCGGAGATCTAGAAGCGATGAATTCTTCGAGAGCATATACTGCATCATGTCGGTTCCTGAAGTATTTTCCGCGAAGGAAGCCGTCGGGATGTTTGAAAAAAGGTAGTCTGTAGACGATAGGTCAGGCAAATACGGTGGATGGTCGAGTGTTTTGTATCCCAAAGAATGGAGCTTCTGCCTGGTGACCATCGATAGGTGCAGCCTAGCGTTGTCGCGCAGAAGAATCGGACCCCTTCTGTAGATCAGCGCTGGGTAGATCTGCTGGAGCTCCTTGTGCACCTCGTCCAGATTCTGACAGTACTTTTCCGCCGTGATTGCTTCACAAGGTTTGAGAACGCTATAGAGGATTAACTCGGTGGCACACCACCAAATGGTCACCATTACCTTTTCCTGGTGCATACTCAGCTTTGGACAGTGTTAAGGTGCTTCATTAATATCCAACCATTGAGCACTTCGTCGTCGATTGTCGTAGACAATTCATTTTTTGTTACAAGTCACAATTCGCTCCAGAAACGGGTCGTTTTTGTTGCGTAGAAGGAGCGCTGACGATGCTTACAAACGGCGAGCTCGAAGGGCTCGAAGGGCGAATCTGCTCTCGAAAAATGCATGGCTTCTATATCTCCGAAATTCTATGCTACTGGAATAAATAAACTAGTATCTCGTTGGCAAAGGTATGTTGATTGTAATGCTCTTATTTTGACTAATATTTATGTTTGAACCGTGATACTTACATTTGAAGTTAGAAGTCAAAAAAGGACAGAACTTGGGTAACGACCTTTTTGAATAGGCAGCACTTCTTACAAATAGATAAAAGGCGTTCCACTAGTTGCTGATTTATCATGTGCGTACTGTGAATGAGAATATTCACTCCACTTGCTCTTTCCAGTAAAGAGATTCACCCTTGCAGGTATATAGGGCAGGGACGCCGCCGGCGGCGAGCTCTGCGTCTCTCCCTATGGTTAAGCGGCGCTGCCGCAGAACTCTGTGGGGGCCTTTAGGCATAGTTTAGGACTTCTACAGAGTCTCGCTACACCACCCGGAAAACTCGTCCATATCGCTCTCGCCTCAGTGGGTACCTATGCTGCCACTGTGGTAGGAGCCTCGGCGAGGGCGAGTCGTCGCGGAGCCGCTGGTCGCAAAGGTCGCCGAGAGCTGCCCTAGTTCACAGCGGGTGAGACCAGCCGGAGCAGTGGACGGATTCGAATCTTGGAGCGAGGGGTAGGATAGCCCATTTTTCTTGGACAAAGCATCCTCGAAATAGCTGTACTCCTGGTACATGGGTTCTACCTTGCCGTGGTGTACCAGCTTGTAGCGGAAACCGGGATATCCGCAAGGATAAGGCCTCCAAGTCTTTGATCAGTTTCCGTCAGTTTCCGAGCCATTTGATTGGTGGCGCATACAACTGTCGAAGCGTCAACACGGCCGCTCAGTTAGATTAATCGAGGAATCAAAACGGATTTCGTATCACGTAATCGGACTGAACGAAACGAAACGCAAGGATCCTCTATCATGCATGTGGAACGATGGTACTGCTGTATTTCTCGGAGCGCGTAGAGAGGAAACAACATCAGGAGGAGTCGGCTTCATTGTGGAACCCGATTTTGCGAAGAACGTAACTAGTGCCACTTTCTATGGCCATCGACTCGGCGTACTCACTGCAACTCTGGAGAGGAATGTCGATGTCTCCGTAATTCAAGTATACGCCCAACAGCCAACAACAACGAGAAACTCCATGATGATTTCTATGAAGAGCTAGGAGATCTGGTTAGAGCACAGAAGAGCAGCTATGTAGTCGTAGCTGGAGACTTCAATGCACGTATTGGACCTCGTAGTGCTGGTGAGCGTTTTATCGGGCCTAATAGCGCGGAGATAACGAATATGGTGAGAAGCTAGCAAACTTTTGCGAAGTACATCATCTATATCACGGCAACAGCCAGTTCTTTAAGTCGCCATTGAAGAGATGGACACACTCATCTCCGAACGGTCAGCATCTCCACGAGCTTGACCATATCTTGTGCAGTAGAAGGGCCCTGACAGATGTTGGAGTCGTTCCATCCTTCAATGCGGGTAGCGATCACCATCTCTTGCGAGCTCGACTTCACGCGGATCGGTCTCATATACGTCCTTCACAGATACGTTCGAGGATTCCCAAGGCAACGGTTTTGAACACATAGGCGATTCGCACAATGGTGGAAAGTGCAAACATAGAGATGTCGGGCGGCATCGATGAGGACTATACTCCTATTTATATAAGTATAAAGCATCCTCAGGGAAGTAGACCTCCGACTTAGAGCCTGGATGGCGTTTACACTTCATATCGGGATAGCGGCAGCCTTAAAATTTTGGTCTAGAATCAACCATTTTGAGCTGCTTCTCAACCGACTTCGCGTTTTGTGCGATTTATACAACTTCACGTCAAACAGACCCTTTTCAAACCAAACTGGACACAGTTCAAGCCAAACTGCTGAGAACCAATTTGACGTGAAAATTACACTTTCTTGTTTGCTTTTGTCGTAAGCTTATTTATCGTATTCATGTTTACCTAGTCGTTCTTACTGATTCGATGTTTTTATTCGTGCTGCCATGCTCACTTTTGTAGATCCCCTGTCTTTATTCGTGTTAGCTTGATCGTTTTCGTTGTTGCTTTAGTTGTGTTCGTGTTTCCGTCATTTTGTTCATTGCATACTCGGTTTTCTTTGTGTTTCGGCTTTTTCGTTCCCGCGCAGTAACCCTCGCGACCCGGCCCCCCCTCCCGCCGTTGTCATAGCGGCTCCGCGACACCCACAAGACTCCACTGCCGCCCTTATACTTGCGCCGCCTCGCTGGACATAGCTATGGATTTTTTGGCGCCACTCAGCGGCGCCGCATTGCATTTATACACCACCGCCTCAACACCCCACTTGACGGAATTTCTGGTTACTGTACTCGGCGAACTGCGGCGCTGAAGGACGCATCCGGCCGCAGCGGATACAACTGAACTCAGTGTTCATTAATGAATGAAGAATATAACGGAACCCTTGAGGTGGAGCTCCGCTTGGATTGTACTCCTTAATGCTCTACAATTATTTTGGGATTGGCCGCCGAAGGCGTACCAGTATAATGAGGTCTCTGAAAGACGGGACCCGCCTGGCGGTGCGTGCCCTGAGAGCGATTGACTGAACACATTACACAGTGCTTAACTTGGAATGTTAGCTGGTTCTCACCCCCACACCGTTTATGTCGGGTCTACTATATATACGCGATTTTTTCAAGTAAATAATTTATTTAAATATTAATATTCTACTATAGTTATTCTTTCTATTAAAAAATGCTCTTCTATTAAAGCTCAACTGGTTTCAAGTTTGGGCTGGGGGAGTGAAGCATCTGCTATGAAATCTGCCTTTCTTATTGTTTAGTTGGTTACGAAGGTTTCTGTCATTTCGCTCTTTCCTTTTTTAGCCGATTCAATGGGTCCTATCTAACTGTACTCACTTCCTTTTCTAGTGTTATTTTTGTTTGATTCTTCTCTCCTACTGAAGCCTTTTATTCACTACTATTGGCTTTTTGTGTTCGGTACCTTGGAGTGCTTCCTTTCTTGACTGTCTGGTGGTGTACGACGTCTTGCGGCATATTAATTAAATAAATAGATACATATTTCTTTCTGTATGTTCTTTCTAATCACCCACATTTTTTGGCCAAAACCGTTGAGGAGGAAAACAGTTCGGCTGTTCACAAGATCCGTACCTTCCAGCTTTCTTTCGTCGTTTAACGCCTTCACGACATTGTGCTTTTTCGCTTTCCCATTGTTCCCGAAATTGTTTTCGGTAAAATGCCTTCGTGAAGCAACTGAACCGAAAAACTTCATCATCTGTTAATTGGACAATGTGTAGTATAAAAATAAGAAAGTTTTGCTATAGGAAACAATAATACGCTTTCGTCTAGCATCGCCTGAAGTTGTTCGATGTGGCAAGTAATCGGATGGCATTGTCCAACATCGTCGCAAAGGGGCTCATTAAAGTCACCTGAAGTCTATACGAGACAGAGTGCTACCGTTATCGGTGAATTGATACCAGACTTGTGTGCGAGGAATGAAGCGCTGAGTTATTCATCGGCTCGCCACCGCAAGTCATTGTGGGGCCAAATACGAACTCAAGTCGTCTCCACCACATACCGTAGAAGTAGAATGTGTGCGCACCCCCAAAAGAGATTGAATACTGCCGTCCTTCATCCTTATCCTTCAACGTTTTGGCGCCTTCGCATCCTTAACAGCCTAACACTCAAAATTGTTCAGTATTCTACTCCCCCAACTCCACTTCATCATACAATATGTTTTTCTTAAAGAGGTCAGAAACTAGATTGCAAAGACACATTCATTTCAACGTAGACTTTCCCATTCTTGGAAACTGCTGCTATTATTTGATCCCATGAGGCTGTTCAACAGCAGCAGAACTTATCGTACAAATTGACGGCTAGTTGTGGCGTTTTGCATAACTGTTCTTCGTTTTAAGGTGTCCATGAAACAATACGGTAAACTGCATAAAATTTATTAAATAAGTGACATAAATAGTGTTCTTCTTAGAGATAATCATATCACCTCGTAATCATCAAGAAAGTAGCAGTCAAAGTACTGCTTATACTTGGAGAAGGGAATAAGAGTCACTTGAAGGCCTTTACCATTACCCGCTAACCATCGAAACGTAAAGATGATCGCTTCGCCAGCCTAAATAGATTGGAGAAATAAAACGTGTTCTATGACTTTCTGGAAACAAACACACCTATGAAACAAATCACCTTTCATGAAGTGTTGTTTACTTACTTTTATGACGAAAGACAACAAATATTCACCTCACTAATTTTACTAAACGAAAAACTACAAAATTGTTGTGAGCATTCGAGGTTTAACAGCTAGACTAATGAACGCCCTCCATGAATGAGATAAAAAGGATAAAGGACGGTGTCAACCACGATTGATGAAAAAAGGAAAAGAGAACGAAGGAAAGATAAAAGATATGCAGAAGACATGAAGGAAATAACTACACGGTCAGAGGCTCGGCTTTGGGGTGCCTTACCTTAGTCAGACTTGACAATGGTTATGTTCCAATCTAATCTCACCTTAGTGGTAGGTTGCACGTTTTGCCTTTCGAAGAAGCCGACATTAGTGACGTGGTTAAAGTTTCTGTCATACACCGTGAATAACGTAACTTTGTCACCTTTCTCCTAAAATTGGAGAAAAATCTAATAGCAGTGGTGCTAGCTAATGATGTACTAATTTAGATGAACAATTCTCCCGTTACCACAAAGAAAAATCTGCTCACCATTGTTAAATTAAGATACTCCCTAATCTCTTTGACCAAGATTGGGTTCTTTTCGAAAGTTCTCACAGTTCCGCGGCTTCTAAAACACCCATCCAGAGCAACCCACGCCATCGCACCCACGAACAGCATAACATGAACAGCTCCACACAGAACTACCTTCATTCCTTAAAAAAATGTATAAGAAAAGGAATTCTGGAAAAATGTTCTCTTGCGTAGTAAATAAACGAAAATCGCGGTCGATAGTTTCAGCTGATACACCAGTCCCAGCGGTAACCCTTATGCCTCTCTAGCACGCCGGCGACGGTCTGCTGAGAAAATTCACGAATCCTGCGGCGTGGGTTGCGTGCGAGAAAATGCCGCAACCCTGAAAGAAACGTTTCGCACACCAGAATGTGCGTCACAGTCATAAAGCATAGAGACAACGTATACCGCTCCAGAATATAACATCATGCGATAACTAGCAAAAGTGCGATGATACAGCAAACAACTGTGGGGGCAAATGCCATTAAGGAAACTCGGAATAGAGTCGAAACTGTTGTAAAAACCAGTTTTGAAAAGTCTCAAGCGAATGCATCGTTAAGGCTAATCTAATTTCCCTAGCGTTTCAATCAAATTTAAACTTCAATAAGAATGGGAACGAAAAAAATTCGTACACAAAAAATGCGATTTCAAAACAAGAGAGCTTTGTGTTAAGCTACTACACCGTAAGTTATGTACATTTTATGGCAACTGAAACGCTTAGAACGGCGTCATTCCAAGATTTTTTGTAAAACCTTTTATGTAGCAATCAACCATGAATTCTCGCGAATTCTCGCTGTGATGTTTCGGAGGAAGAAATACTTCAAAAGCAAAGTGTCGAAATATTATCTAACTTTCACTAAGATCGTATTGTTCAGCCTCTCCGAAGATGACCCGTTCCAGAGATGTCGTCTTCAGAAAGTTTCATGCTATACTCCCGTACCAGTGGACAATACAATAGCCATGGCTTTTGTTTTAGCATCACCAAAATATGCTAAAAAAGCGGTGACGATATTTTGGTAAACGGTGCTTTAGATTTCTACACTCTCCGTATTCTGGTTTACCAATGGTTTGTACTAATCGCATTGGGGCAGAGATTGATGAAGGTTAAGGTATGTCGCGCTCTTGGAACAATTCTTAACTACCTTGTCTTCTATCGGAGCTTCAGCAGAGCTCCTGCTGGGCTGATAGTAGTGACCAACAAGAGATTCTGTTACAACCAAAATACATTATTACACCGTCACCTTGCAGAAGAACGCAAGAACCCTTTTATCTTAACAGCGGCAGGCGCTCCGCCTCCTGCTGGGCCCAATATTTTCAAGCACCGGCAGCCGCTGCATACATAGACGGAAACGTCAGTGTTGTTTTTCCTCTCTAAAGCGTATTCATATCACTGCCCTCTCTCATGCGATCTGGTGCGAATATGGCAATAGATGTACACTTTTTGAGAAGTTTTGCTGGTGTGGGTTCGTATGATATTTCGTGAAAATCTAGTAATAGGAAATGACCATATTGCCCTCTCTGAATATGCGGATGAGACCACGGCTCCAGATGCCACGCCCTTCTTAGACACTGTCCATGACGGAATAAGGAAATACCGCATCATTGTGCATATTTCTACCTTGTGTTCTGTTGAACGAGTTTGATCGCGCTATCGACAACCTCTCAGTGGTCGCAGATATTTTCTTTCCTGAGAGCAGGTATTTTCTCTCCTGACCACGGGCATTCTCTCCCTTGTTTCAGGCATTTTCTTTCACCAAAAGAGACGCGGTGCGGTTCGGGCATTTCCTCTCCTAATCGCTGGCGACAGCACATGAGTAGACATTATAAGAACAATCCATCAGAAAACCTGATATTTCGTTCCAAATTCACAAACGTATGCAACTGCGGCCATGTAACCAACGAAAATGGAAGGAGTGGAAAACTAAACATGGGAAAAAAATAATGCTGTTAAGAGACCCTTTCTCTGAGCAGCATGCGGGAAACTAAGCAGGGAAGGGTCTCAGGCGTAGGTCTAAACAGGAGAAATGGATACTACTGCGAGTATCCCCACCTTTCAAGTAGTAGAAAAACATGTTTCGTTTTTGCTGAGTCCTTGAATCAAAAAGGCTACGGGCCCTCGAAGGGGGGGGGGGTACAGTAGCGCACCGTGAGCACGTGCCCACGTGTATGCGTGTGCGCGCACTGTTGTATGGGACGTGGCTAAAGGGCCTGCGGCGAGCGAGTCGGTGGCTCAGCAGGGTACGGAGCTAGTTTCCAGGTGCTAGCTCAGGTGTTCGACCCCCGTGCTATGCAGTATTTTTGCATTTTTCATGATTATCGTCTTCTTTACCAATTGGCTTCCTACACATCTCCTACATATTTATTTCATTCTAAATTGTCAAATAAGGATCAGATCCGTGCTCAGTGCGAAGTTTGGGCAAAAATGGTGACCATGACCTCGATTAGAGGTTGAAGGTTGTCTTTTTATGCCCTCCCTTGATGTTGCCCCAAAACTCCAGCTACTGCAAAATGATGCTATGACACTCATGCGAACTCAGAGAATGTGATGTCGTGTTGCGGGATAGTGGACGCGCTGGAAACATTTGTGACTCTAACGCTGCCCCCCCCCCCCCTCAATAGAACAGATCCGAGCTGCCGCCTATCGTGTACTAGTCCATGCAGAATTTTGTAAAGCGAGACCAAATCAAATTTCGTCCTCCTGAACTCTACCGTTTCAATCCCAAGCTGGACGTTCCTTTAAGCGCTACTAGGAATTGTTCTCCAACTGAGAAACAACTTTCTGACGCCAGATTCATCAACGATACCGCCGGTATCATCTCACCACGGATTCACCATAAAGGGCTACGTAGAAGTCATTGGATCTGACGCCGATATTCGGATGACTTGAATAGGTCATTTTTCAAACACCGGATTTTCGATTGATTCAGATAAGGGTATTTTGGAAAACCCCGGATCTTTGGATGATTCAGATGAGGATAATTTTCGATTAGCCGGATTTTTAGATAATTCAGATTACCGATTTTTCATCGGATTTTTCAAAGGCGAACCGAAAGAGGAAATGGTCACTGTGTGGTGATCGGCGGTTGGTGTGATTCACTACAACTTTCTGGCACCAGTCCAAACGATCACAGCAGAGTCCTACTGCAAAGGAGTCGACGAAATGCACAAAAATTGCGCCAACTTCAGCCAGCATTGATCAACAGAAGAGGTCCGATTCTTTCGCACGATAATGCCCGCCCACACGTTTCACAAGTCATTATTCAGAAATAGAACGAATCAACAGTTGACGTTCTGCCTCACGCGCCATATTCTCCAGACCTCTCGCCAACCGACTACCGTCTTTTCAGACACTTTCAGAACTTTCTCGATGGGAAAACCTTCACCAATCAGGACCTGCCAAACTGATTCGAACGGTGCTTATTTCGGCTAAATCCCATACGATTTGAGAAAGTTATAGTAGTTCAAAGTGAAGCACTCAAAACCCTGAGACTTTCCGGACAACCTAATCATAGATACGGTCAAAATCAAACCTTACCGTATGTCAAAAAGAATGCAGGATGCAAACTGAGTACTGTACACTCGTTCTGCTGTTTTAATATCGTGATTCTGCACTTTAACATCAAAAAACAGTTAGTACGACAGTTACTACAGTCAGAATTAATTTTCGCTGCTAATTTTGAGCATTAGGAAATTTCGAAGCCTCATGGAGCGAGTGAAATTGGCTTTCTGCAAGTTCATCTGCACTTAATCCACTTTGTAATTTGCTGCCTGTAAGTGGTTCGCTCATAGTTCACTTTGCTAATGGCAACGCTCGAGTCGATAGTTGAAGTGTAATTGTGTTCCCATGCTCTCGTTTCCTAATTTTTGCCTCTATTTGTTTCTAATTCTTTTGTTTGTTTTTGCTCATAACCATCGAGTTAGTGTTATAGAGTTATTTAGTGCTACTTTTTCAATTTTTTTAATTCATCTGGTTCAGTAAGTGAACCCACTTTGCAACATTATAGAACAACTTCATTTTGTGAGGAAAATTATTAGATTAAAAATTCTTTGTAGCAATTTTTTTACTATATTAGAATAAGAGATCGCGCCATGCACTCCCCTAACTCGACGCCATTTTTATTCCAGCGATGAAAGTAAGGGAAATTCCACACTAACGGAATTTTTCTTTCAATTCCAAGGGAAATCGCTACGTCCTGGATGAATGTATGGCTAAACTTCTTCCTTCAAGAGCAGAAAATGTTTGCCTACATGAACTTCAAAATAAGCTTGAGGCCTATTTTTCCTTGAAAAACAAGAAAGTTATAAAATTTAAAATATTATGCTAACCCTTTAGGTCAATTGAGAGCATCGTAAATTTTCTTAGAAAACTATAGTAAAATTTCCCAAAACAGCTATTTATTTAAAACTTCTTAGAGAGCATCTGCCTTAATCTGGCTCTTTTGTTTGGAAGACATTTCAGAAGTGTTGTCGCGAACTCGATGGCTCGGTGATCGTGCTGACTTATATGCACGAGAGCCCCGAACCGCTCCACCTCTCAACATAACCGCCAAGAGGGGAACCCGACTGTAGAGAAGGGACCCGGCGAGGAAGCCCCTGCCTCCATCGCCTCCCTGTGGGCCTGAGAGGGGTCATGGACGTCCTTAGTGGGACGTTCGTAGAGGGCCTAGTACCTGGGTGGTTTAGCTAGCATGGAAATGACATACAATATACAACGGATACAACAAACCCCGAAATGAACAATATAAACTGCCTCGAAACCCCAAGCGGTACTAAGCTGACTCACCGATTGTTCCGCTGCCGAAGACAATGTAGGTTATACAGGTTTATTAGACTACAAGAATATACAGAGTACTACACAGACTGCTGATTTGGCGAAATATAATTGAGATGGCTCTCTGGCATTTCCGGCTATTATAGAATCTCGTCGGGTCGCAAGCCCGTCAGCGAACCCTGCCGGGCCGCCACCCTCCCGCAGCTGGCCATCATAAGACTGTCCGAGAATAGGGCTCAAGGGCTCGCGGTAAGAACTCCGGAAAAATGGAATTGGAAGTGAAGCGCCACAAGTTCGGCGCACCACGCCGCGTCGGCCCGCGAGCAGCCGCCTGCTCAAGGCAGCGCAGCCGCCTGCTCAAGGCAGCGCAGCCGCCTGCTCAAGGCAGCGCAGAGAATGCGGATGAACTGGCTGTACTGCGCGGGAGCGCGCCCGGCGCAGATTGATAGGCTCCGTGGGTGGCGCTTTCCCAGGCCGGCATTGGGCGCCTCATCGGCAGTTCACCGCGGGAGCGACGCACCGTGGGAAACCAGTCAAAAAAGGAGCGATCGCGATCGGTTCGCGACAAGTGTTCAGGGATCTATCCTAGTCGGAGAAAGGGGATGAATGAGCATAAAGTAAAGATTTGCGTCTTCATTCCTTTCCTTCTCTGAGAGCTACAGATGCTATCTTACGATGCGAGGGTTATTATACAATTTTCGCGTCATTCTAAATCAAATTGGACACTCTTCTAAAAGAGCCCTTTGCGCTTTAAAGCAAAACTTATTTTACAATTTTTCCCTCAAACAAAAAATATATCAATTATTACATTCATTCGAACTAAGAAACTAAAAAATGAACTAAAAAATAAGAGAAAGTTCACCAAATTTTCCATGAACAAGAAATCATTTCAATCATTTTATAGGATCTCGTTACCTGTAAGAAGCTCGTTTTCGTTTGAAAGACGTTCGCGTTGACTTCCGAAGCATTAAGTTTCCTTAGAAGAGTGTAGAATTTGTCGCTAAAGTTGTTTAAATTCAGTGGGTATGAATTTGTGACATAGGATGATATACGCAATTTTCACTTCACGATTGTCCCTTACGGTTAGGATAGATGGTTATTACTCAAGGAGACTTGTTTTTTGTTGCCAATGTAATTGATTCTTGATTGTGCTGTGTTTTTTTTACATCGCCGTTTTTTTGTTTGACGATTTCGCTGGCGATCTAGCGCACCATCGAGTGCAAAGAAATAAATAATCTCATAACACGCAGACGAGCGATTGACGTCGGAACTTCAACAAGGCTATCGGTCTCGCACCATTCACTGTTCCGATTCTCTCGAATCGATGTACATCCACTCTACTGTAGTGAAGACGCTGACCACGTTCGGCTTTCAATGAATCTTGGCATGACGAATGCAGACTACTCATGTGTTGTTTACATCGATGACGGTTGCTCGTCCTTCTTAGAACTTCTAAGGCCAGGAGGTCGATGTAGGATAGACCGATGCTGACGCACATACTTGGGCAGTTGAATTTACTTTCCAATTGAGCAAACGAACAACGACATCGTAAATATCATCTAGAAGATAACAGTAACTGGAGATTGATATAATATGAACATTAGGACATCAACATGTTCTAGCGTCGTGTCGATTGATCATAACGCTTGTGCTGAAATAGCGTTTGTCTCTATAGTTTAGATGCCGGCCAAGGTTGGGATCGATCAACGTTTTGGCGTCTTCGCCTTCTTACTAAGGAAGGGTTTCGACCTCCCATTTAACTTCAAGTTAATAACAGGATCATTAGAAAGAGCTAGGAATGCTGATTACAAATATAGGTGTCAAAATTGCAAAATGAAATTCCTGAGCGAGTTATGGCCTGCCGAAATCGGATGGCCTCATCACGGGCTAGACACAGCTGGCGCGAGGGTGGTGAGTCATCGAGGCTCCGTAAGAAGTACTACCAGCTGCGGCAGTGGCACAGGGGTTGCGCTCCTGCTCGTCAGGTTCGACGTCGTTGGTTCGGTTCCCATAGCTGCGAGCTTTCTTGCAAATCCTAATTTATCTTTGAATGATCTTTTATTCTGAATTATGACACGTGCCTGATTAAATAGCCAGGAAAACTACCATACACGTTTGTAAAATAGCTTGAAGGCAAAAAACTGCTATGTTAACATTTCTCTTTACTATTTTGCAAAAATGGACTCCAAATCATCTATTGGACAACTAGATGGGTCTGTCGTCTGTCTAAAATGCAGTAGATCAACGACATTTTGTTCTCCCTCATCACACATTCTACTTACCTTTTTGCTTCACACATTTTTTTGCTTTGTTGCATGAATGCCAAGGTTGTTAGAAGCACCTCCAGTTCTTCAATATGTGGACTTTATTTGTGCAAAATAGTAAATAAAAATGCCACCATAGCAGTTTTTTTTGTCTTAAGCAATTTTACAAACGTGCATAGTAGTTTTCCCGGTTATTTAATCAGACGCGTGTCATAATTCAGAATAAAAGGTCATTTTGAAGATAAATGATGATGTGCAAGAAAGCTCGCAGCAGTGGGAACCGAACCAACGACGTCGAACCTGACGAGTAGGAGCACTACCCCTGTGCCACTGCCGCAGCTGGTAGTACTTCTTACGGAGCCTCGATGACTCACCACCCTCGCGCCAGCTGTGTCTAGACCGTGATGAGGCCAACCGATTTCGGCAGGCCATAACTCGATCATGAATTTCATTTTGCATTTTTGACACCAATCTTCGTAATCAGCATTCCGAGCTCTTTCTAATGATCCTGTTAGCAACTTGATGTTCCATGGAAAAAACTTGAAGTTCGAAACCCTTCCCTAGTTGGTAGTCTGAACTGGTAATTGTTCAAGATACTACTCCCCAAACACCAGTTCCTCTTAGGATATGCCTTTCTTAAATACGACAAAAATTAGGTAAGAGACGAAGGTTGCACATCAAGCTGTTTAGCCCAAGATCTCTGGACGTGTCCAATAGCAGCAAATCCTTCCCGTTCGAATTAGCCGTTAGTTATGGTGTAACTTCCTTTTTTGGGAGGGTAGTTTCCTTAGATGACTTCGACTTTTTCCAGGCTCTGAAGAAGGCGACGACGCCGAAACGTAGGCCGCAATAAGGAGTTATACCAATCTTGGTCACGCTGAAGAAAACACTCGTCGATTGTAACTTCCTTTTTGTTTTATAATAATATCTAAAACAATATTGGAAGTCTGCAAAAAATTTATTGAACGATTTAGTATTCTTCTAAGACACACAAGCTGTAAGCAAGCTTGTTTTCGCTTTTCATTTTAGCTCTCCGTGTCCTCTTCAACAGCATAAGCCTCGCATTCTAAGTACTGGAAGTACTTAGAGAAAGGAATAGGGAACAGATGAGCGGTTTGAGGACCATCCGGCGATCCATATGTAAAGGCGACAGCTCTGCCATTCTAAATAAACAGATTGGACAAATCAAATGTGTTTTTTTACTAGCCTGAAACAAACACTCCAAAAACGAAGCCTCTTCCACTACGTGTTATTTACTGAAAGGCGATCAACATTTACCTCGCTAATTTTGCAGAACACAAATTAATGATAATAAGTAAGCCCACAAAATCGTTGTGAGCCTTTGGAGGTAAACTGCAAACAGCTAGACCCTCAGTGATCAAATTAAAAAGGACGATAGGACGGTGTCAATCTATCGATAGGTGAAAAAGGAAAATGGGAAAGAACTAAAATAAAAAGATATGCAGAAAACAAAAAAACACAACCTTTCTCAGGACTCGGCCTTTGGATGGCTTACCCTAGCCAGCCTCGACAATGGTTATGTTCCAATCTGATCTCACCTTAATGGTTAGGAGAAGAGTGAAAACCGCACCTTTTGTTTACCAGCGAAGACGACGTTAACGAATGTATTAAAGTCCTTGTCGTTCACAAAAAACATCGCAATGATGTCGTCGTCATCCTAAAATTAAACAAAAAAATTAATAGCAGTAGTACTCGCTAGTAATGTACATGCTTAGGCAAACAATTTCTTTCTTACATTCCCTCCTTAAGGAGAAATCTACTCACCAAGTTTAGTTTAAGAAGCTGCCTAATTTCTCCGCGTAGGTTTGGATTTTCTTTCGCAGTTTCCACCTTTATGGGCCCTCTATGGCATCCATCCAGATCAACGAACGCCATCGTGCCCATGCACAACATAACTTGAACAGCTACACACAAAACCGCCTTCATTCCTTTAAAAGTGTTTATGAAAATGGATTATGCAACCGAATTCTCTTGCAATAAACAAAAGAAAATCGCAGTGAGTAGTTTCACGGTGCGCCAGTCCAGTGGGAACTCTTATTCTTCTTTATCCTGCTTACGCCTTTTATAAGAGGATGTGTAGATATTTTAAAAGCAATCCATTAGGAAACCAGGTATTTCGTTTCTATTCACGACCGTGATACTGATATGATATTATTTGTGATACCGTTTGATACGATGAACTGTGATATCTCTCTCAGACAAGTATGGCACCAATTCACCATCACATGAGTGATGGAGGGTTTTGCTGTGTGGCCCAATTTAAACCTTGATAAATGCAGTCGCTTTGATTTGGGAAGGAGGAAGGGAGTTTATAGTAGCAGAATGAATTTCGGAACACGTCGTGCTATATTTTTACTGTAGCTCGCGCTATTCAGCGAATCCGAGGGCATATTATGGACAGCTAATGCATCTTTAGAACAATGCTTGGATAGGTGAGCGTTAATTAAGAGCTGGTGGGTCCTTTTCACTTCGCTACATTTCATCAAATTGTGAACTGTAGTAATGTGCTGCTAATAATACCATCTACTTTTGTCAATGTGTAATTCTGAAGTAAAAGAAAAAAGAAAGAAACTAAGAATCCCCAAAAATGATTTTGTGAAAAGTGGGCGAGGCGCGAAGCCTCCCGAATGTGGTCATTTTGTCTGTGGCTTGTTTGTGTTATGTGCTAATGCTGATTGTGCTGTATTTTCTTCTATGTGCGTTGGCCCAGCGCCGGGAGCAATCGATCGCGGTCCGTCATGCCCGTGCCCGGAGTAGACCAACCAGAGGAGGCGGGGCAGTGCGGCGCCCACGTATTGGCCCCGCCCCTCCGCGCGCCTCTATATAAAGCCAGTCGGCCGCTCCGTAGCCAGTTCGGATTTAGTCATTTGGGCTGTCAGTCTGGCAGTCAGTCGGTCAGTTCGGCTGAGTTAGCCAGATCAAATCAGTCTACACTAGTGGCGAGGCGAACAGGACCGACCCCTGCTGTTGCCGTCTTCTTTTAATAAATCGGTTTCCCTTTCTGGTGCAGGCTACAACAGTAGACTCTTCCCACGAGGGAAAGACCCCGGTGTAACAATTTATGATAAGCGAGAGACTTGAGCTACGCGACCCCGAGCTTCCCCGCACACCGTCCTTTAATTACCTGGGATCAGCAATAGCAAACAATAGCGCCCGGCGGCAAACTGATGGTTTAAGTGAATTCACGCGTGAGTACAACTTGGTCCAAGTAGTGCTCGTTGATTGGCATGCTCTGCGATAGGAGGATACCACAGCGCTTGTAGTCGAAGACATATAAAGCCGTCGTCCGGCCTGTAGCGATGTAAGGCGCTAGCATTGGTCTGCGGCTAAGGAAGCTGAACGCGCCTCAGCGTCATGGAGACGAAAACGCTGCACTGGACGGCTGGAGTCACGCGCATGGAGTCGCATTCGAAACGATGCTATTTTTTTTTCGCAGAAGTTCGGTGTCGCGCCGATAGCCGAGAAGATGCGCGAAGCTCGCTTGCGATGGTACGGCCAGGTCTAAAAGAAGACAGCGTCCGCAAGATAGGCCTTAACTTTGAAGTCATTGGAAAGCGGCTTAGAGGGCGTCCGAAGCAGCGCTAGTCTGATACGTTACATATGGACTTGAAGGTTGCTGGTGTCCACCCTGACCTAGCGCTGTATCGGGAACGGGTGTGTCATGATATCAAAATAGCGAATCCCGCTACGTAGCAGGACAGACGCTGAAGAAGAAGAAGACAATGACGAAGAGCTTAGTGTCGAGAATGCGATAGCTCGCTCCCTTCTATCCATACTCCTGCGGGCAACCGTATCCGCTCGGGACCCCGATGAAGCTCTCCCGAGATTCCGGCCTGCCCGCGCACGCTATCTTCGGCGGGCTGGTTATGCGCCGGCCCCCGACGAGCTCATTCCAAGTTTCCATCGTCTCGTCGAGCGGCTGCACGGACGCGGCTCTGGGGCGCCGCAATTGTGAGCCCTCTTTAGTCATCATTCCGGGGATCGTCTGAGCGGAGCCTTGCTTCTCCTCACGTCGCACTCCAGCCGACTGCAATACAGGGAGGACGGTGAGCCTGGATGGGGCTCGCCTAACCTCGGATAGCCACTATAGTCCTTCTAGCTGGAGCGGTCCCGTTGGTCCTGTGTTTCACTTATCTAGCATCCATCTCCGGTATTATCCTGATGTGGCAGTGTGATGTCGATATATGGAATGAACCATGGTTATATCTTTTACTGCGCTGAGGAAGGTGGTGGGTTTCCTAGTAATGTCTTCATGGTATTATTATGGATATTGCTGTATATTGTTGTTCGGTCATATCATGTTGGGCGCTGTTGCTATTATGTTGTATAGAGTTCCATGTAGTTATTGGGTCTACGGGCGTGCTGTATTGACCCCGGACTGTAGTGAGCAGAGGTCAGGTGTGCTCACTACAGTGCGGGGTCAATACAGCACGCCCGTAGACACCCGCGGCTGGCGTGTGGTGTGCGCGTACGTCAATCCAGGCGCTGCTCAGCGCGAGAGGCCGGAAGCCACCACGGGGCCCCCGTCTGCCAGGGAAGGGGCGTGGCTTATTCACACCATGCGTTTCCCCTAGTGTCCCCCTTGAGTCTTGGGTTTTCTGCTACCTGGTAGCACAACGGGGCGAATGGGAGACCACGCTCAACAGGGGCATGCACCCTCGCGAGCGGGGCGACCGATTCGCAACACTTAGAGGGTATCTGAAAAGCTTGCACAAATTGAAATGTTTGCCCACCGCTCTGCAGATAAAGTAGTTCGAACGAACTGATGCCCAAGCTCTCGAGAAATGCACTCTATGTTTAGGTCCTCTGGTGATGGACGGCTTGACTGGAAAGAATTGCCGGATATATCCTAATCGGAGTGGGGCATGCGATGTATTCCCTCTCCATCCCCTACCTTGATGTGGACCCAAAACTTCAGCTGCTGCAGAATGAGGCGATTGCACTGACAAAAAAATGTGGTGTTGTGTTGTGGGATGGTGGAGTGCTGGACGCAAGTGAGATCCTAACGCTGCCACTCCTTACCCACTGGGATAGTTCCGAATTGCGCCTATTGAAGTGTGTTGAATTTTGTAATCCTTTCAGCGCTACTAGGAACTATTATGTAATTCGGGAGCATTTTCCTGGTGTAACTGTTTTGCACTCGAATCTTTGCAAAGTAGCGGTGACACACAAATTCTTCGATCGGATGAAACTTTGTTGTTTGAGCGACTCCTGTCCACACTTGCATTTTCGTATTTCTGAGGCAGAGACGCTTCTATTCATATACATCGCCTTCGCCTTTTAAACCTACCTCAAGATTGTCTACTGGTTGCATCCTTCATTGACCGATATCCACAATCTGATTGAAGCTTTCCCGAGAATTTGCATTAGTAGCGGGCATCCACATCGAAGCAAATCCAACAAAGATTTTTTGGCCCAGTACAAAAATTCGATTCTATTATGAAATGAAAATATGAATGTGGAGCAGCTCTACGGAATATTTTGCACAGCGATTTTTTCCTACACAGAAATTCTATGCTTTTCATCATAGCGTTATGCTTGCTCAGCTTTACCCATTAAAGCGTAATACTGCGCCCCCACCATTATGCTTAATGCTCTCACAATTAAGACGCTCTTACATTCTGCTCTAACGCTCATTATACTAACATTGTCGCGACCCCGCGATCGCTCCTCGGTCCTGTGATTGGCCGGGCGCGCCGTTTCCCACGATAGCTTGCCGATAAGGCACTTAATCCGGCCGAGGCATGGGAAAGTGGCTGACGTCAGCAGCAGAGGGCGCAAGCTCCGCCTTCCGGTACTGCCAGTCTCCATCGATCGTCCCTGTGCTGCGGCGGCGCAGGCAGCCGCTCCCGCGCCTATACTCCGTTCTGCCGGATAGCCATCGAGGGGCCCTGGATCTGCACGACGCTCGGACGCTCTACGAGGGGACAACGCCAGGAGGGGGCCGTGGGGTCTAGTGAGTTCTACGCTCACCCCCGCGGCCTCAGGGATATTCAGTCACTGTGGCCGAGGAGGACTCCTGCTATATTCTCTATTCTACGTATGGTATTCGCTGCTCTACGAGGACTGCAATAAACCCGATGAACTCGCCGTGTGTCCAACCGGAGGAAAAGGGTGAGTCCCTCAATATATCTTTCAGGCCACTGCGGGGACGGCGAGCAGGCCGCCTGACAGGTTGGGCCGCGGTGTCCCATGTACATATTGTGTGGATGTGTTTCTGTTGTGTCCCTTATCTAGTATGGGTTTGGGGTCGTCCTACCGCGGACGCATGGGGAGGCGCGGAGTGGAGTGGCAGGAGGCGAAGGAGGGGCAATCGCGATAGCTAGGGTTCTACCAATACGACGGGCGGCAATACGTATGGGCAAGGTCAATACGCGGAGACCCTGTTTTCCATCTGGGGTTAGGTAATATCTGGGGACCCTCCGGTGCCTGTGGTGCGACACGGAGCTTCCAAAGGCCAGAGGATCTGCTCTGCCTGCGGTGCCACCGACCGCAACAAACATTGCTGCTGCAGTCCAATTCAAACTTTGACAAGAAATAACAAAACCGGCATTAATTTTAGAAGAACGAGAGGAGTTGGGAGCACAGTGAATTTCTGCGCATGTCATGCTGTATTAATACTGTCACCTGTGCCCTTAAACGGATCAGAGGGCTATGGAAGGGTGTTGCGCAAATAGACGAACGTTTAGGATAGACAAACAAAAATTTGCACAAGGTGTGCCCTTTTCACGTCGCTACTCTTTATAATATTCCGAAATGTAGTGGAAGCGCTAATGTGGGCGTTTAATGATTCTCTCGCTGAGTACTTCTGGTGGAACATTCTCTGAAATAAATGTTGTTATTGTACCTAAACGGGCACCTAAACTGTGCTCTACAGTCGCTGCAGATAAGCTAACTGCAAAATTTGCCACAGTGCACCGATGCTCGTGAGTTGCAGAAAGTAGACCGGTACCTTTTTGCAACGTAGATTTGTCTGGATAGAAAGGAACTGGCAAGGGGCAAATTCGGACAAGACACTCAAAGCGGTATGGTTGTATTTTGCTCTTCATAAAGCCCCACTTGGTTGAAGTTCAAAAAATGTTCAAAGAAACACGCGATCAGCGTGAAATCGAGAAGACGATGCTCGGAGTGACATGACCCACGCAAGCGATAGAAGCCCTCCGGAGTTCCGGGCTTCGCCGACGCTCGAAGATCAGAGGCGCTGTCGCATGGTTCAATTCGTCGAAAATTAGGTGGACCGGACACGTAATGCGCTTCGCAGACACCCGCTGGATAAGAGCCGTCACCGACTGGATTCCGCGGGTTGTCAAGAGAACACCAGGACGCTCATCAACGCGTTGGTTGGTCTTCTTCGTTAAAGCCCTGAACGACTGATATGACGCTCTTCGTGTCCCTCGAGCGAGGAAAATCCATTGGAGCCCTTTGGCACGCGACAAGGACGAATGAAAACGCTGCTGGTGCGCGCTCGAGCAACTCGATGATCAAAGGCACGACAGGTGAAGGTGATACAGACCGCCTCGGCCCCAATAACTCATGATCTACGCTAGCTCCCTATTCGTGTATACAGGGTGGCTCCTAATTATTTGAGCGTAGTTTATTACTAATAACTTCAACAAAAAAACAACAGTTATACAATCTGATACAACTTCTATATAGAGCAATGGCTGACAATCATTCACACTAGAAGATGTTCGAAATGAGCTCCTTTTGCAGCAATACTGGCCTTCAGTCTCTTCTCCACCGACATCACTGTGGGCCGCAGGAAGGTGACGTCGATATCGTCTCACGTCTTCTGAAGTGAAGCTTTGAGAGCACACAAACTTTGGTGACTCTTCGAAGAGACCTTCTGCTGCAAGAAGGCCCACCGAGCGAAATCTATCGGATTCAGATCAGGCGAGTTAGGTGGCCAGAAGTCCTTCGTCCAGTAGCCTGGGAAGTGACTCTCGCAGAATGCCAATGTGAATCTCGCAGAATGAGCAGGTGCCCAGTCCTGTTGTAGCACGCATTGACCACTGACAAAATTTTCAGCAACCCAAGGGAGAAGAATATCGTGCAGGATCCTCTCTTGGTAGAGATCATCGTTGATTTTCACTGAACGGTCGACGAAAACCAGAGATTCTTCTTGTCCAGGGTAATGCCAGCCCATACCATTACAGATTCCGGAAAAAGAGTCCTGTTGAGAACATGACGTTGAGAAGGCCTCTTTCTGGATGGAGGCAGCAACTCTCACTGATTCTATGAGTTGTGCGCCACTTTAATAGTAAAAATCTTTTCCTCCGTCCAGATGACGTTTGACAAGCGGCCCTGCTGGATCTCCTTCAGCAACAACTTGGATTTTTCCAATCTAAGTCCGTTAGGGGTTGTTCGCGATAAACTCGATAACTGCGAAGCCCAAAATCCTGTTTGACGATCTTCTGTATTGTTCTGCGGGAAACCCCCAGGTCTACAGCTATCCGATTCATGCTAACCCATTGTTCCGGTCGGTTCTCTTTTTGATGACCTTCCGAAGGCGGAGATTGTTCCCAGTACGGTCTACCAGATCTCTTCCTCGATTCGACCGTTCCTTCCTCTCTGTACTGTTTCACAATGTGTTGGACTGTTCTGACAGAAATTTGAACTCGTCGAGCGATCTCTGCTGCAGAATGTCCTTTATCGGCGAGATTAGCGACGGTGAAGTGGTGAAGCTTTCATTGTCGAGAGTATTGAGTGTATCACTTTGCCTGGCTTTTGTACATACTTCTTCCATTCTAGAAAAATCCTAATAATTGATCTCCCGCCATTTTCAAAAACACAGTAGCGATTTGAATTTTGCGTAAATAATTAGGAGCCAACCTGTATAAACCCTGATCTTGACATCTGAAGTAATACGCACTATGACCCTCCTTGTAATATCGCAGCAGTCTTATATTGTTCTAAGAGGTGAAATAGGATACCTTTGCAGTTTTATTTAAGACAAGAAATGTTTAAAAGTTTACTTATTACCGCCTCTTATTGTCAGACAGTGATAAGGGGCTTCGCTCTTTGCGCAGAGCCGAAGCACAGATAGGTTCCAAGTAGAAATGCGGAAATCTATTGTACTTTCGCATCCTTGTTGCTCTATCGCCTCTGGAGGGTCACAGATTAAACAAACGGAGGAGTCTGAATACCTTGAATCTTTGCTACAGCATAAAAAAGTCGCATGTGGAACGACAACAGGATTGGCAAGGCAGCGACGGCGATCTGTTCATCTAGATGACGCTCAATTTGATGCTCGATTGCGGCGTGGGGTAATGTTGCTGACATAAATATGTAAACGAATAAATAAATAAATAAATACGTTTATATAGGTGTAAGCAATGTCGATATGTCGCCATTCATTCATCTTTTTCACCGAAGTCTTCTTTATAGAGCTCACATTGCAGATATTGGAAATATTGGATGAACGACAGAGGGGCGAGTGATAGATTTTCGTCATCATCTGTATTGTACTCAAACGCAGCAGCTTCACCAGCCTAAATATATAAATTAATGAATTTTGAACAATAATGGATAAATAAATCAGCTGCAGAAAATGAAGCGAAATTCCTTTATTCATTCAATCATTTCCACTCTAGGGTGTACCACAACACCAAATAAACAGTTAAACAAACAAAATAAACGCCATAAAGCAACACTGGAAAGAACGTTCAATTTCATTCACATCAGAAGCGTATCTCCGTTAGTAATTACCATCTGGCTACACTGATATTACATGTGACACCTCCCGTAGCGCACCTATACCAAATAATGTATTAAGGATTAGTAGACAGTCTTAACGCAAAGACATAACCCACAAGAATACATTAAATAACGCTCTCATAAACTTCGTGGGCTCAAGCATAGAGCAAAAAAAATCGATATTTCAAATAATAATGTGAATATTAGAGAGTGGCGATGTCCGTTCCTCCACATGGTGCCACTGGAAACTACTCGCTCTGCGAGTTAAGCCGAACACGGACACTCGATTGCAGGCGACTGGCCCTTGTGACAGGCCGGCCTACGAAGACCCATGTCACATCACATGGTGTATGACAGCTCAAGTGTTTCGAGATAGTGCTACGGCGTCCGCGGGAGCCGACGCGCACTCGCAGAGCCCGGCGAGTGTGAGAAGTATGCGAGGGTCCCTGATGCGAGGACGGCATCGGGGGGGGGGGGGGGGGCAACTGAGCTAGTCCGAAAGTCCCGTAACGTAAGCAGGACCCGCGTGGCTACGCTGAATGTGGGTACGTTGACGGGCCGCTCGTGCGAGTTGGTTGAAGCACTGGAGCGTAGAAGAGTTGATTTCTATGCGGTGCAGGAGACGAAGTGGTCTTGCCGCAAGTCAAGGGACATAGGACGTGGCTTTAAGGCCGTTCTATGTGGAAGTCCCAGGACCACCAGCGGTATCGGAATAATCGTCTCCGAACGATTTCGTGACTCGATTGTAAGCGTCGAGCGCTTTGACGATCGATCGATGAAGATCGTTGTCGCCGCAAAGGAGCGACTCTATCACTTCTTCCCAGCGTATGCTCCGCAGACTGGCTGCTCGGATCAAGCCAAGGAAGAGTTTTGGAGCCTGCTTGATGAGAAGACAGCAGTGGTACCGTCGAAAGATGTCATCATAGTCGCTGGTGACCTTAATGGGCACGTAGGTGCTACGAAAGACGGGTACAGCTGTCATGGTGGCTTCGTATACGGATCACGTAACGCGCTTATCCCGCTACGATGCGGGACAGACGCTGAAGAAGAAGAAGAAGAAGAAGAATGTGAATAGTAGAGCAAAACGCATTTTGGGTGAAACTGAAGCAGAGGTGAGATAGGAGAATTCATCCTGGGTGATCAGTGCGTAATAACCAGGTCACTTGTTGACTCGATCATTACCCACTGCTCACTTGGATTTGAGCTAGTTCGTTAAATTTGTGTGTTTAAGGCACTAGTATGCACGTGAGAAAAACAGTGAAAACGGACAGGTTGCATGATTATGAAGGAGACAACCTGTAGTATGTCCCAGATACGATGAATAGCTTGCAGAGCCGAGCTAATTAAACCGACATTTGCTACCTTCGAGAAGTAGACCGCAGCCTGCACTTGTTTCTTATCGGTAGAAGGAACAATCTTAAAAAATAAAGTTTCTATTTCATTATATTATTAGGGCATTATATCTCAAAGGCCTCTTTAGCTTAACTGGTACGCACCTCAGGCGGAAGCATAGAATGGGCATGCGTATACTGAAACGCACGAACTGAAGACGTCGGCAAGGAGAATGAGAATCTTTAAAATTGAACAAAAGCAAGAAAAAAAGTATATGTTTATGCATAATATTGAGCATGACTTCACTTGCTGCCGCAACCGTTGCATATATACATATATGTGCATCGCCCATGCAATCTCTGAGAAGCAAAGTTGAAACGATCCGAGGAAGAAGGAAAGGAAAGAAGAACAGTTACAGTTACAAGTTTCGATATTTTTCCGTGCTAATTTGCGAATAAAATAAATGCTAGAATTGTACCACATTTCTTCCGACGAAAAACACATAGGCGAATTGGTTGTATTCTTTGTCATGCACCAAAAAGTTCGTGATGAGGTCGTCGTCTTTCTGAAGAAGAGATGAAATTAGTGTAGTCCTAATCAGCATGATCTAAAGACTCGAAACAGAAACTCTTACTCACCAATGGCTTACCGAGCTCTTTTTCAATCAGCTCACGCAGTTCTTCATCTTCCATCGCGGATTCGACCTCTACAAATGATCGCTTACAACCGTCCAGGTTAACAAGAGCCAGTGAGCATACGCACAGTGCCAGAAGCACCGCTCCAGCAGGAAGCGGACTCATTCCTTGAAAAAAAAGAGCTCAGTGAATAAATTCTCAAGTTCTGTTCCATACGCAGTAAACAATAAGATTTTCTATGCTGATTTTCAATGCTCGTTATGACAAGTGGTACGACCCCTCTTCATTTGCCGTAAAACAGATCGATGCAAAAATCTAACCCCTAGATCGTATCGAAAATTGCTGAAAAGTGCAGAATCGTTTTGGCTTCTCGACATTTGATAAATGAAGTCTCTACATTGTGTATGCTTAGTGTAGACTTATTTTTGGACTAACTCATTCGTTAGAACATAGATATTCGCAGCCAAACTCGGCGACAGAGAGTGTTGTTTACCAAGGTTCACTTGCAGTTTTGACGAATCGCAACCAGCACGCAAATGCCCAAAATGAACTCGAAATGTAAATTTTCTATGTCATTTTTCCTCCTGAAAGATGAGTAGGTGTCAAGCTACAATAACAAGCTTTAGGCTGAGCCTTCCGTTGAAATAAACGAAATTGGTTGAAGCAGCTGCAGACTCAGTGAATATCTTCCTTCCAAATTTGGTATCAAATGAATTATCGCAGCCAGAGGAGGGTGATAAATGGAAGGAAAATAAAATTTAATTAGGTTTAAGAATTTTAAAATTCAACTGGACAGCACTACTTGTGCCTGGGGACGTAATTAAGCGAGACTCGGCGACGGTGTTGGGTCGGGTCACAGTAGTTAGGAATCTCCTTAATTGCGACCCTGGTTTTCAGGCTTCCATCCACTTTTTAATGGCGGTTGTAGGTAGGGTGATGTTAAGAGCCCTTGGAAATTTCGGTGAGAAAACCTTTATTTTGGACAAAGTTATCATGATGTGACGCAAAAAACGCGTTTTTACGTCGCAAACGTCGTTTGGTTGAATGTTGACTTCCAACTCTCGGCTTCATCACGGCTGAAGCATTTTCTTTGTTGATTTTTTAATATTTGCTCTAATTTTTTAGAGGCAAAAAGCTCTTTGAGTTCTCTTTGATCTCAGAGTTCGGATTTCCAATGTCTATCTTCCCTTAAGTGTTATCATCGTTTGATGTCAAGTTTCATGGTTTAACTCTCCAAGTTTGAGGACGTAACTAAGTCGTTCGGGCGGTCGTGGTGAAGTCCCTCGTGGAAAATGATGGCTGTCAATTCTTATATTCGAAGAAAACGACCGCAGCGAGTCAGCTGTCGTCTAAACGTATAATGGATACGCTCAAAATCAAACCTTTATGTGAAGAAGATAGGCGACAAACTGAGTACTGTACACTATTTCTGCTGTTTTAATATCGTGATTCTGCACTTTAACATCAACAAACAATTGCTACCACAGCTACTACAGTCAGCATTAAATTTCGCTGTTATTGTATAGAATAAAAGCTCATGTAATCATTTCACTTTCTAAACCTCAACAGAGCGCGTGGAACTGACCTTCTACAGATTCAACTGCACTTTGCTATTACGCCGCAGTTGCCAATAGTTCGTCTCTAACTGAAATATTTACTGAACGCTCAATCCATTTTGCTGGCTGTAGGTGGTTTGCTCATAGTGCTAATGCCAACGCTCGAGCAGATATTGGTCCATAGTACACTTATACTCGGATCGACATTGACAGCTTTGCCTACTTAAACTTTAAAACAATCTTGAGGCCATTATTTTTCCTAGAAAAACAAGAAACCTTTAATGTTTAAAATACTATGCTAACCTTTTTGGGCACTTGAAAGCGCCTAAATTTTCGCCTAAAGTTTCCCAAGACAGCAATTTATTTTAGTCTTCTCAGAGAGTATCTTCCTTAATATGGCTCCTTTTGTTTCAGAAGTGTTCAGGGAGGGAGCATGTAGTGATTTGCGTCGTCACTCCCTTCCTTCTCTGAGAGCTTCAGGTGCTATCTAATGATGCGAAGATTCGCTTATGCAATTTTCGCGTCATTCTAAATCAGATTGGACTCTCTTCTAAACAAGCCAGCTTTGCTACCTTAAAGAAGCTCGTTTCCATTTGAAAGGCGTACGCCGTGACATTTGAAGTATCACTTTGGCTTAGAATAGTGGCCAATTTGACGGCAAAATTGTTTAAACCCAGCCGGTATGACTGAGTAACATAGGGTGATCCACGCAATTTTCCCTTCTCCGTTGTCCCTTCCGATTACTATAGATGGATATCACTCAAGGAGACTTGTTGTTGTTGTAAATGTAACTGATTTTTGATTACACTGGGTGTTTTTTAAACCGCCATTTTTTGCTTCACGATTTCGTTGGCGAACTGGTGCACCATCGAGTGCAAACAAATAAATAATGGCAGAATACGCAATCGAGGGGTTGTCGCCTGAACTTCGACAAGGCGGTCGGCCTCTCCGCACTCACTGTACTGAATCTCTCAAACCGATGTACATCCACCCCACTGTAGTAAGAGGGCTGCTGACCGCGTTTCAATGAATCTTGGCATGACGAACGCAGACTACCAATGTGTTGTTTACATCGATGACGGTTGCTCGTCCTTCTTAGAACTTCTAAGACCAGGCGATAGATGTAGGATGATTCTGGCGAAAACACTTGGGCAATTGGAGTTCACTTTCCAAATGAGTAATCGAACAACAACGTCGTAGTATCATCTAGAAGATAACAGTAACTGGAGATTGATATAATGTGAACATCAGGACATCAACAAGTTCTAACGGCGTATTGATTGATCATAACGCTTGTGCTGAAATAGGGCTTGTCGCTATAGTTTAGCCGTCGACCAGGACTGGGATCGGTTTTTATTGAGACCAACGTTTTGGCATCATCACCTTCTTAGTAGTCTGGAACTCGTAATTGTTCAAGATACCACTCTCCAAACACCAGTTCCTCTTAAGATATCCCTTTCTTAAGAAGGATAAAAATCAGGTAATAGATGAAGGCTGCAAAAACATCGAGCTGTTTAACCCAAGATCTCTGGGCGTGCTCAATAGCAGCAAAACTTCCCCGTCCAAATTAACCGTTTCTTATTTTGTAACGTCCTTTTTGTTTTATAATCATATATGTACGTAAAACAAAATAGAAAGTCTGCAAAAAATTTATTGAACGATTTAGTATTCTTCTTAGACACCCAAGCTGTAAGCAAGCTTGCTTTCGCCTCTCATTTTTAGCTCTCCGCCTCCTTTTCAGCAGCATAAGCCTCGCATCCTAAGTACTGATAGTACTTGGAGAAAGGAATAGGAATCAGATAAGCGAGCTGAGGACCATCCAGTGATGCATGTATGAAGGTGACAGCTCTGCCATTCTAAATAAACAGATTGGATTTGTTTTTTTACTTTCCTGAAACAAACACTCTAAAACAAAGCCTGTTCCCCTACGTGTTATTTACTAGAAGGCAATCAATATTTACCTCGCTAACTTTGCTGAACATAAATTTGGTTAATTAAAGTACGACAAAACTGTTGTGAGCATTTAGAGGTAAACTGGTGGAACCTCAATGATTAAATTAAAAAGAACGAAAGGACCGTTTCACCCAATTGCTGGATGAAAAAAGGAACAGGGAAAGAAGTAACATCTAAAGATATGCAGAAAACAAAAATTCAAGCTTTCGCAGAGATCAAGCTTTTGGATGGCTTACACTAGTTAGCCTCGACAATGGTTATGTTATATTGTGACCTCACCTTAATGGTTAAGAGAAAAGCGAAAACCGCACTTTTTGTTTTCCAGCGAAAACGACGTCAACGAATTTGTTAAGGTCCTTGTCGATCACAAAAAACCTCGCAATGACGTCGTCGTCATCCTGAAATTGAAGAAAATTTTTATAACAGTGGCACTCGCTACTAATGTACTTGCTTAGGTAAACAATTTCTCCTTTAGGGAAAAATCTACTCACCAAGTTTAATTTAAAAAACTGCCTAATCTCTCCGCGTAGCTCTGTGTTTTCTTTCCCAGTTTCCACCTCTACGGGCCCTCTTTGGCACCCATCCAGACCAACGAACGCCACCGCACCCACGCACAGCATAACTTGAACAGCTACACACAAACCGCTCTCATTCCTTCAAAAATGTTTATAAAAAGGGATTTTACAAGCGAGCTCCATTGCATAATAAATAGAAGTAAATAGAAGAAAGTCGCAGTGGGTAGCTTCACGCTACACCACGGAGACTCGTATTCTTCTCTATCCTGCTGACGCCTTTTATAAATGGATGTGTAGATGTTTTAAGAGCAATCCATTAGAAAACCAGATATTTCGTTCCGAGTTCACAACCGTGTGATACTTATACGATATGATGTAATATGTGGTACCACATACATACGATGAACTGTGATATCTCTTTCAGACAAGTCTGGCACCAATTTACCGCCAAAGAAGTGATGGAGAGTATTGCTGGTGTGGCACAGTTTAAAACTTGATATATGCACCATCAAAAGTCGCGTTGACTTGGGAAGGAGGAAAGGAGTTATGTAATATACATCCTTATTGATCGGTATCCACAATCTGACTGTAGTTTCCCGAGAATTTGCATTATTCGACGGCATCCACATCGGAGCAAACACGACAAGAACTTTATGAACCGCTACACAAATTCGTTTCTACTATGGTGTGTGGAGCAGCTCTATGGAATAGTTTGCATAGCGACCTTTTCCTGCATTAAATTTCTCTGCATTTCATCATAGCGTTATGCTTGCCCAGCCCTACTCATTAAAGTGTAATACTGCTCCTGCACCATTTTGCTTAATGCTCTCGTAATAAAGACGCTCATACATTCTGCACTGAAGCTCATTATATGTACTAACATCGCTGCTCTGGCACAGTGACTTTGACAAAAATAACATCAAAAACGACATTAATTTTAGAAGGAGCACAGGAGTTAGGAGCAGAGTGAACATGTCATGCTGTATTAATACTGTCTAATAGCTATGCTCTTCAACTGATCCGAGGGCTATGGAAGGGTGCTGCGTAAATAGACGAATGTTTAGAATAGACGAACATAAATTTGCACATTGTGTATCCCTTGCACGGCGCAGCATTTTATAATACTGCGAAATATAGTTGAAGCGCTACTGTTGGCGTCTAATACTGTCATCCATATCTCTCGCTATGTAATTCTGGTTGAGGTGCTCGCTGAAATCAATTTTGTTATTGTATCAAAACGAGCAGCTTAACTGAGCTCTACAGTCGCAGCTGGTAGCCTAACTGCGAAATTCGCCAAGGTGCTTCGCTGGTCGCTAGTTGCAGAAAATAGTCCAGAACATTTTTGCAACACAGTTTATATATGATTTTAATTTTGCACAATGTTATGATTGCTTAATCACCATCTTTTTTAAGCAGATCTTTATTAGGCAACAAAAACCTGAATACGGCGTAATTTTAATGCAAATAGTGCATTATACGAAACTTGACGAAAAAAAACTTGTCAGAAAAGGAGCCTTAAGCAGAGCTCCTCTTAGTTTTGTTCTCTATTCTGTTCTTCAATCCTGCAACAAACTTCACTGGTGGAATTCGAAATACTGTTCAAAACAGATAAAAGGTGTTCCGCAAGGTAGAAATACTAAACTAGCTACAGCCGGTTTAAAACGTTTCATATTACGGCTACAAATATTTATTTATTTATTTATTTATTTATTACGTCCCGAAGACGTGCGAAAAAGCAACTAAGAAGAACAGAAAGTCGAATAAATGAAGGAAAAACAAAAAGACAAATAGACAAATAGCACTGGAACTGGGTAAAATACTAGTCTAATATAAACAAACATGCATAAAACAGCATCCAATCAAACCAAATAGAACGCAAACACTACAACAAAAACAATAGATGGACAGCGGAGCAGAAGAGGCTTTGAAACAACATCTCATTTTGCACCAATCTTTTCTTTGAATTGCCACCGTAGTACTTGCCGCCATATAAAAAAATAAAAATAAAAAATAAAATATTAAGGCTATTAACATATTTGTTCACTGAAAAACCAGTAAATTGGCGACCATTAGGAAGGTCACCGGGGATATATTGTCGAAAAGAGGAACTTTATGAAGTTAACCAAGCCACTGGAATGCTAAATATTAAATTAACAAATTCTATTTCACCCTTCAGGTAAATGAATGACATGTTAATCATTCATTTTTTGTAGGACTATTGTATAGGAAGCTTTATACAAGCACAAAATTGTCTACAGATTAGTAGGACACTTTTTGCAAGGCACTTTTTCAGAGTTGGCAATTAATATCACGAGGAAGCGTTATAGTAAATATATCGTTTTCACGCTGAATTGGACACTCTTCTAAGCTATCGTAAGAGTTTTAAAATCAATGCGAACTCTTCCAAATCGAAACTACCTTCAGGCAGGTTAAACCACAGACTCAATAAGACAGAATAATTTTTTGTTCAAGGGAATCTCTGGATTGCGCTCATCCGATTTCAGTGAAATCAGATGTTCACTGTGCCTAAGTTCGAATGCGACGCGGCACCACCGGGTTGAGCGTACAATCGATAGGAAGACATGTCACCGACCTCCTTCCACAGGCGTGGGTTCATAAGACATGTCACTGATGTCGCGCAAGGGGTGTCCGGATTCAGACGACGTGTCACCGATCTCGTGCCAGGGGTTCCGAATTCATACGACGTGTCAAAGATGTCGCTCGAAGCACGTCAGGATTGAGAACACATATCACGGGCGTCCTTCCACAGGCGTCTGGGTTCAGAAGACATGTCTACAATGTCGCGCAAGGGGTGTTCCGATTCAGACGACGTGTCATCGATGTCGTGCCAGGGATTCCGGATTCATACGACGTGCCAACGATATCGCGCAAGCCAGTCCAGCTTGAGAAGACATGTCACCGACGTCGTTCATCAGGTGCTTGGTTCAGAAGAGGTGTCACTGATGTCGCAAAAGGCGTGTCCGGATTCAGACGACGTGTTACCAGTGAAGGTGGAACTAGCAATGGGGACCAGTGGAGGGGAGCAGAGGGGGGGGGGGTACAGTGAAGGATGGATCCAATAGTAGGGACCGGTGAGAGATTGGGAGACCAGTGAAGAGGGGACCAGCAAGGTCCAGTGAAGGGGAGAGTAGACGAAGAGGGGGAAGGCGACCAGTGAAGGCTGAACCAGAAAAAGGTTCACCAATAACGGGGAACCAGTGAAAGTGGGCTCAGTAATGGAGAGCGGTGAATGGGGGGGGGTGGTGGTCCAGTGAAGGGGACCAGTGAAGGGGACCAATAAATGGGGTTCCAATGAAGGATCAGTCAGGAGGGATCAGTAAGGAAGCCAATAGAGGGAGCACCAGTTAAGGGGACTCTGTAAAGCGTCCAGTAATAGAACCATTAAAGGGGATCATAATTAATAAATAGAAAGAGTACTTCAGAGAATGAATCGCGTACGCACAATAGAGGGTGAGGCCCCATAGGAGCAGATTTGAAGATTTTGCCCTACCGTATTCTGCTATACCATTCTAAAGAGCAAAGCCAGTTTTTTTACTGTTATGAATGAGAGAAAGCCTAAAGACGACAAGAAGATGTTCGGGGTGTTCTATTCTCAGGATTTAGGGCGAAGCCCCCAACAGGACATTTGGCAGCCGGCAGGCCATTGAACGTCTGGTATATATGCATATTTATTTATTTATTTAATTTATATGCCTTTCAATATTTTACAATATGCGGCATCTCATTAGATCGATCCATTCACGTTTCGTTTTCATTCTTGCTTCTTCTTGCCAACTGCATGTTCCAAAGGCTTTCTGGAATACACCTAGCCACCTAGATTTTGGTCGTTCCACTGTTCGTTTGGACGGCGGACACCACTCCATAATCTGACGAGACCACTTATCAACAGCATTAGAGATCTTCCAGCAATATGTCCATTTTCTTACTATGGCACAGTCGACCACATCCTTGACTTTAGTAATTCCTCGTAGCCGCTTTCGCTTTCCACCTCGAAGACTCACGTCAATCATCTGACGTTCCATGCACATTTGCGCTGCTGCAAGTTTATGCTTGGCTGAGTTTGATAGAGTCCAGGTCGCAGCACCATACAGCATCGAAGACAATATGCAGATATTGAAAAGGCGTCGTTTCCATTTCATCTCGACCGTCCTCGATGTTAAAAAATTTGCGTCTCGACAGAAATTGCTCCAGCCTGCACGAATCCTACGGGTGATTTCTTTGAAAATGTCCCGATTGAAGGAGATATCTTGTCCGAGGTATACGATGGTCTTCACATTGTCAACGTCCTTTGCCCTAAGGGTGATGGATGTATCAGAGGTCGCCATTACCTTCGTTTTGAAGGCACTTATTTTCAAACCACAGCTAAGCAAGTGTTGGTCTAGCTCTAGCTCGTTAATCATGGTTTGCAGTTCTTCTTCGGTTTTTGAAATTGGAACAACGTCGTCAGCAAAGCGAAGGTTGGTAAGCCAGGTTCCGTTAACTGATATTCCATAACCGTTCCAAGTAAGTTTCCGAAAAATATATTCGAACGTTTAGGTGAATAGTTTTGTTGAAATTGTATCACCTTGGCGGACTCCTCGACAAACTCTTATTGGAACGTCTACTCCTTCGAGACGAACTGTAAACTGCGCTTTCGAGTAGATTTTACGAAGCAGTTCAATAAGTTAGCGAATCCCTCCTTTTTCTTTAAGGGCCATCCATAACGCATTCACTTCCACTGTATCAAAAGCCTTCTCACACTCAATGAATGCTATGAAGACAGAAATTTGGTATTCGGTGCATCGTTCAATCAGCTGATTTACATCATGTAAGTGATAAGCACTGAAGTAGTTTTTTCGAAAACCTGCTTGTTCAGGAAGCTGATCAGCGTCCAAAACCTCTTCGAGCCGCTTGAGAATTACTCTCGTGAGAAGGTTGTATAAAACAGACAGTAGAGAGATTGGACGATGTTTTTCAACTCAAGTGGGTCGCCTTTCTTATATAGTAGTATGGTTACGGAATCTGCCAGCCCGTTGGGCGCGGATAGAGTACACAAGCAGTGATTGAAAAGTCAGTTATTAGTGTTTTATATATATACAAGTGCTACGACACGCCTATCGGCGTGTCTCGCACTTGCCCGCTTCGCGGGGTTATAGCTTTGTGATTTTTTCTCAGAAAATACAATCGCACAAAAAGTACGTGTGATCTTCAAAACAATTTTGTTAACAGAACAACAAAAAGACAACATTTACTGAAGCATCTCGGTGAATACTACGTTTGGTATCGACTTGAGTCCTGGTGTTAACCAAAATTTCAGATGGGACTTCTGTCGAACTCGCGAGCACGCCACGTACAGTTGACCATGAGAAAATACTGGACTGGGGAGATATACGCAGAGGCGTAGCTGGCGCGGGTAAAGTATTCCGTTCAACATGGGATAATGCTGAGTTCTGCATGCGGCCGGTCGTCGTACGACGACGATGTGACCTCTGCTTCCTTTCTTTTCGATCTGATCTGTAAACTCCAGAAGGTTGTGGTGCGACGAAGGGAACCCGTCTTCTGGATTCAGGCACTCAGAAACGCGCACAGACGCCGTTGTGTCAAGCAGGAGGAGGATGCGCTCCCTCTGATGCAACAATATCCCATGTTGAACGGCAAACGTTGCCCGCGCGAGGTACGCAGAGGCGTACCTATCGCGGGTAAACTTTTCCGTTCAACATGGGATAATGCTGAGTTCTGCATGCGGCCGGTCGTCGTACGACGACGATGTGACCCCTGCTTCCTTTCTTTTCGATATGCAAACTCCAGAAGGTTGTGGTGCGACGAAGGGAACCCGTCTTCTGGATTCAGGCACTCAGAAACGCGCGCAGACGCCATTGTGTCAAGCAGGAGGAGGCTACGCCTCCTCTGCTGCAGCAGCATCTCATGTACAATTCTGAATGCGATCCCTCGTCGTAGGACAACGGTGCCTCCTCTTCTGACTCCAGAAGGTTGTGGTGCGTCGAAGGGAACACGTCTGCTGGATTCAGGCACCTTTGAATCCCAGGCACGTCATGCGACGTATTCCGCACGTCTTCCGAATTCCCTGGCATGTTGAAGACGTCTGGGTGATTTCCGCTATTTTGGGCCCCGTAATTTGATCAGTATCGATTGACGGTGATCGATACTTCAGAAGCAAACTTCAGATTCGTGTTCAGTGACCTCGACTACCTCCAGGGCTAAAGTTTCGGACCGCCTGGACGACATCCACAAAAAAATCGACAATTTGATCAATATCGATACTTTACAAACAAACTTCAGATTCGTGTTCTGCGACCGCGGTTACCCTAGGGCTGAAGTTTCCACGCAGGTAGAAGACGTCTGGGTATTTTCCGCTATTTTCATGCACCGTATGTTGATCAATATCGATCGATGGCGATCGATAATTCAAAAACATACTTCAACTTCGTGTTTAGCGACCTCGATTGCCCCAGTGCCGAAGATCCCAGGCAAGGAAAAGACGTCTGGGTATTTGTCGCTATTTTCATGGCGTAATTTTCTCCTTACTTTATGGCTAATTTCTGCGGCGGCGCCGATCGATGGTATGACTCATCGTTTAGTATGATATATCACATCTATCTTACGTTTGCTTCGGTACCATGCAAAATGTGCTTCCCTCCAATATTAGCACTATTATTTTAAATATCTATACTGCGTTCTATGATTTACTTTGGCAAAGTTTATGACAGCTTTTATATAATCTTGTGATATAATCTTGTGATTAACATCTCTGTTAAGACGGATCCTAATATTTTATAGATTACTTGGTATAGGCACACTGCAACAGGAGGCGCCATAATATTATTGAAGGCATATGGTTATTACTCAAGGAGACTTGTTTTTCGTTACCAATGTAGTTGATTCTTGATTGTACTGTGTTTTTTAACCGCCATTTTTTGCTTGACGAATTCGTTGGCGATCTAGTGCACCTTCGATGCAATCAAATATACAATCACAGATCACGCAGACGAGTGTTTGACGCCTTAACTTCGACAAGGCCGTCGGTCTCTCACCATTCACCGTTCCCAATCTCTCAAACCGATGTACATCCACCCCACTGTAGTAAGAACGCTGCTGACCGCGTGCGGCTTCAATGAATCTTAGCATGATGAATGCCGACTGCTGATGCGTTGTTTACATCGATGACGGTTGCTCGTCCTTCTTAGAACTGCTAAGGCCAGACGCTAGATGTACGAGAGAGTGATGCTGACGCACACACTTGGACAATGGAAGTTCACTTTCCAAATAGGCAATCGAACAACCAACGTTGTAGTATCATCTAGAAGATAACAGTAACTGGAGATTGAAAAAATGTGAACATTAGGACAACAACAAGTTCTAATGGCGTGCCGATTGATCATAACGCTTGTGCTAAAATAGCGCTTAGTTTAGCTGTCGACCAGGATTGGAATCGGCTTTTATTGAGACCAACGTTTTGGCATCATCACCTCTTCTTAGTAGTCTGGAACTCGTAATTGTTCAAAATACCACTCTCCAAACACCAGTTCCTCTTAAGATATCCCTCCTTAAATAGGATAAAAATTAGGTAAGAGATGATGGTTGCAAAAACATCAAGCCGTTTAGCCCAAGATCTCTGGACGTCTTCAACAGCAAAACCTCCCCGTCCCACTTAACAGTTACTTATGGTGTAACTTCCTTTTTTGTTTTATAGTAATATATGAACGTAAAACAAACTTGCAGGTCTGCAAAAAATTTATTGAATGATTTAGTATTTTTCTTAGACACAGCTGTAAGGAAGCTTGCCTTCGCTTCTCATTTTTAGCTCTCCGTGTCCTCTTCAACACCATAAGCCTCGCATCCCAAGTATTGATAGTACTTGGAGAAAGGAATAGGGAACAGATGAGCGATTTGAGGACCATCCAGTGATCCATATATAAAGGTGACAGCTCTGCCATTCTAAACAAACAAATTAGATTTTTTATTTCCTGAAACAAACACTCCAAAAACAAAGCCTCTTCCCGTAGTGTTATTTACTGAAAGGAAATCAATGTTTACCTGGCTAATTTTGCTGAACATAAATTTAAATCGTTGTGAGCATTTGAAGGTAAACTAATGAACCCTCAATGATCAAATTAAAAAGGACAAAAGGACGGTGTGAGAAGATATGCAGAAAACGAAAAACACAACCACCAGGTCAAAAACCAGGTCACGAACGACGACGAACAGGTCGAAACGTTAGGCCGCTCAATAAAACTGATCCACCTAACCTCGTTTGGCACAGCAGTATTAATAGATAAAAAACACAACCTTTCTCAGAGACCCGGCTTTTGGATGGCTTACTCTAGTCAGTCTCCACCATGGTTATGTTATATTCTGACCTCACCTTAATGGTTAAGGTGAGAGGGCAAAAACCGCACCTTCTGTTTTCCAGCAAAATAGACATCAATGAATTTGTTAAAGTCCTTGTCGTTCACAAGAAACGTTGCAATGATGTCGTCGTCGTCCTAAAATTGAATAAGAACTTAATAGCAGTGGTAGTTATGTACTAGCTAAGGCAAACAATTTCTTACATTTTTCCGCTCAAGGTAAATCTACTCACCAGGTTTAATTTGAGAACCTGTCTAATCTCTCCGCGTAGCTTTGGGTTTTCTTTCGCAGTTTGGACCTCTATGGGCCCTCTTAGACATCCATCCAGATCAACGAACGCCATCACGCCCACGCACAGCATAAGTTGAGCAGCTACACACAGAACCGCTCTCATTCCTTCAAAAATGTTTATAAAAAGGGATTTTGCAACCGAGTTCCCTTGTATAATAAATAGAAAAAAATCGCACTACACTAGTCCAGTGGAAACTCGTATTCTCCTTTATCTTGCTGACGCCTTTTATAAATGGATGTGCAGATATTTTAAGAGCAATCCATTAGAAAACCAGATATTTCGTTCCGAATTCACAACCGTGTGATACTGATATGACATGATGTGATATGAGATACCGCGTTCATTTACCGGTATCCGAAATTTGAATTATAAGCGGGCATCCACATCGAAGCAAACCCGACAAGAATCTTTTGAACCAGTACAAAAATTCTCTTCTATTATGGAAAGAAGAGCAGCTCCATGGAATAGCTTGCACAGCGACCTTTTCCTGCTCATTACACTAAAACAAGTGCTCCGACGCTCCGACACGCCTGTCGTCGTTCCTGGCACTTGCGCGCTTCGCGCGATCTTGCAGTATCACTAAACTAAGGACAATCACATCAGGCTTCTGCTCTACTTCTACAGCTTTTGGATATATCCTAGTCCGGGGGCCACATAACTAAAAAAACTAACGAAATGCCCACCCACCTATTCGACTCCACTGTTTTTCCTGCCCTAACATACGCCTCAGAGACCTGGGCTGTACGAAAGCAGGATGAACACGCGATCAGCGTCGCGCAGCGTGGAATTGAAAGGACGATGCTCGGAGTGACACGACTCACGCAATTGAGAGAAGGCCTCCGAAGTTCCGAGCTTCGCCGACGCTCGAAGATCAGAGACGCTGTCGCGTGGGCCAAGTTGTCGAAAATTAGGTGGGCCGGCCACGTAATGCGCTTCGCAGACACCCGCTGGACGAGAGCCATCACCGACTGGATTCCGCGGGATGTCAAAAGAACACCAGGACGCCCACCAACGCGTTGGTCGGACTTCTTCGTTAAAGCCCTGAACGACCGATATGACGCTCTTCGTGTCCTTCGAGCGAGGAGGATCTATTGGACCACTCTGGCACGCGACAGGGACGAATGGAGACGCTGCTGGCACCCGCTCGAGCAATTCGATGATCAACGGGACGACAGGTGATACAGGTGATGCAACGAAATAAATTGGGACTTACCGAGCGGCTCCGAGAGAAGAAGATATGACCTAAAGTAGAAAAATTCACAAATAAACAAACGAAAAAATTACATTTCGCCATTTCGCCGCGGTTGTAAGCCGGCAAAGTTATGCCTCCACCTCACCATGTTAGATCCTGGTTATAACATGTCAAGCGGTGGTCAGCACGCGACATGCCTCCATTGCGTCGCTCTTTGCCGTCCGAAACGGTTGTGAAACTGCGGCGATTTAATTTTTCTTTTGTTCGTTCGTTCGTTTTTTCTTTTTCAGGTCATTTCTTATTCTCTAGGAACCGGTCGATAAGTTCCATTCATTTTGTTACATAAATTTTAGTTATGTTTTCCTCCCCGGACTAGGATAGATCCCAGCTGTTTTCCCTACCTAGGAGTACAAAAGGCTCGCAGTATATAGTATGATAGGGCGACCTATTGGTTCGTCATTACTGGTCCTCCCTTAGTGAAACGGTCTCCCGTTACTGGTACTGGTCCCCCTCAATGATCCTCCTTAGAGGACGACGTCTTCGGCACACCTTCTGAATCCCAGGCACTTTGGAGTACGTCCTCAGCGCGTTTATTTGAATCCGCAAACACGTTGAGCGACGTCTTTGGCACGTCTTCTGACCATGAGTCCACAGGCACGTAGAAGACGTCTGGGTATTCTCCGCTATTTTCGTGCCATAATTTTCCCGTCACTTTCTCCCCTATTTTATGACTAGTTTCTGCGGCGGCGACGCGATCGATAGTATGACTCAACGTTTAGCGCGTTATTGTAGACTATGGTTACTGCTCTTGCACAGTCTAAGCATTGACAAAAATAACATCAAAAGCGAAATCTAGAAGAAGGACAGGAGTTAGGAGCGGAGTGAATTCCTGAGCACAGTATGCGTATTAATACTGTCAGCTATACTCTTCAACTGATCCGAGAGTTATGGAAGGATGCTGCGTAAATAGACGAATGTTTAGGATAGACGAACATAAATTTGCACATGGTGTATCCCTTGCACGTCGCTGCTTTTTATAACATTGCGAAATGTAGTGGAAGCGCTATTATGGGCGTCTAATAATGTCATACTCTCCCTCTCCTATACCTCTCTCGCTGACTAGTTTTGGTAGAACTACTCGCTGAAATAAAATTCGTTATTGTACCTAAACGGGCAGCTTAACTGAGCTTTACAGTCGCAGCTGATAGGCTAATTGCGAAATTTGACACAGTGCACCGCTGGTCGTGAGTTGCAGAAAGTAGTCCGGTACCTCTTAACAACGTAGATTTGATTGGATGGAAAGGAACTGGCAGGGATCAAAATCCGGGCTCTTCAAGTTATACAAGGCACTCAAAGCGTTCTTCATAAAGCCCCAATTGTTTGAAGTTTAAAGAAATTCCTTGTGAAAGCCCTGAGTGAGAGATTGCCAAATACAACATAATTCATATGTCAAACGACAAACTTGTGCAACAAAACAATAAAGGAACCTTAAGGTAGAGTTTTTTGTCTATTCTGTTCTCCAATCCTGCAACCGATTTCACTGGTAGAATTGGAACTACTGCTCGCAAACAGATAAAAGACGTTCTTCAAAGTAAAAATACTAAACTAACTACAGCCAATTTAACACGTTTCATGTTACGGATACAAATATTCAAATAACAAATTCTTTACCAGTAAAGAGTTTCGCCCCTTCAGGTATATGAATGAATACTAGTCACTCAATTTTCATAGGACTATTGTATAGGAGGTTTTATACAAAGTGCAAAGTTGTCTACAGATTGGTAGAATACTTTTTGCAGTGCACTTTCTTTAGAGTTGGCAATTAATATCACGAGGAAGCGTTATAGTAAATATATCGTTTTCACACAAAAATTGGACACTCTTATAAGCATCCTAAGACCTTTGAAATCAATGCGAACTCTTCCAAATCAAAACGACCTTCAGACTGGTTAAACTGCAGACTCAATAAGACAAGACGGTTAGAATAACTTTTTGTTCAAGGGGAACCTCTGGATTACGCTCATCTGATTTCAGTAAAATCATATGTTCACTGTGCTGAAGTACGAATGCGACGCGGCACCACCGGGTCGTTGGGTTCGGTAGCGCAATTATAGACTACACCTAAGCTGGTGCCTATAGGGAAGAACCCATAACGTGGCGCTGGCAATGGAAATGTGAGTGTTAGATCCACTGTGATGTCAATCTCGCGTTAGGGAGCAGAAAAGCGTGGTTACTTCTGAAAGCTGACTTGCAGAAACAGAAGTCTTCCAAATGGGGTGTCTTAGAAGAATATTAGTGGAATACTATTTAGTTGTAACAATCGCAATTCGAGATCGAATTACGAACGAAACTATCCGGAAGGCCTGCTGACTCAGACCACTGCTGACGACAAAATCCGAGAATCTTAACAATATTATAAAAATCCGACTCCTGAATTTGACACCGTAACCCGGCGTTCAATTGGGGCGCGGTCGGTCCTTTAAACTCGTGGCGCAATCGCACAGTATAGAGCGGATATCGACAGGCGCTTCGGACATCCTACTATTACGATGTTTTGAAGGATGCGAAGTAGTTAGGGCTGACCGAACCAGGGGTGCACACGAAGTTCTGTGCGTTAAATTTTTTTAACGAAATTTTTTAACGGAAAATTTTCGTTAAATTTCCGGTAAATCGTTAGATTTCGTTAAAAAAAATACAATTAGCGCAAATTACTACTTAAAAATGAAAAAATCAAGGAAAGCGTTATATGTTTCATCTTCAACAGGTCAGCAGCTAAAGTTCAAGGAATGGAGTGTAACAGTCAATGTAAAACAAACAATTCACTACCAATAAAGTGTTGACAGTAAAATAAACAACCTCTCAGCAAAAACTGTCTTCAGGGTGAAGAAGAAAAAGTATGGGATTATCATTCAAGAGAACGGCACTTAGTCGGCTGGGTAAGTTTGACCAGACAGATCCCAAAATTCCTTTCTTTCTTAGCTCTTTGCAAAACCGTTTTGTGTGATTGTTCTACGAGCATGTAAAATCTCGCCCGCTAGTACAGAAAGAATTCATGAAAATACATCTAAAAGCCTACCACTGTTAACACGTTGATGAACGCAAGATTTTCGCGTGCGTGGTGCGTGGGACCAATCGATTTTTTTGCAACGTCGGAACCGTGACACGACATCGTGTCACACGATCCCATACGGCCGAAAGGGCGTGACACAGTCGTCAACTTGCTAGCGTTCAGAGGAAATGTAGCTTTCCAAAATTTTATACTATTATCGTTTTTCTCAAATCATTTAGAATGCGTCCACCGACTGAAAACGTTCTCTTCTTCTCGAGTGTTTCAGGTGGCGAGCAAAAGTGTTTTGGGATAAGCAGCGCCAAGTGCGCGCAGGCATATCTTACGCGGTGGTCGGACCAGTATCTTTGTGGATTTTTTGACGTGCTTGGCAGCTCAGCGCAGAACTTTTATATCTCCAAAAATGCATTATGCTACATTTTTCACAGTTAGAGCTGAAGAGTCTACCTACTCAGAAAGACTGCCTCCCTCCCGGAATCCAAATATGCCTTCAAACACATTGCAGCAAGACAAATTCTCTGTGCGTAGGTATTTAGGAGCTACTTTTGATTGTTAGTTCTGGTGTTTGTTGCATTGCAGTTTTTTCTCACCCTTGTTCTATACAGAGTATTTCAATAAATAAATAAATTTAAAAAATTCAACAAGCGCCATAAAGATTTTGGAAATAATACACTTTGGACATATAAAAGTATTGCGCTGAACCGCCAAGCACGCCAACGAATCTATAAAGATATGAAAATAGCATCAAAGCATTAAATTATTCTTGCTGATTTCAATAGTTTTTCAGGAACAGTTCTAATCGGAAGGATGAGGCCTGCAATATCAGTGAAAACTAAGGGGAAAAGTGATAAACTTACTGAGAAAGAAATCCGTTAAAAATTCCGTTAAATTTCTAAAAATTTCCGGTAAGTCGTTAAGCCGGATTTTAACGAAAAAGCCGTTAATTCGTTAAATTCGTTAAATCGTTAACCGTTAAATGTGCACCCCTGGACTGAACGGATCTCGAATACCTTGGCCTCCTTAGCAGAATTTTGGTATCTTGTTCTGGTGGTCAACTGTGACCTAACACTAGGCCTTAACTTAGCATGCTTGCAAACGCACTGGTGCGGTGTTTTGTAGATTTTCAAATAGACCACGTTCAAGTAGTTTATAGCGCCTGGAGCCCCTCGATGAGTCTATTAAATGGTAGGCTTGGTAGGTATCTGATGAAGACTGCCTCCACAATGGTAGACCTCGGAAAAGCAATTGTTTCATAGCTTCGACGGTATCCTGTATCAGTACGCGGAGTGCTTCAAGCATCCTAACCGGGGATAAGGAAAGGTCTATCATATTTACCTCTAATAGACAAGACCTGTGAGTGATGGTAGCTTTGCATCAGACACCGAGCCCGTATTTTCTGTGTTTAACGCCAGCCCTGGGCGTCTTAAGGTATTCAGTGAGTTTCCTTCGAGACGTCTGCGGACCTGCCAGGATCATCGATATCGATCGATATTATCGATTTTTTGAGGATTTTGTTCAGGCGGCACGAAACTTCAGCCCTGGGAGTAATCGAGGTCGCTGAACACGAATCTGAAGTCGACCAATCGATATCGATCGATATTATCGATTTTTGAGGATGGCGCTCAAGTGGCGCAAAACTTCAGCCCTGGAGCTCGATAATATCGATCGATATCGATTGATCGACTTCAGTTTCGTGTTCAGTGACCTCGATTACCCCCCAGGGCCGAAGTTTTGAGCCACTTGAACGCCGTCCTCAAAAAATCGATAATATCGATCGATATCGATTGGTTGACTTCAGATTCGTGTTCAGCGACCTCGATTACCCCCAGGGCCGAAGTTTCGCTCCGCTTGAGCACCATCCTCAAAAAATCGATAATATCGATCGATGTCGTTTGGTCGACTTCAGTTTCGTGTTCACTGACCTCGATTACCCCCCAGGGCCGAAGTTTCGCTCCGCTTGAGCACCATCCTCAAAAAGTCGATAATATCGATCGATGCCGTGTGGTCGACTTCAGTTTCGTGTTCAGTGACCTCGATTACCCCGAGGGCCGATGCACGGTTGCCGACGTGTTCGGCACGTCTGCGGCTCGCCGTGCACGGTTGCTGACGTGTTCGGCACGTCTGCGGCTCGCCGTGCACGGTTGTCGACGTGTTCGGCACGTCTGCGGCTCGCTATGCATGGTTGTCGACGTGTTCGGCACGTCTGCGGCTCGCCATGCACGGTTGCCGACGTGTTCGGCACGTCTGCGGCTCGCCATGCACGGTTGTCGACGAGTTCGGCACGTCAGCGGCTCGCCATTCACGGTTGCCGACGTGTTCGGCACGTCAGCGGCTCGCCATGCACTATTGCCGACGCTTGACGAAGCCCCGCCTCAAAGGGGGCGGAGCACAATCTCGGCCAGCAGCATATAAGCGGCCGATGTCTGTACATTGACGCCATTTGAAGTGAGGTGTTAGCCTTGAGCGTTCGTTGTACGTCCAACGTCCGAACGAGTTTGAATTGTTGTTCCTGCAGTGTTTGGCGGCTCTGCAGCTTCTTGAAGATCACGAATCCATAGCAACATCAAATCGTTTGCTAGGGATGGATGAGCAGGAGCTTCGGCTATGCTCTACTCCTGAGCACGAACGTCGTGCGGGAGCAAACCAATACGATCAATACGAACATTGCTCTGCACCCCGTCGTGCAAGCAACGCTCCTGAGCAAGACAGTCGTGCCGGAGCAAACCAATACGATCATTACGAACATGGCTCTGCACCCCATCGTGCAAGCAGTGCTGAACGCCGTGCTGCCAAGGCTGAACGAAAGAGACGGTCACGAGAACAGATGAGCGGCGAAGAGATTGAGGCACGCCGTGTTGCCGATGCTGCACGAAAGAGACGGTTTCGAGAGCAGATGAGCGGCGAAGCGATTGAGGCACGCCGTGTTGCTCATGCTGAAGGACAGCGACGTTCTCGAGAACAAATGGACAAAGCAGAGATTGAAACACTTCGTGCTGTTAATGCTGAGCGGCAGTGACGTTGGTGATCAATACATATCTCTAGAACCAGTCGGCTTCTCAATGGCTTCGAAGGTCTAAACGTTCAGAAAAGAAGATGGCCGGAGTGTTCTATTCTCGGGGTTTGGGGGCGAAGCCCCCAACCAGTCGTTTGGCGGCCGATAGGCCGCTGAACTCAGACTCGAATTACATCAGAAACGGCCTAGCTCAGTCGTACAACACAAGACGCTGCATAGTGCCGCCCTCACCCCTTCATTATACGGAAAATCTTACTGTTGAGAGTGAGAAAGTGTTCATGAGCTTATAGAGAGGAAACTGAGAGACATACGACCAATATTCTTCATCTCAATTTAGTCCTCCAGCCTTTCGAGCTGTCCTAGAATATTTACACGGTATGTGTCGAGTCATGCCACTCCACTGTCGCAAAAACGGTAGGAAAGATCTTAGGAGCGTTGGTAGGCCTCTACTATGAATATTGCGAGGACATTCAGGGGTCTAGTTAGACCTCGAAGGTCCCAAAGAGGGAGAGAGAGAGCTTTCGTTCACCTTAGACAGCTCTGCAGTGTGCTTAGAGAAGTTATCTGCTTGGAGGATATGAGATTAGCTCCTTCACCCTTAAAAGACATTTCCCTCCTATAATTGGTCGTAACGGCTTCAGTGTATCCTCCTAGACGTGTCAGTGCAACAGGCCTTAGCGTGGTGTGGTCAGTCTCATCCCTCTAGATTTCGCAGGCCGTCACCGTGCTTGGATTCGTAAGCCGTTATCGTTCTTGGAGACTCGTTCACCGCGACCGTGAGCTCATGATTCACACTTGAACCAAGTATGGAAACATTCGCGCCCGTTTCGAATCTGCCGTGGGGGCCGGCTGGGTTACGGTGTCAAAGTCAGGAGTCGGATTTTTATAATACTGTGAATCTCAGGCCTATGTTATACTCCCGCGGGAGTATGCGCGGACGGGCGGTCGCGCCGAGGTCCCTCACCCGGCCAATCCTTCCGTCGAAAACAAACGTGTATGTATACCAAAAAACGTTGTTTTGGAGAGCCCGACAAACTGCTCTGAAAGAGGCGTGAATAAAGCAAGCAGAGGAAGACTTGACTAGACGAAGAATTTATTTACAGCGTGCGAAAGAAATGGCTTTGGATCATATGGCAGGGGAAAACATTGTTCGTGGCGCTCGCCATTCTACGATACCCACAGAAAGGTACCGATTCCGAAACCGCCATCAAACTCGACGCCCGCTAATGAGGAATACGTAAGTAAGCTATTACATCGGTAGTTTTGTTTACCTTGTTTTGTAGCACCGTTAAAGCAGGGTTTCGAAATAGACCATACAATTTGCTCAATTTCATTTCAGGCTCTAAAATGTCAGTGACCGATGTTGGAGTTCTTGTTAAGATCTTGTGTAAAGAAGATCTCATTCGTATTTTTGTCATCGGCTCCGACTCAATTGGAAAAGTGCTATTTTCTATACTATTTCCAAATACAGTCTTCTTTGTCTGTAGGCATGAACTCCATATAATCCTCGTTCCGATTCCGTTGATTTGTATTCCTTTTTCCATGCCGTATGATGTTTCATTATGACAAGGTGTAATGTTGCTGTCATAAATGTGAAAATTATTAAATAAAAAATGCTTGTATAGCAAAATAAGCAAAATAGACGTTGCACTGCCGCCATTCACTCTTTTTTTTCATCGAAGCCTTCTTTGTACTTCTCACATTTCAAATATTGAAAATATTGGGTGAGCGAAATTGGTTTGAGTGAAAGATTTTCCTCATCACGTGCTCAAACGCAGCAGCTTGACCAACCTAAATGTGTCGGTTAGTAAACTTTGAAAAATAATCGATGAGTAAATGAGCTACTGAAAATGAAGTGAAGCTTGTTTATTTATTTACTCGCATTCGAAGATGCACCACAGCACCGATGAAGCAGTCTAAGGAACAAAGCAAACGCCTGAGTCGAGTCACGCGCGCTTCCGCAGTTTTCTCGGCGGCAAGCGGCAGAGGCACGGAGCGGCGAGGTACTGTAGCTCCAGTCGGGACCGCTACGGCTTTTATTCGCCATTCGCCTTCCGGATCTATCTTAGTTGGGGGGGGCGGCATATAACTAAAAACCATGCAACTAAAGATCTAGGGAATCACGGAGCGGGTTCTATAGGGCAAAATAGAGCCCAACCTGACAGAATTCACAAAAGTCACACCACAAACAAAAAATTCACCATGGTAGTGAAGCGATGTGCGCCGCACACCATTGTGGATCCGGATTATAACATTCAGGCAGTTGTCAGCGGTGCTTGAATGCGGTTTGCCCGCCGATAGGTGTTAAAAACCGCGGCGATTTTTTGTTTGTTGTTTGTTTTCTCATTTGTTTGTTTGCTTCTTGGGTCCTATTATGTTCACACTAAGGTGCTTCGTGAATCCAAGGTAAATTTGTTACATAATGTTTAGTTATGTGCCCCCCGCCGACTAGGATAAATCCCGCCTTCCCGCCCTGTGTCCGCGCTCTATCCGCTCCCTGCCACGAAAGTCTAGAGCGCAGACAGTCTCTGCCGGTGCCGAATCAGCGCTAAATCAGCGGCGGCAGCCATGATTACGTGAATCGTTTTTGCCGCTCCAGCGGCGGCGAGCTCTGCGTCCCTGCCCTATGGTTAAGAATGGGCCGCGGCGTTGCGACAGAAGTTTATGGAGCCTTCTCGACACTTTTCCACGCTAAATTTGCGAATGAAATAAATACCAGAACTGTACCCCATTTATTCCGATGAAAACAACGTATTCGAATTGGTCGTGGTCCTTGTCATGCACCAAAAAGTCTGGGGGGTCGAGCGTTCTATCCCCTCGTCCAATCGAAATAGAAACTCTTACTCACCATTCGTTTACCGAGCTGTTTCTCAATCAGCTTACGCAGATCTTTATTGTCCATCGCGGATCCTACCTCTACAAATGATCGCTTACAGTCGTCCAGATGGACCAGAGCCGTTGCATGCACACAGCGCCAGAAGAGCGGCTATGACAGAAAATGTATTCACTCCTTAAAAAGGCTCCAGTCAATAAATTCTCAAGCGCTGTTCAATTTTTAGCAGAAAATTAAGGCTCTCTGCAGTGATGAACCATATGATCAGGGAATTCGATCCTGCATCGACTGCCGTAAAAAATTGATGCAAAAATCGAACTCTTTGATCATATCGCAGATTGCTGCAAAATGTAGAATCGTTTGATTCTAGGTAGAGGAAGATTTGCTTCCGCGACAACGCAGCCTTCCACGGTTATACTCGGACAGCTTTCGAATATTCGAAAAAAAAACTAATAGCGCATTAGAAAATAGAAGAAAAGCGACTCTTCCACTTTAAATATGACCTCTAAAATTAACTTCTCTTGTGTGGGCTACGTGAAGGGATCGATTTTTCGTTGATTTTTGGCAAAAATCGAAGCACTTTCCAATCAAAGCGAATTCTGGCGCTTATTTTATTCAAAATATTTCATGATGCAGTTCTCACGAAAGCAGCAGATAGAGGTGTCAGATTAGGGTTCTGTTTACAGTCTGTATGTCGCTCATCTAATCAGATGGAGGATTTTCGCGTATAAGAAAATGTTAGACAGCGGAGAGAAGACTTCCGACCTTTAGCTTCAGCTATCTAGCAAACAATTTCCTGTTCTTAACGTGCAATTTTCCTATGTCTCTTTTTCCGATGTGTTCGCTCATAAGTGACGTAAGCTTCGTGGGTTTAAATGTCCAAGTTTAAGGTCGTAATTCGTTCAGGAGCTTGCAGTAAAGTCTTGATTGGCGAATTTTGACGAGCTGTCAACTTTAATATTCCAAGTAAGCGACCGTAAAGACTCAGCCGTCATCTAAACATAGATACGGCAAAAACCAAACCCTAAGTGAGGAAAGTACTATGTTATCCTGGATACACGCGATTAAATGATCTAATATTTTCAAAGTAGTTTGCAAACGTTAAGTCATTTTCTCATGCCAGCCGTCGTTGTAGCATTTGGCGCCGCGCTATCTATGTCTCATCTCGCGAAGCAAATGCCAACGGTCCTATAAGTACGGCGGCATGCGCTTCAGTCAACTTCTCCACTCTAGTGCGAATGCGCGGCGCCTCACATTTATTTCTAGTTCTAAATTTCTCCTTATTTCTTTATTTGACTTCTCCTATTGCTGCTCTCCGTCGCCGTTCTTATTGATCCTTCCTTCGTTTCTTGTTCCGCTTGATCACTTATTTCTGCCTTATTTGTTAAACTGTCATTTAATTACTTTACTCACTTAATTACTGGTTTAGTTACCCAGGTTTGAGGTGAAGCGCTGAAGTGTTCGTGTTCTGATCTGTGGCAAGACTACACTAAACCACTGAAACATGTCATACAATATGTGAAGAAGGCGAGATACAAAATGAATCCTGCACACTACTTCTGCTGTTTTCTATTTTAATATCGTGAATTTTGCACTTTACTACCAACAATCAGTCAGTCACAGTCGCAATCGGTTTTCGCGTTATTCTATAGAATACAAGCTCATGTGAACATCACGAAATTTCGAAGCCTCATGGAACGGGTGTAATTGGCTTTCTCCATGTTCATGTGCACTCGGCCTATACGCCGCAGTGGCGTTAAGTCCTTAAGCCAACGGTTCGCCTCTAACTGCAATATTCACTGGAAACTCAATCCACAAGTAATTCTGCCTGTAAGTAGTTCGCTCATAGTTCACTTTGCTAATGCCAACGATCGAGCTGATATGTGAATTGTAATTGTGTTCCTATGCTCTCGTTTCCTAACTTTTGCTTCTATTTGTTTCTATTTTTTTCTCGATAGTTCTCCCTGCGCTCTGCTACGCCGCCGAAACGTGGGCTGACACTGCGTCCACGTCATAGTCCTTGCGTATTACTCACAGAGCGCTCGAAAGATGTCTTCTCAAGTTTAGCCGGTTACCACAACACCGAGGTGGCCTTCACAGTTCCGATTTACGCACGATGTCACGACCACGAGACGTGGCGGAATACACATCGAAGATGAGGCATCGATGGGCCGGTCATATCATGCGAAGTACGGACGACCGCTGGACAAGAAGAACAGCGGAGTGGATTCTGAGAGGGTGCAAGCGTCCTCGATGAAGAACTCCAACGAGATGGTCAGATGTGTTCGTCGAAAATATCGAAAGGCAGCGTTTGTTGCCAAATTCTAATTTAGAATCGGCTGACTGTCGTAGTCGTCGTTCGAATCGAGCAGTACGAATATCGTGGATGACGATTGCGAGAAAACGAAACGAATGGCGATTGCGCTGGGCCCGCACGACCAGTGAGGACGAGCCGTCTAAGTATCTAAGTAAGTAAGTAATTATTTGTTTCTAATTATTTTGTTTGATTTTTCTTCATAACCATCGAGTTTGCAGTATTCCTTCTTGCTCTTGTTCACCGTTGTAGCTCTTACCTTTCTTCTCTTCGAAGTTATGTTTCGTAATTTATCTAGCACTAAAAACGCTCGATTCTCTCCTCTCCCAACAGCAGACGTTATGCGGGCGTTGACGCAGTGATGGAGTTGACGGACCTACTAAGCTGGCATCCGGAGCCGTTTCTGACAGCGACTTTCAGTGTTTGGCGGACCGCTGCTCTTCTCCATCAAAAGCTCCACTAATTAGCGCTCAGTCCTTAGTACTGCCTTACATCAAAATATTTCAGCCCTTTTTTTCATGCAAATTTTCCCCCTCCTGCAAATATTACAGTACGTCTTGATGTTGCGCTTTGATTCGCTGAGCTTTCTTTGTTTTTTTGCCGCGTTGTATTACTCACCATGTTGTGTCCCTCGGTTTCTTCTACTTTAGGATTGTGCGCACATTTATGTGCAAATGAATAAATAAATAAATAAATAAATAAATAAATAAATAAATATTGCTCCATAGTTCCTTTATACTTCGGATCGATTTACTGAACATGGAAGCCTTTTGTTACGTGAGGTCAAACAGCGCCGGTGGTGTAAGGCGAACATCGCTACCCAGAAAGCAGGTTCGAGTCCAGCCTGGCGCAAGAGTTTTGATCGCAACCAAACATCTTTTCAACAGGTTTTATCTTTCTTTAGCTTATCCGATGTCTTAAAACTGCGGCGACACTGGTAGCTCCAGAAGTGAGAGGGACGTGTGGATGGATTCGGGTAAAGGTTGGAAACAAAACTACTAAGGCTTCCAATAAATAATAGGCTCTCCATCACCCAGAATAGTTTTTTCTCAAAATTAGTACTTTTTTTCGCACCTTTTTAATTCACCTGTTTCACTAAGTGGACCCACTTTGCAGCTTTATGAAACAACTTCATTTTATAAGGAAAATTAATGGTTTAAAAGTTGTTTTGAAGTTTGTAGCAACTTTGTACTGTATTAGAATGAGAGATCGCGCCATGCATTCACCTAGCTCGATGCAATTTTTATTCCGAAAATAGTATGAATGCTGATTACTTAACTAACAAAGAGAAGACGTGTTAATGCATATGCTCTCTGTAAATGCTTTTTTATGATCCGTTGGTAAATGAGGGAAATTCCACGCTAACAGAATTTTCGCTTTCAATCCATGAGAAATCGCAAAGCCCTGAATGAGTGTATGGCACAATCTCTCCCTTCAACAGCAAAAATATCTGCCTACCTGAACTTCAAAATTAGCTTGAGGCCATTATTTTTCCTAGAAAAACCTAAGGTTATTCTCACTTCATTCTTTACAGCGCAGGAGGACCGTCCTGGATCTCGTTTTTTGCTTCCGCATTCTTCGTGGAGAGATTGCACTGCAAGCAAACAAGTTCTGGGTGTTCCGTCCTTCTGGGACAAGACGACGTTTCTTTATTCTTGATCATCCTAGACTATACCATAGGAGATACGGTAGCCTATATAATAACAATGTCTTCCATCGATGTTCCAATGTCTGGCTCCTGACTTATGGCAATGGAGTCGAGTAAAATATTTAAGCGGATACTTAGTGATTTGGATCTCCTTCAATTACTTAGAATTGAGGATTTAGCATTGTTCTAGGCGACTCTGAATCGTGGTTTATTTTCTTTTCATTTCTATTGTTTAACTTTTTTACCGAAACCCCTCATATGCCTGTCTCGGATAAGCCTCGAAGTCGTTTTGCAGTAGGCGTAGCTTAGTTCACCCTATCTGTGATCTATTTTTCAGCTAGCCACACTCCCGTCAAGAGTTCTGCTTATCGTGTCATCCGTTTCCTTCATGCCTAAAGTCCAGCTCTTGGTTCGTTGCATGTCACTGGGGTATGTTGCTTAATCGTCACTTCACCACTTTTGCTACATCCTGGATAAGGAATTCTGTGCAAGATGCGTTCACCAGTTACAAGTTGTTATGACGCGTAGTTGCTTCCCCAGGGCCAGTGCCCAGCGTACGTATTTAGTTTAATGAGGTGCTACCATGCGCCCGCGTAGGAATGACATTGTCAGTTGTGCTGGATAACCCCTGCAAAAACTGCTGCGAGACAACTTGTGCGTTGTGGACGTGGCTGTACATGATTGGATCGAGATGCGATGTCGCTGACCCCAGTTACGTGCAATTAATCAGCGGACTAGTTCTAGGCATTATAACTTACGGGAAACATCTTTTCGGTACTCTTTAATGGGTACCTAATATTTGCAATGGGCTTACTATGGGTTTCTGGTGTCCTGATTTACTTAGTGTATTAGTGTTTGTATGTTCTTTGCGTCTGCAATTTTTTTGTTTTTGTTAGATATTCTGACCAAACTGCGTCAATTCTTGCACTTACGATTGATTCTTTTAATATTAATGTTTGGGCACACCTTCGGTGTATTGCATAAATAAATACATAAATAAATAAATAAATTTATAACGTTTAAAATACTATGCTATCCTTTTTAGGGCAATTGAGGGCGATTCTCTTGGAAAACTATAGTAAACTTTCCTAAGGCAGCAATTTATTTTGAACTTCTTAGAGAGCATCTGCCTCAACGTGGCTCTCCTTGATTTGGGAGATGTTTCAGAAGTGTTCAGGGATCTATCCTAATCGGAGGAGAGGAGATAAGCGGGCATGTAGTGATTTGTGTCGTCACTCCTTTCCTTCTCTTACAGCTTCAGATGCTATTCTGTGATGCGAGGGTTCGTTTATGCAATTTTTGCAAATTTATTACATTCATTCGGCGGCTGAACTAAAAGATCCCAGAGAAAGTCATACCGAATTTTCCATGAACAAAAAATTATTTCAATCATTTTAGAGGGTCTCGTTACCTGTAAGAAGCTCGCTTCCATTTGAAGGACGTTTGCGTTAACTTCAGGAGTATCACGTTCGCTTAGAAGATTGTCCAATTTGTCGTTAAAATGGCTCAAATTCAGTGGGCATGACTGTGAGACATGATCTACGCAATTGCCACTTCACGATTGTCCCTCCCGGTTAGGAAAGATCCGTGGTCAGCCTGCTTAGAAAAGAGTCCAACTTGATGTTCGCGTTGTTGCAGAAACCAATCTAATCTGGGACACTAATAGAACAAGCATTCCAAGTTGGCTAGGCCCGACCGGCACAAGCCACCGCCAAGGAATCCCAGCTGGCCACATAAGACCAGCCTTACAAGACCACTCAGAGAGCACGCAGACATCGCACTCGCCTCGGAGTGCTGTTGGTGACAATCGTTGTTCGTTCGCGGAGGTGAAACCAGTCCCCATATGATTGTACGCTGTTTTTCGGATCTGATTGGGATGAGCGAGATGTTTTTCGCCTTCGTTTGTTCCCGCAGCAGCGATGCCCTTGCAGACGCCCTAGTAGATGACGGCTGACTATGAGTCTGATTCACCGATACTCTCTCGCTGTCTCTAGAGCTCAGTTCTCTCACTGACATTGTCTCGAGGACTAACAGTACCCCGATACCCTTATTGCCTGCATGTAGCCAAGCTACATATGGTGCTCCACAGGAGCACATTTAACGACTAACGGTTTAATCCAAGACATATGTCCTTCTGCACTTGGAATATTGCTCACCTGCACCAAGAAGGATATTCTCCAGCTTGAGAAAGTGCAACAAACGTTTACAAGAATAATTTTCTGGAATATGTGTTAAGTAGCGATCCCGTTTTTGTACTGTAGTACTCTTATATCTAGGTAGTTATGTTATAGTGTTTACCAGCTGTATTTAGTATTTGTTTTTGAGTTTAAATTGCTTCTAGAGAGTAGTTTTTGTAGGAAACGTGCTGTATTGATTATTTTGTGTATGGCTGGCCGTGTCACCGGTGCGCCGCGTCCGAGCCCGCCGGCCGGCCGCAGCGAGGCGTGGTTTCTCTCCACCGACGGCCATAAAAGGCGAACGCCCGGAGCATGCGGCATTCTTGAGCTGTGTGCGCGGTGCTGAGCTGCGGCTCAGAGCGACTGTCTGAATAAAGGCTTAACTGCCGAGGTACCGACGCACATACCACAGAGAAATCATTCTAGATGTTCAGGGTTCTCGGAAATGCCTAACTACCTCACCCATTAAAAAGCTCAATCTAAAAAGCCTTCAGTGTGGGAGAGCCATAGCAGCTCTCGTGACCTGTTTTGGAGTCCTTCGATGAGAAACCAGACTTTGCCCGAATAAATACTGGGTTTTTCGTCCTTCTAGTGAAAGCTTCACTTTGCACAAAAAAAAGCGTTAGTAGTAGGAGTCACAGTCAAATGTTCAACTCATTGTTCCATAGAGTCTCTAGGTGGTTTCAATGCCTTCCAGCAGATACTTTTAGGGCTGAATGCAGTCAGACTTTCAAAGAGAGGTTGGAGAAATTGGGTCTTATACATATTTTCGGTACTGTTTAGAGTGATGGATTTTTTTTTAGATGTCTCACCTTTACCGCATGTGTCCTTTTTTTGGTTGATTACTCTTAAGGTTTCCAATCAAGATCTATAGCGATGTTATGCACCCAAGCCTTTAGGAATGACGCTGTCTACACCTCTGATCCGGTCCTCTACCGACCACGATGTGCTCCTGCTTTGTTGTATTGTTTCCTTTCTTGTTATTATGTAACAAGTGCTCCGTCACGCCTATCGGCGTGCCTCGCGCATGCGCGCTTCGCGCGATGTTGCAGTATCACTAAGCTAAGGACAATCACATCGAGCTAGCTGCTCTACTGGTACAGCTATTTTCCCTACCAGAAGTACAAAAGGTTCGCAGTACGTACAGTGTCTAGTATGATAGGGCGATCTATTGGTTCCTCACTACTGGTCCTCCCCTAGTGAAACGGTCCCCCATTAATGGTGCTGGTTCCCCTCAATGATCCACCCTTAGTGGACAACATCTTCGTTACGTCTACCTGATCCCCAAACACGTTAAACGTCGTCTTTGGCACGTCTTCTGAGTCCCAGGCACGTCATGCGACGTATTCCGCACGTCTTCCGAATCCCCTGGCACGTAGAAGACGTCTGGGTATTTCTCGCTATTTTCACGCCACGTAATTACCGTCAATCGATACTCCAAAAACGAATTTCAGATTCGTGTTGTGCGAACTGGACTACCCCGAGGGCTGAAGTTTCCTGGCAGGTAGAAGACGTCTACGTATATTCCGCTATTTTCGTAACCCGTAACTTGGCCAACATCGATTGATGGCGATCGATACTTTTAAAACAAACTTCAGATTCGTGTTCAGCGATCTTGACTGCCCCCAGGGCTAAAGTTTTGACCGCCTAGCAAAAAGTCGATAGTTTGATCAGTATCGATTGATGGCGATCGATACTTCAAAAACGAACTTCAGATTCGTGTTCAGCTACCTAGATTGCCCCAGAGCTAAAGTTCCCAGGCAGGGAGAAGACGTCTGGGTATTTCTCGCTATTTTCGCGTCGTAATTTTCCCCCTATTTTCCCCCGAATTTTCTAATCTCTGCGGCGGCGCCGATCGATAGTATGACCCATCGCTTAGCGCGTTATTATAGGGTGAAAGTGATGACACCGATCTCTAATGTTCTTTTAGTTCTCGAGAAACCTAGTCAGCAACGACTGCCGTAGTCCATCGGATGTCCGCGAAACGAATTGCGTCGCCGACCCAAATTTTGACGACTTTGCTCAAGAAGCAACGTCTCTGATCTACGCAGGTGCTCAAGGGTTAGACCTCTTCAAGGGTTTTTCACCTGTATGAAGAAATGAGCCATAAGGATAAAGGATAAAAGTTGATGGTTGTCAACCCATGTTTGGAATGCGCCACGCATTCTATTTCTACTGGAGGTAAAAAACACCTATTCCTGTCAAGCTCAGTGCATTCAAAAATTTTCTGCACAAAATATTTTGCACAACAGATCTAGACTTTCTATTGGTGGCTTAATTTTAATTTTTGTGTACAATTCAAATCTTTACATGTCGTTTTAGCATCAAATCACTAATTTTATACGTTCATATTATTAGGCCATGTAATTGATAAGTCGACGACCGTGTGACACGACGTCGTGTCACACCCTTTTGGCCTCGTGGGACCATGTGACATGGTGTGGTGTCACAGGCGTGTAACTCATTTTTCTAGTTGGACTCAAATATCTCGAAGAAACTTTTCTTGTGTATTTGTACATGATCTTTAGATATTATTGTAAAAAGCCTAACCGTATGAACGAAAACCACTTTAGGTCAGTGATTTATTGAGCTTCTCTCACCAATGATAGAAGTCTTGTAGATACCTGCTGAACTCCTGAACTCAATTTCCGTCGAAATTTCCGGATTTCATGCCTTCAGCCACTTCAGGAGAATATTAATTTTTCGCGGTCGTGCATTGGTTTCGCAGAAGTAGATCAGCAGAATGCTATTGCTGAAAGCTTTCCTGCTTCATCTTGTGCACCAGCTTCCTCACTCTCTCTTTCTGTCATTCGCTTTTCATTATTTTCTTTCAGCCACTGGGTTTCTTGAGGCACTCGTTTCCGCTGCTCCTTTGTTAGCATTTTTCTGCACCGTGCAGAAATAAGAGAAGTAAAGAAGTAATTCATCCCATTCAGCTTTCATTGGCATTACAGTCTACTGTCGCAAACATGCACCTGGTGATCTGCAACGACATATCATTATCATTCCGCGGACATCAAATGGCCCGCGAAAACACCGTGTATAAGCGCCACGACTCACTCATGAGGTTCATTCTTGTTTGGCTAATAACGTGTTCTTCAAGTCGACGTACTCTCCAACAAATGCTGACCACCGCAGGATGTGGTGAATATTACGGGTAAAGTTGGTACTTGAACCATGGTGCACCGAATCTGACGTCGGGAGTTAGTAACGCCGATCGACGTCAGATTCGGTGCACCACGGCCCAAGTACCCACTTTATCCGTAATATTCACTCCATCCTGCTGTGGTCCCCATTTGTTGGAGAAGACGTCGATTTGAAGGATACTTTACTAGACGAACTAGAATGAACCTCATGAATGAGTCATGGTGCTTATATACGATGTTTTCGGGAGAAGTTTGATGTCCGCGGAATGACAATGATATGTCGTTGCAGATCACCAGGTGCATGTTTGCCGCAGTAGACTGAATCGACTACAGTAGGATACTATGGTATGCATGCCTACCATGACCTACCCTAATCGGTAAATTTCCGAAATAGCTACAGTCATCATGACCTTCTACCTTTCTAGGACAGCTCCTGAACACATTCTTCGTCATTATTTCTTCCGACCAGCTTCAGTGAGCTTAAGATAATTCTTACAACTGAGTCTTTAGGAGCTCCTAGACACCAGGGGCTTGATTCATCAACGTCTTACAGGAATTTAACAGAAATACAGCCGAAATCCCTGATAGCGCGGCTTACCAAGCGATATGATGGAACATTTCGCCGCGCTATCACAGGGATTTCGGCTGTATTTCCTCTGTTAAATGGCTGTAAGTCATTGACGAATCCAGCCCCAGTAGGCAGTAATTCAGTCGGAGGTGTCGAAAATTGGCTCCATTCTCCAGTGTCTAATGGCGACATGGAAACGTCGCCGCCGTAAGCGAATGCAATCCAGCACGACCTCCAAAGGTCATTTCTTAGTGAGTGTCATTGAGTTGCACGGATGATGGTTCAGAGGCTGCTGGCACCTTGGTTACGCGGTTTACAGACGCAATTTGCTCCACCCTGCAAGCCTTCTCGATTCTCGGAACAAGTTCTCTCCTTGGCAGACCTACTAGAACAGAGGCGCATTCCCTGCTCCTCATCTAGCGCGACCCACTTGTCCGAGTACATCCATTCGAGCGACGGGAATAATCGGCGGCTGAGTTTCTTTTCGGGGTCGAGCCGAGTGACTAAGCCGCGTGTTGTCGCCGCCGCAGCACATCGCCACGCTGTGCTCGCGTGTAGACGACGATCATCAAGTGTGTCCGTGGCTGACCCTTCAATTGTCTGAAGGCCCTCAAATAACCGCTGCGATCATCCTCGTCGAGCGCCGTCGCTTCGTTGGTAATGTAGTGCCGCGCGACCGATTTCCTACATCGTGTCGTCGTCGTCGTCGTCGTCGTCGTCGTGGACGTCACCGGGGATAAATCACACTCCTCGAACTTTACGGAGACGCTTTGTGGTCACTTTTATTTGGAAGGTTGGATGTTAGTCCTGGAATGGTCTGTAGGGCTCTAGCTACATCTAGCTACCTTACCAAGCCAGATGTAACCTGTGCTTCTTGATTTTTTAGCTTAAAATTTCCATGAAACTGCTCTATTTTAAAGTGTTACGTTCTCTTTTTCTACTGGTGTATAATTCTTCTTTCTCTGTGATTAACTTTCAAATAATTCGAGGCGCTATAGTAAAATTTCCATGTCAAATGGGACACTCTTCTTTAAAATTTCATAAATTTTTCTTATTCCTCAGGAAAAAATAACGATTTAAAATTCACACTGAAATGTGAAAATGCAGCAAATTGAGTGAATTGAAAAGCGGATAGCGCCATGCATTCGTCTATTTCACCGCGGTTTTCTATTGATTGATAGTTAATACTACCCACTTGAAACAGCAAACTGCAGAGATGTGTGTTTTCTACAAATACTTTTGTTCCGCCTTTGAAAAATGCGTAAGGCCATCCAAGCAGAAGTTTTGCTATCAATCGAATAAAAATCGCGACGCCTTTGATTAAGGCACGGCGCAATCCCTTTTTTGCACTAAAAAAATGGCCGCCTTCGTGCTCTTTAAAACAAATTATTTTTCCTAAAAATAATTTTAAAAAATTTCAAATAAAGCGTTCATTTATAGGTAAAGGAATTAAAGCTTCAAAGAAAAATTTCTAAAACTTTTCATTCACCATCTCTTCTTTTAGCACCAATAAACCTTCATGCACTTTACAACAACCGTTAAACCACTATTCTACCTAGAACAATAATAGCCATTAAAAATTTCAAACATTGTGTCCACTAATTGGGGCAAGAAAATTTCAGAAAATTCCAATAAAAAATAAATAATCAACTTATTATTTGAATTAGAAGAAGCCATACAGCATTTTCATGAGACAAAAGAATTATTCTAACCGCTTCCGACAGCCACTCTTTAATATGGAAAAAGCTCATTTCAAGGTGAAAAATGATCACTTTGATTTCAAAAGCGTCAAACTTGCTTGGAAACGTGTCCAATTTGATTTGAAAAGTGTCTAATTTTGTTTGAAAAATATCCAGTTTGACATGAAAATGGTATGTGACTCGGCTACCTGGACTTCACACATAAAATTTCCGTGGAACTGCTATATTCTTCAGTGTTATGTCTTCACCTTCTGTCGTTGCATCGTTTTTATACCATTCTCAGGTCGAATTGAACACTTTTAAAATCAAATTGTACACTTTTCTAAGCTCATCCAACATTTTTGAAACCAAAGAGAACTCTTCCGAAATGAAACAACCTTCATACTGGTTGAACTACAGACTAAATAGGATGGTTAGAAAAAAATTTTGTTCCAGGAAAATTTGAAAAAACTTTTTTGAATTTTTTCTTACTTTAGCTGCCAGCATAATGGGTGTAATAATTTTATAAAGTTTTCACTTTTGGAAAAAATGACACATTCAATTTTGTTTTAAAGCGCAGCAAGGAAGCAACCATATGGTGCATTAAAAGACCAGATTGCGCCATGCACTCGAAAAGCTCGTCGCGATTTTTATTTGATTGATAATGTAAATGCTGCTTACATGAAACAACAAGGTGGGGATATGTGCGTTCTTCACAAGCATAGTTGTTGCATTGTCTACATGGTATGTATAAATCCACATGTAAATATAACCAACATATACATAAGACAGATCTACGCAAGCAGTATTCCCCTTTTCCATTTCATGTTTCAGCGAGACAAAAAAAATTACATAAGACGTTACTCAATTAAAGGTGATCAGAGAGAGAGTACTTCAACAATGACAGTCAATACAAAATAACTTGCAAAAACTACAATTGTGAAGAACGCGCATATCCACACCTTGTTGTTTCATGTAAGCAAGCAGCATTCACACTATCAATCAAATAAAAATCGCGACGAGCTTTTCGAGTGCATGGCGTAATCTGGTCCTTTGATGGATTGCATGGTTGCTGCTCTACTGCGCTTTAAACTAAAATTTAGTGTTTATTTTTTCTCCAAATATAAAAATTTTATAAAACTACTACACTCATTCTGGCAGATGAAGTTTTAAAAAATTCAAAAAAAATATTCTAAATTTTCCTTGAACAAAAAATTTTTCTAACCATCCTATTGAGTCTGTAGTTCAACCTGCATGGAGTTTATTTCAATCCGGAAGAGTCTTCTTTAATTTCAAAAGTCTTAGCTGAGCTTAGAGGTTTTCCAATTTGACGTGAAAAATGTCCAATTTGATTTGAAAACTGTCCAATTCGATCTGAAAATGGTTTATATGTAAGTTTCTTTAAATTTATGTAAGTTTGAGGCCCAAGTAGGTCACTTTACGTGATCCGTAGCTTTCCCTGGCCGTCGACAATCGCCTTCTAATTGCAAGTGCAAGCACTACTGTCTGGAAAAAGAGCCCAGAATGAATATCTGAGGCATTCTGTGTTCGGCGAAGAATCCGGTTCAACAGTTACGCCGGTGTAATTGCTTTGACGTTGATGCCCACTGACGCAAGCTTGAAGTCCAATTAGAGTGAATAAGAAGAAGAAGGCTTCGACCGACTAGCTGTCCCGGTATCGCGTTCCAAGCTCCGCTTGCTAGGACCTCTCTAGTGCCTTTTTCTAATGTCCGTCGTGGCACAGATCCCTGTAGGTCTGCTCCAGACGTTTTAATTCATCTATTTACACGAAATTCTTACTCGCCTTCATTTCTTTTGATCAGGATGTGAAAAGGAACTATCTATTCATAGAAATTTTTGTCCGAAACTTTTAACCCTATGGCTAAAAAATTCTTTAAAAAAATCGCACGTAAATATGAAAACTTTGAACAATGATTGTAAGGTTTTCGTCTGAAATGCAATCCTTTCATAGCTTTAGGTTTGGAATTTTTCCATCCTCTCCTTACTGCTTTTATTTTTATGACAAAGTTTTGTTATGGGAAACAGGCGAGCATTATTTAGAAATGCTATTTCTCGAGTCTATTTCGTATCGAATCTGAATTATGCGCTAGGGAGTGGAATCCCACCACACATAATCTATACTGGAGGCGCGTGTAGCGCAGTAGGAAGAGGCGCCGACTGTCGCCTGCACCCGATACCAGGTTCCTGGTTCGGATTTCCCGCCTAGGCCAACCAACCCTTCCATCCCTCCGGGGTCGGTGAATTGGTATCAGACTTGTCTAGGAAGGACAGAGCGCTGATTTATTCATCGGCTGGCCACCGCAAGTCATTGCATGGGCAAATACGCATTCAACACGCCTCCACGACATCTCATAGAAGTAGAATGTGTGGCGCATCCCAAAAGGGATTGAGTAACGCCGTCCTTTATCCTTTATCCTTATCCTTTGGCTCGGTATTCTGTCCAACTAACCTTGTCGTTTTTGTTAAAGTTCTTAGCACGCCCCTCAGTGGCGTGCCAATAAATAAATAAATAAATAAAACCTGGTATCGAGTGCAGGCGACAGCCGGCACCTCCCCCGACTCCGCTACACGCTACTTCAAATGTATCATATAATACTTCAAACTGCGCTATACACTACTGTTGATTTTGTGGCTTTTTTGCTATTACTACTACTATTATCCTTCTTCTTAGCAATATTACTGTGATTATGTTGTGCAGTCAGAGCAGGCGGCGGCTCTCTTGCGCACCCAAACTGCCTCACAGTTGGCGTCCGTCCAGACCAACCAAACTTTCCATACTTTCGTGGTCGATGCCAGACTAGTTTCGAAAGGATAAAACACTAACTTCTTCATTGACTGTCCACCGCAATTTATTCTATGGCCTGAATACGCACGGGGCAGTTGGACGAGCCATCGGTTGTTGAATCGAGCGAGGTTCTTCGTTCGAATCCCGCAAAGATCAGAAGGCCAGCCAAGTCTTCTGGTTGTCCTGGGTGCATGCAGACTTCTCCACGAAGGAGAAAAAACTGACTTGTCTATTGCCTGGTCATCGCAGGTCGTTTTATATGCCAAATCCGCATTTCGATCGCAGAAGTAGAATGCGAGGCGCATCCCAAAAAGAGATTGATTAACACTGCCCTTTATCGTTCAATCAAATCGCATGGACAAGGCTCGGAATGACACGACTTAAGTGAGAGAAGGCGTCCGGAGTTCCGAGCTTCGTCGACGTTCGAAGGTCAGAGACGTTGTCTCGTGCCAAATCGTCGAAAATTATGTGGGCCGGCCAAGCAATGCGCTTCGCAGACACCAGCTGGACGAGAGCGACTGGATTCCGCGGGATGTCAAGAGAACGCCAGGACGCCCACCAACGCATTGGTCGGACTTTCTCTGAATAAATGATTCGATGGTCTTCGTGTCTCTCGAGCGAGGAGGATCCATTGGAGCACTCTGGCACGCGACAGGAACGAATGGGAGACGTTGTTCGCCCGTGCGCTTGAGCAACTCGATGATCAACGGGACGACAGGTGGTACAGGTGTTCCAAAATCCCCCACACGATATCACAAGGGAGCAGAATACATGGCGCACCCTCAAGAAGGAAAGTTAACGCTGATCTTTTATGTTTATTGACCTTTAATACCGCATCAGGCCACGAGGTCGGCCGATGTCCTTTACTCCACAAATATTTGGACAGGAATTGCCCTCATTACTTTATCTGCCCTTGGTGGCTCTCTGCTTTCGATTCTTAGCCCGATTCAGCGCTTATAAGGCTGCAAGGCTGCCTTTGTTGAGGGCTTTACTTAGGAATCGCATTCGAAGCAAATGGAGTGTGCCATTAGATAGGCTCGTGGAAGCAGCATGCTTAATGGCTTAGAAAGTTCGTTGAAAAACGGAACGCAGCCTCGTCATGCAGTTGGAAACACTTCTGTCGCTTTCTCGGAAAGCTTTCTCAGAGCTTAGGCTTCACTGCGGGCTTTTGAAGTCCGTAAAAGTTCGTCCAGGTAGCAGAAGTACCGTACTCTCTCCAAGCTCTGCACAGCTGCCTATTCCTCCTGCAGCCTGACCGCATCTGGTGTTGTCATTTCGTGGTACGACCACAGTTTTTCCCTGACCTGAAGATCGCGTTGATTAGCGCGATCAACGCCAGACGTCGCGCGTGCGAACCTGTCGGGCAGGAAGCCTCGCCGAAAGAACTCGCGACGACAATGTCCCCGTCTGATCGCCTCATTATCGTCGGCTCGAGTGTCCGAGGCCTCTCATCTCCACTGGGGCGCGTTTTTGCTGAGCGATCGGCGGCGACACGATGGCTGGACGGACGGGATTCCCGCGCACTGCTTGCCTCCAGTCCACCCACCCGCCACTCGGCCGCTCGCTGCCGCACTTGAGATCCCGTTTCTGGTGCTGCTCTGAGTGATTAGTGGCTCGTTGGTATTTTCCCACACACTTGCATCGCCTTTCCGCCGGAAGAATCCTGTAGCCTCCTCCTTCGCCTTCAGAAGCACGTACTAGTCGTTGGTGTGGCCTACATGAGTAGAAGCAACAGACAAATTACAACCAATCAGAACGCCGACCGAACACGTGCCAGCCAATCGGGGCACACCGTCCGTCTCTTAACGTTGCAGGGACCCGATCTTTCCCAGCAATTTTCTGCAATCGCAAGAAATCCTGGAAGTGATAGAGTGATGACACATCGTGTCTGACCCTGACACTCGGCGGCTGGCCTTATCAGTGACTGATTACGCGAACCGGTGCCACCGATGAGCACCTGCTTGTCATCTGCCCCTCGTAATAGTTCGTCGACCCGCCTCTTAAGTACGTTAGCCGATATCAGCGTCCAAATCCGCCCATGGGTTAGTGCGCCGTTCCTTCTGACAGCTCTCTTCTATCAGTATTTGTACTTTAAGCGCATGATAGCGCAGTCGGAGGAAGCGTCGGCTGTCGCATGCACTCCAGTTCAAGGTTCTTGGTTCGGATCCCGGATAGATAACCAAGCAAGCCTTTCGTCAAGTTGAGGTCGGCGACATGGCGCCAGAATTCTCTGAGAGTGACAAAGCACTTCCTTGTCCATCGGCTGGCCACAGGAAGTCATTGTATAGGCCAAATAAGACCCCTCCGTGAACATTTCAAGTTCCAATCCGAGATATCTTTTCTTCTCTTTGTTGATGTGTTGTTTTTCTTTCTGAGTTGCTTCTGATCATTCAACTTGTACTTATTGTGACGCTTTTCTAATGATTATTTTTAGCGCCTGATATTAAGCGCACTACCCCGTCACACCAGTCGTTCGACTCAATTTACCCCAAACTTGAGTAATTAAACCAAAAACTGAATTACACAATAGATCATGTTAATAACATCCAACAAGGGAATGAAGAATAGAAAAAAGGAGCATGAGAAGAGCGCCGTGTAAGTTTTCCCATATGACTCTTTTATAAGGAGTTTTTTGTTTGCATAGCGGCACAATCTGATAAAGCTCCAAGAAAAACTCTTTTACTCTTTCCCACGAAATCGTCCTATGATCGCGAGAAAGTCGTGATATTGGGCGATTCTCTGAGCACCGTACTTTGCGGGTTAAGTATTAGGTTGACCCATAAGTCCCCGCCGTTTTTTTTTTCAACGATTCACTGCAGATTTCGCCGGCGGTCTCTTGCACAGCGCTGCTTAGCTTTCGAAAGAGAAGGATTTGCTCTATCAGAGCATGTATGTATTGCACTTCTTTCTTCATCATGAATTTTGTCAATTTTTAGGTCGTTGAAGTGAAAAGTGAAAAAGTAGCCATTTGCGCACTTGTTCTCTCCGCTTAGGTTTGTAATTTTTTGCGCAGTTTTTATAGCGTTTGAAAGAAAACGTTCTCTACTACAAGAATATGTGTTAGCGCTATTTGCTCATTTGTTCTTTATTGATTTTTAGGTCATCAAATTGGGACGTCCGAAGGAGGATGGTTATTTTTGCCGACAGCTCCTGCTCTGTGGTTGGACTTTTTGGGTTGGTGTTATATGTCATTCGAAAGGGAATCTCTTGCTCTATAAGAATGTTTGTCGCGTTTATTGATTTCTTTTGAATATCAACAAAATGCCAAAAAGAGAAGAATCGTCTCCACCAACAACTCCTTCTCCTTCTTAAGTTGTTGATATTCGATAGAAATCAGCGTGAGCCAATAAACGCGACACAAATTCTTACTGAGCAAGACATCCTCTTCTAAACGACATATAACGCCATGCAAAAAAGTTCAACCACAGAACCGGAGTTTTGGTAAAAATTCGGACGGAAAAGTCGGAATTCCCAATTTGATGGCGTAAAAATCAATAAAGGACAAGTGAGAAAATAGGACCAACACGTATTATTGGGAGTACAGAACATTGTCTTCCAAGTGCTATAAAAAACTGCGCAAAAAATTACAGACCTAAGCGGAGAGAACAAGTTCGCAAATGGCTACTTTTTCGCTTTTTCACTTTTCACTTCAACGACCTAAAAATTGACAAAATTCGTGATGAAAAAAGAAATGCAATACATGTTCTGATAGAGCAAATCATTCTTTTTCGAAAGCTATGCAGCGCTATGCAAGAGACCGCCGGCGAAATCTGCAGTGAATCGTTGAAAACAACGGCGAAGACTTATGGGACAACCTAATATAATCACAGCTAAGTAGGGTAGAGCATGGCGCGACCTCTTACTTCAACAATCTGGAATTTACTGTCTTTCCGTAGCCTAGAATAAGCTTTAATCCACAATTTTTCCTCGAAAAAAAATAAAAATTCAGCAGCTTCAGAGAGTCTCCTCACATAGCGCTGAGATGGAACTAAAAATTTTTAAGAAAGTCAGACTAAATTTTTCCTGGACAAAAACTTATTTCAACCTTCCCCAAGGGGCTCTTTATTTTAATGTCGAAGAAACCCATTTTGATTTGAAAGATGTTCAGTTTGATTTAATTTACCGTGAAAATGATATATTCGTCCGTGCGTCTGTCAGTGCGTCCGCAAATGTGACGTGAAAACTGTGTGTAATGGGCCAGAGAGGTAAAAAACAAATAGCTTTGCGACTCTTTGCGAACGTGCCCGCTCGATGTCACCTTCCCCAGGATGAGCATCGTCGGGGTAAGTGCTGGTGTGAGGACAAACGAGTTCCAGCACATGGCAATCCGGCCGATCATAGTGATTATGGGACGACCTCCGTTACAGCAGCGGTCGAGGACAACGACACCGTGAAAACACATCAATTCCCAAACAAACCGTTCGCGTGTGATCGATCTGACAGCGCGGACATAAGCCGCACCCAGTACGGTAACGCTCTCGGAGTCGCTGTTCTCGACCAGACGGACATGGCCACTGCCTCTGATGTCCAGCTCATGGCCACTGCCTCTGATGTCCAGCTGATGCTTGGATAGCCACCACTAATCCTTCGAACGGCCTTAAAGCCATGCATAGGGCCATCGCCGTGTCGGCGCCGTATCTGGACGCCATGCGTCTCATTCGGAATGAATTAACCGCAGCTCCACTTCATTCCACAAACTCGACCGACTAACCACGACCTCGGTTAGCTACTGCTTTCTTAGACATGTCTTCCTGTTAGCCATTTCATTTACCTAACGTCTGCTGATACAGTATTCACACCGTATTCCCACCCCCACCCCCCGCCGTAGCCATCGACCTTCGTTCAGCTTCGTCGTCAAGACAAACCCGGCAAAAAGTGCGGAACTAGTCGCTAACGGCTCTTGTCCCACGGTCGTCAAGACGTACCGAACCGATTTGCTGAAGGTGAGAGTCTACCTGTCCTATTTGCACTTCTGAAGATCGAATCCTGTTTCCTAGAGCAATCAGATGTCCCTTTCGAAGTCCCTATCAAATGGCGCCTTCGAAAGGAAAATTCTGGCCGTTTTTATGACCACGTTAGCATACAATCCAATGGGAAACTCAGTTATTTGCTGATTCATCAATTTCTGAATAATCAAAAGATAAAGGACGGCGTCAATCCCTTCCGGGATGCGTCACACATTCCGCTTCTGTGTGATGCTGGAAGGCAATTTGAATGCGTATATGACCTTCACAATGACATGTGCTGGCTAGCCGATGAACACGTCAGTGGCTTATCCTTCCCAGACGAGTCTGGTAGCAATCCACCGACCTCGGAAGGATGGAGAGCTTGGATGGCCTAGGCAGGAAATCCAAACCAGGAATTTGAAATCGGGTGCACGCAACAGTCGGCGACTCCTCCGACTGCGCCACACGCACCCCAACTAAAGACATTCGACACCAAACTAGTTACCGAGCTTCATTCACGGCAATAAAAAGTGGAAAATAATCCCATGAGGAGTTGGATATCAACCAAGCTCTCGTTACTCTCAATAAACACAGCGATAAACTCCAACTGCAGAAGGAAGAGAACTACAGATGAAAGAGAGTGGACGTTGACTTCATATAGTGATGCTAACGTAGTCTACCTAAGACCTAGAACTACGGTAGTCGCACTGTACCCAACGTCCACTTTCTTTCATCTGTAGTTCTCTTCCTCCTGCGGTTGAATTTATGGCTGTGTTTATATAGAATAACGAGAGCTTGGCTAACATCCAACTCCCTCATAGGACTGTTTTCCACTTCTTATTACCCTGAATGAAGGTCTGTAACTAATCTGGTGCTCAATGTCTTTAGTTGGGACGTGTGATAGCGCAGTCGGAAGAGGAGAAGACTTCGCGTGCACCCGGTTTCAAATTCCTGGCTTGGATTCCCGCCCAGGCCATCTAAGCTCTCCATCTTTCCGAGGTCGGTGGACTGCTAATAACAGACTGGTATGTGAGGGAAAACCACTGATTTGTTCATCGGCTAGTCACCGCAAGCCATTCCATGGCCAAATACGCATTCAAATCACCCCACGACATCCCGTAGAAGTAGAATGCGTGGCGCATCCCAAAGGGGAATGAGTAGCGCCGTCCTTCATCCTTCATATCCTCCTTCACCTCTACGACAAGGACACTAGGTATGCGACCTTCATACAGATGAGCACAGCAAAGGAAAGGAGTTTCGTGATGTCATTTCAGATCGAAAAGGCAGTTTCGCTCCGAGGCTCCCTCTCATGAGTTTACCACAGAGATCTCGTGGCAGTCCGTAGTATTTTGATAGGTAAACATCGGCTAGTCACCGCAAGCCATTGTCAAGGTCATCCTCGTTCAAATTGCCTTCACGACATCAAGTAGAAGCGGAATCCGTGGCTCATTCCAAAAGGGATTGATTAACGCTGTCACAACGATGTTTTGTTGCGATCAAAACTTCTGGCGCCAGGCGGGACTCGAACCCGCACCTCCCTTTGACCGGGCGGGAATGCTCTACGCCCTTTCACCACCGGAGCCGTTTGATCGAGCGTAACATCCATACCTCGTGGGACCGATCCGCACTCACCCGTATCCGGGATAAGCCGGCCGCTGATATCAGCATGGAACCAGTTAAGCTGGTGGTCTTGATAGAAACAATTGGCTAGGCGAGGATAGAGCACCAGGACCTAAACTATCAAGACCACCAGCTTAACTGGTTCCATGCTGATATCAGCGGCCAGCTCATCCGGATACGGGTGAGTGCTGATCGGTCCCACGAGGGATGGATGTTGCGTTCGATCAAACGGCGCCGGTGGTGTAAAGGCGTAGAGCATTCCCGCCCGGTCAGAGGGAGGTGCGGGTTCGAGTCCCGCCTGGCGCCAGAAGTTTTGATCGCAACAAAACATCGTTGTGACTACTTACAACCTCGACACCTGCCAATTGAGGCTTAAGGAAACTTATTTGGATTGATTAACGCTTCCTCTGTCCTTTATAGGTTCATCATTAGGTAACCTGTATAAGGATTCATGCTTCTGAAGACATCGTTCTTCAGCCAGAGGTATTTTGCCCTACCAATGAGGAATAAAGTCGGGGCCTCACGTAACCCAACAATGAACCTCTACGATGCGCAAAGGATTAGTTGGTCTTCCCGACGTCCGGCGAAGAAACGGCAGCAGTCAGAAACCACTCCCACCCGGTTCCGCTGACCGCTTGAAACATTCCCGCCGTCCCTCAGCTCCTCCCAGTGTTTAACTGCAGAGGGCCACAACCTGCCAGCGGCCGAGCCAGTCGGACCACCCTCGAAGTATGACGATGACGACGATGATTCAAGTGCGACGAGGGACGAAGCGCTATCGGCGTCGACTATCGGCTGCTATCGCCGGACGATCTGCCACCGACGTGACGACGATGCACTGAACCGAAACACCCTGCTCCCACCGCTTCGTGTCGTATCGTCCATCCGTCGGTCGCGTAATCGCATCCGGTTTTCGTGCGTTGCGTCACTTCAGCCTGCAGCTTCCACTTCCTAGCGGGGATTAGTGCCCGTTCCCGAAATGGGATTGGCGGCATCTATAGGCTCCAGATGTTCCTTTCGGGTCTCGCTTCAGCGCGAGAGCTTCAGTTTTCGCCTTCACCTTGTCAGTTGCGGTCAGCCGACTTCCTTCGTAACCTGGCGCTGCTCATCATCAGCTTTCAAGTCTTCCCTAGCTTCTAGTAGTTGATGTAAAAGAAGGTAGAACGTAGATAGGGATAAGTGTTATAACCAAGGGGCTATGATCTTTGGAGTGCGCCATGCATTTAACCCAGTTGACATATTGGAGGCCGTTCCAAGGCGAATTTGTCTGCAGAGTGACTAGATGGAATAATACCCAGTATAGGAATCTATAGTGCCAAAAAAGTCATTAATCTGTAGCGAGATCCAATGAACACAGTGCTTCCCTGGGTAAATTCTGCCTTTTGTCCTTGTTGATGTTGAGAAAACCATCCATCCAGTTTTGCGTGGACAGACCGACAGACGCACGGACAAATATATGGATTAGCTCCTTTATGGAGAACATTTGCTGTTTATTGCTACTATCACTATTATTATACCAAAGTACTCGATATTTTCAGCACCCATTTGATCTAAAAATTTCAATTTACTTGGAAAAATCAGCATTCATAGGTCAGTCAGTATTAACTAGATATAGTGCTTCACAAAGTGGGATCCACCTGTGAACAGACTCCACCTTGGGATGTGCCACGCATTCCACCTGCCCTTACGAGCTGATTGGGAATCTGCCCGTCTGACTTCGAGCAGAGACTTCGCTCCAAAATTCGACAATATCGATCAGAATTGGCTGCACCCCCTCCCCTTTGCGTATTTGCTGTGAAGCCTGTCGATAGGCCAACATATTCACATGGTGTCCATCTCCAACCGCCAATCCTGAACAGAGACCCTTCCACCGGCCAACAATTTTGCGACGATCGATGGACAGGAGGACATTGCGACATACGAATAGATTGACCTTCCTCTACATGTTAACACGCCAGAAACACCGTTGTGTGCGCCAAGTCGTCAAACATTAGGTGGGCCGGTAGCTTCGTCTCGGTGACAATCGACAGACGAGTGCCGTAATCGGCGAAACATACGTGATGCCTGCTAGGTTCTTTGGCTAATCTCCAAATTAGGGGTATGGAGAGAACTTCGTGCCATTCGAGCGAGGAGGAGTACCCATTGGGCTACTCTGGCACGCTATGGGGATGAATGGAGATGATCCTTACGCTCGCACGAACAATGCAGCGAAATGCCTCAGCCGGAAAGAGATTAGGAGTTATCGATCGGTTTTGCCTGTTTGTTGAGTAAGCCCTAGTTTATACTTGCATCGCTGGCGGCGCGGAACCATGGTCGGGATAGATATAGACCGGGCGGCGCGAAAAATCGATATCTATGGCGATAGTGCTGCTGCAAGTATAAACGAGGGCTAACCTGTCCAATAAGCAATAAAAATGTACGCATGACAGCCTTCGCAAAAATTTGATTACGGACGAGAAACTGGCAATATCGATTGATATTGATCGGTGAATCAACACAATCAATCCGTCAAAAAAACGTATTCGGCGGTCATCTTGTTTTCGTTTCAAACGGTTAATTCTAGGCAAATTTGATAACATCGATCGATACCGCCTCCTTTCAGAAATCGATCGCTATTGACCGGCGAATTAGTCACACTTTCATACTTATTCAAAAGCATATTCAGCGGGCATCCTGCTTTCATCTGCCACTGTCAACTCCGGGGAAAATCGATAAAGTCGATCGATACTGTTTCGTTCCTAGGAAACTCGTCCCTTCGGTCGATTCTAAGAAGTCAGTTCTTCCAGCGGCCATTATTTTTGCGCGGACGAACTAACAGACGCACGGACAAGCATATGGACTAGAGCTGGTTCGTACGCAGTAGACCACTGGAGGATTTTACCGCTTTCTTACTTATTGTACCAAAAGTAATCATAATTTTTAGCTCTTATTTGATTTATAAATGCGTATTTATTTGAGAAAATCACTCTTTGCACCTCAGCAAACTGAAATGTAGATGTTTTGCTCACAAATTGCTGCATTCCACTGCTATAGTAGACCAAATGCCACACTCTACGCTACGAAGCTGAAGAGAATGAGCTGTCAGTGACGAGCATTGTTCTATACGCGGTACGTCGCCGGCTCCGAAGCAGTCGATGACGAGGCGCCTCTGAAACCTCCTCCTCACGTCATCGTCCACCGTCGAAGCTGCCGCTGCAGCTTCTCCTGCTGCTTAAGTGGTTACACTTCGCGCGAACTATTTCCGCCGTTCGCTCCGCTTCCTTTTTGACAAAGTGCTTGTGCTAATCACGTCGATTAGGCAGCAAGGAACTGGTCCCGCCCGACCGTTGGCACTGACAGACTGACAGCGCTTAGAAGACCGTTGAGCGGCTACTTTCACTTTCTTAATTGCTTAGGCTCTTCTGGGCGGCTCACCCTCCTTTCCTTTCTAGCTTTTGAGCAGAACATCGTTAGAGTTCGCTTGACAGCTGAGAATAGCGGGTGCCAGAAATTTTGGCCATAAGAATTAACGGCCAGTTGCTCAACAGAGTGGATGAAGCTTGAGTTTTGGGATACCCTGTCACGTGTCACTGGGCGCGTGTAGCTCAGTTGGAGGAGGTGCCGGCTGTCGCATGCACCCGATATCAAGTTCTTGGTTCGAATTTCTCGCCCAGGCTAACCAAGCCTTCCACCCCTCCGGGGTCGGTGAATTGGTACCAGACCCGTCAGGGAGGGATAGAGCACTGACTTGTCCATCAGCCGAGCACCGCCAATGATTGTATGGCCAATTACGCATTCAAATTGCCTCTACGACATCTCGTAGAAGTAGAATGCGTGGCGCTTTCCAAAATGGATTCATTAACGCCTTTATCGTTTATCTTTATTCTTATTAATTAAATTGTATTTCTTGTTTATTGCCCAATATGTGGTAGTTTCTGTCTCCCTAACTACAGATCTAGTTTTCAGTGAATTCCAGTACTTCCTCGGTTTTTGTTTCCTCCAGCTTTTTTGAGTTTTTTTTCTGATTTCGACCTTTACGATTTACTCTCTTTTTCATTTTTTATTATGTTTTATTTTATGTTGGACGCGTGTAGCGCAGTCGGAGGAGGCGTCAACTGTCGCCTGTACCCGATACCAGGTTCCTGGTTCGGATTTCCCGCCAAGGCCAACCAAGCCCTCCATCCCTCCGGGATAGGTGAACCTGGGAAGGATAAAGGGCTGACTTCTCCATCAGCTGGCTACCGCAAGTCATTGTATGGTCAAAAACGCATTCAAATCGACTCCACGACATCCCGTAGAAGTAGAATGCCTGGCGCATCCCAAATAGGGATTGAGTAACGCCGTTCTTTATGCTTTTTTAGCCTTTTATTTTATGTTGTAAAACATTTGTTTGAGCCCGAAACGGCTGAGATAGAGGCCATATGTTGTTGCAGGATGTTGGAGTGCTGACAGCTTCGAAGAGATCGCCTATATTTTATGTTAATTTTGGTTTTAAAAGCGTCGCGCTTGCTTAGAGGAGTGTCAACCCTGACTCGAAATGTGTCCAATTCGGTTTGAAACTCGTCCAGTTCATTGTGAAAAGTGTCCAACTATAATAGAAAATGTCCGTCTTGATTTTAAAAGTTTTCACCTCTATTTGAAAGGTGCGTAATTAGGCCTGACGGTAGTATATTGTCCGTGCCGAACCTGGAACTAATGACCGCTGAATTGACTTCTCAGCAACAAAAAAGCAAAATCCAGTCCGACTGGCCAACGTCGGAGACAGCCACGGGAGGAGCTGGCAGGCGTAGTTTGAAACTCTGAAAGAAAGAATCGCGATCAATCTCGATCGCGATTGTTTGCCTTCGAGTGCAGATTGATCGCGTTTACTTCTCGTTTTTGAGAGTAAATTTCATCTTGATCATTCTTCAATTTTCATCTTATCTTATAAGTTCGCCAGCAATCGCCCACGGTTAAGCTGAAATAAAACCCGGCTGACATACGCCGCACTGTATATAATCTATAATCTTACCTACATATAATCGGCTAATGTCACGTGTCCGTCACGGGAAGGGGGACTGAAGCCAAGAGATGCCTACGACAGTGCGGCGTATGTCAGCCGGGTTTTATTTCAGCTTAACCGCGGGCGACTGCTGGCGAACTTACTATAACTTGGCGGCAGATAACCCAAGTTCATGATATATTCAGCGGGCAGCGCGCCAGAGTATGAATGGGGACCAAGTGCGGAGCGTAGGGATTCAGAAGACGTGCTGAAGACGTCATCCAACGTGCGTAGGGATTAAGAAAACGAACACGTCGGCATCGGAAGACGCACACGTCGTCGGGCGAGCCGTAGACGTGCCGAACCCGTCGGCAACCGTGCCTGGGCATTTAGATGATCATCGAGGCGTTCACAGCAGGGGAGGCAATCGATATCGATCGATATTATTGATTTTTTAGGGACGTCGTTCAAACGGCACGAAATTTCAGCCTTGTAGGTAATCGAGGTCGCTGAGCACGAATCTGAAGCCGACCAGTCGATATCGATCGATTTTATCGATTTTTCAGGATGTCGTTCAAGCGGCACAAAACTTCAGCCCTGAGGGTAATCGAGGTCGTTGAACACGAATCTGATGTTTGTTTTTGAGGTATGTATCGATCACCATCTTAAGATCGCCCCTCCGAGGCTGAGGCAGGCCGAGCGATGCGGACCATCAAGGATCAAGTGGTGGCGGATGAAAGAGAAGGACGCAGCTGTTGTTGCTCGTATTCGGTTGCCGAAGGTTACCAATGTTGAGGAGACATGGAAACGTGCAACCGATTCGATACTACAAGCTGCACGTTCCGAACTGGGCATGACGAAGCCTGGACGGCGTAAGATTGAGAAGCAGACTTGGCTGTGGACTGACGACGTCAAGGAAAAAGTCAAAGAGAAGAAGAGACTATATCACGCTTTTCTCAGCGACAAGACAGCCGACAATTGGCGTATGTACCAAGAAGCGAAGAGGGCGGCTAAGAAGGCTGTTGCCGTTGCAAAAGCTTCTCATTATGAGTATGTCAACGAGAAACTCGAGACGAGCGATGGTGAACGACAACTTTATCGGCTTGCCAAAGCACGCCATCGCCAGAGCGAGGACATCGAAAAGTTCTTTGGCATCAACGATGAGAATGGCCATCTGCTGATGAACCGCAAAAGGGCTATGGAACGATGGCATGACTACTTCGAGAGAATTTCAACAGTAGAGTTTGCCCATCCGCCTATCCCTTGCGTCCCTCTTACGCACGGTCCTGTGCAGAAAATCACTGTGGAGGAGACGGAAGCGGCTTTGAAGAAGATGAAGCCAGGCAAAGCAACGGGCCCTGACGACATAGCGGCCGAACTGTGGAACTCGAGGTGCTGGAATCCTGCTGAGTGGCTAACGAAGTTTTTCAACCAGGTTGTTGCGGAGAAGAAGGTTCCTGGTAGTTGGCAGCAAAGCACGACGATCCCGATCTGGAAGAAGAAGGGCAGTCCCGCGGACTGCACAAGTTACCGTCCAATCCGATTGCTCTCGCACAGTATGAAAATATTTGAGCGAATTGTGGATGGACGTATTCGCGAGATCGTCCGGCTTTCCACCAACCAGTGTGGCTTCGTAGCCGGCTGTGGCACCATCGACGCCATTCATGCTGTTCGTCTTCTTGTGGAAAGACATCGCGAGAAACAAAAACCGCTGCATCTTGCTTTCCTCGACCTGGAGAAAGCATTTGATCGTGTACCGCGTGAGGTCATATGGTATGCCTTACGACAGCACGGTGTCCCTGAAGAACTGATCGAGTGGGTGCGCATTCTTTACTCTTGTCCTAAGAGTCAAGTGCGAGCGCTGGCCGGCACATCCACGGAGTTTCCAATCTCCGTCGGTGTTCACCAAGGTTCCGCGCTTTCCCCACTTCTTTTCATTGTCGTAATGGATGCCATTTCGCGAGACCTTCAGAAGCCTGCTTCTTGGACGCTGCTCTATGCAGATGACGTAATGCTTGCGAGTGAAGACAAGGCCAACCTTGAGCGACAAGTGCAAGCTTGGTGTGACCGCTTGGCGGCGTTCGGGCTCAAGCTAAACGTCCAAAAATCTGAGTACTTGACGACAGACGTAAACGAGACTGGGTCCATTGAGATCAATGGCACTGCGCTCGTACGAGCGACACATTTCAAGTACCTTGGATCTGCAATTGCGTCTGATGGTAGTCTGACGTGCGAGGTGAACTCACGCGTGAGCGCAGCGTGGTCCAAATGGCGCTCAATGACAGGCGTTCTGTGCGACAGAAAGATACCGGAGCGCTTAAAATCAAAGATCTACAGAACCGTCGTCCGACCAGTAGCGATGTACGGTGCTGAGTGCTGGCCTGCAACGAAGGAAGTTGAGAGCCGCCTCAGCGTGATGGAGACGAAAATGCTGCGCTGGACGGCTGGTGTCACGCGTTTGGAACATGTTCGCAATGTCTCCGTACGTCAAAGGTTTGGCGTCGCTCCAATTGCTGACAAGCTACGTGAAGCTCGCCTACGGTGGTATGGCCATGTTCTTCGTGCGGACGGCGACACCGTTCGGAAGATTGGCCTCAACATAGATGTGCCCGGAAAACAGCCTAAAGGACGACCTAGGCAACGCTGGCTTGATACGTTGCACGTGGACTTAAAGGAAGCTGGTATCCACCCCGATCAAGCGTTTGATCGTGCGAAGTGGCGTCATCATACCAGAAGAGCGGACCCCGCTGCTAAGCGGGACAAACGCTGAAGAATAAGAAGAAAAAAGAAGTATCGATCACCATCAATCGATATTGATCAAATTAAACATGGATGTCGTTCATTGTTTCTGTTTCTTTCTAACTTGCCCCAATAGGTTTAGAAGTTGGGAAAAGAAGATGGTCGGAGCGACACCGAGTTTATTAGACCCATATACTACTACCTTGCCTCTAGATAGCACTGAAAATCCCTGACGTCACCTTTCCTTCAGTGAAAACATCCACCGAATCGCTTTCCCTTCGAAGAGATCGTTCGAGTGATCGTTAAGATCAGCGCAACAAAGGAGGAAAAACCCGCTAGGTACACCCGTGCCGAGTCCCGGCAGCGATGTTCCAATTGAGAGACAGACTGCGCGCCGCGTGTGGCGTAACCGGTCCGAGGCTGTCATCCGCTCATCCGTTACGTAACATCGGGGATTAGCGATTTTCAGGTGCCATCTCGAATCTGTAACCCGTTAGAAATCCCCACGGCTACAATAGTCAGTCCCTGGTTGGGATGAGCCACGTATCATACTTTTACGGGCAGTCGTGGAGGCCATTAGAATGTGTGTTTGGTTTATATGTACATCTGAATGCTAGTAGAATTCGTGGCGCATCCCAAATAGAGATTGTACAACGCCGCCTTTATCCTTCTCTTTATCCTAATATTTCTAAATTGCGTTTAAAAGAAATGAGAATGTACGGTAATGTAATATACGATGTATAAGGGCCAAATTAAGGATAAGGATAAAGGACGGCGTTACTCAATCCCTTTTGGAATGCGCCACGCATTCTACTTCTACGGCATGTCGTGGAGGCGTGTTGAATGTGCATTTGGCCATACAATGACTTGCGGTGGCGAGCCGATGAACAAGTCAGCGCTCTATCCTTCCCAGACAAGTCTGGTACCAATTCACCGACCCTGGAGGGATGGAGGACTTAGTTGGCCTAGGCGGGAAATCCGAACCAGGAACCTGGTATCAGGTGCGCGTGACAGCCGACACCTCCTCCGACTGCGCTACATGCGCCCTAAGTGTCCAATACGACGTCAAAATGGTACAACATCGCAAAAATCGGTGAATCTGCTTAAAAAACCCTAGCGGAGTGGAAAGAAATGCTGAAAAAATGCAGCTTAAACCTACAAGCTTTACCCTGACACATATATGGGTTGGGAACGAGGTGTGAAAAGTGGAAGGATTCGGAGGTGTGGGGAGGTACAGAAAGAGAAGGTAAAAGTGCAGGCATTAGATGCGTAAAGAAGACACTGATGATTCGGGTCAGCGTAACCCAGGGGGCTAGGTACTTAACCCGTAAAGTACGGTGAGGGATGGAAGGCTTAGTTGGCCAAATCCGAACCAGGAACCTGGTATCGGGTGCACGCGACAGCCGGCGCCTCCTCCGACTGCACTACACGCGCCGAAGGGTCAAATCAATTCATGGAAGTTCATGAATCGTAACGTATATACCATTTTCACGTCGAATTGGACGATTTTCAAATCAAATTCGGCACCATTCGAACCGAATTCGACACTTTTCATATCAAATTGGACCCTATTCTAAGCTAGCCTAAGACTTTTGAAATCAAAGCGAAATCTTCCAAATCAAAACGACTTTTAGCCAGGTTATACTACAGACTACAGATGGTTAGAATTGTTTTTTGACCAAAGAAAGTTTGGCAAAACTTTTCTAGATTTTATTTACTACATACAGCCGCTCGAATGAGTGATAATTTTATAAAAATTTCTTTTTTTTTCAAAAAAATTAATTAAATTTTGTTTTGAAGCATGCAACGAATTAAAAGGCGGATCGCACCATGCACTCGTAAAGCAGATCGCAATGTTTATTTGATTGATAGTGTAAATGTTGCTTACATGCAGCACTCAGATTTTCAGCTGTTTTTGTTGTATCGGCAACAGGTGTTTAACTCCTTGCAAACGGAAATTTTGCAATCAATCGAATAAAAATCGCGACGTCTTGGACGAGGACATGGCGTAATCCCTTTTTGGCACTAAAAACGGCCGCCTTCCTGCTCTTCAGAACTAGCTTTGATTCATTGTTTTTCCTCGAAATATAAAGTGTTTAGAAATTTTCAAACTATGTATTCTCTTATCGACAGTGAATTAAAAGTTTAAAAAAAGGTTATACTAAAATTTTTCTTGAACAAAAAATTATTCCATGGAGAGTCTCTAGTTTAATGTAGAAGAAGCTCACCTCAATTTGAAAGAGTTTGACCTAACTTCAAAAGTATTAAGTTAGCTCAGAAGAGTGTCCAATGTGATATGAAAGTGGTACATAGTATGTGTTCTTCCGCTTAACCTTTCCTTTTTCATTGTTTTGGCTTGCATAGCTAGTCTCGCGACGTACTTTTTAGAAATCGACCCACTCACTATAGTGACCACAAAAGGATAGTAAGAATAAAGGACGGCACTATTCAATTTCCCTTTGGTATGCGCCATGCACTACACTTTTACGAGATATCGTGGATGCGAATTGAATGCGTATTTGACCTACTAGATTGTCCCATAAGTTCCCGCCGCTTTTTTTCAACGATTCACTGCAGATTTCGCCGGCGGTCTCTTGCATAGCGCTGCATAGCTTTCGAAAGAGAATGATTTGCTCTATCAGAACGTGTATTGCGTTTCTTTTTTCGTCATGGATTTTGTCAATTTTTAGGTCGTCGAAGTGAAGAGTGAAAAAGTAGCCATTTGCGCACTTGTTCTCACCGCATAGGTTTGGAATTTTTTGCGCAGTTTTTCATTGCATTTGGAAGACAATGTTCTCTACTACAAGATTACGTGTTGGTGCTATTTGCTCATTCGTCCTTTATTGATTTTTTGGTCACCAAAGTGGGACGTCCGAAGGAGAAGATTCATTTTTGCCGACAGCTCCTGCTCTGGAGTGGACTTTTTGGTTTTTTGACTGGTGTTCGATCAAACGGCACCGGTGGTGTAAAGGCGTAGAGAATTCTCGCCCGGTCAGAGGGGGGTGAGGGCTCGAGTCCCGCCTGGCGCTAGACGTTTTGATCGCAACAAAACATCGTTGTGACATTTGAAAGTTGTTTCTGGCGTAATAGGAGGAGATGCCGGCTGTCATCTGCAGCCTGCATCAAGGTTCTTGGTTCAGGTTTCACATGCATAGGCTAACAAGGCCTTCCATCCGTTCAGTGTCACTGTCTGGAAAAGATAAAGCACTGCCTTCGCTTTGTCTTTGTACGGGCCAGACTCCATTCAAACCGCCTCCATGACATCCAGTAGAAGTAGAATGCATGGCGCGTCCGAAAATTGACCAACTCACGCCGTCTTTTACCTCCTTTAAAGCTATCAGAATTACTCCGCCACTCTATTTTGACCCTTGCTCCTCCAACGCAAATACTTTATCGGTTGCTGATCAATTATGAAAAAATAAGGCCGTTTTAGCAAATTTCTTAGAAAAAAAAACGTTTCTAAATCGCCGCTCTGCAAATCCTTGCACTTCTGAAGCGCAACTCACACCTCTTCCATCATCGTCATTTTCTTGTCGTTGATCAGTCAGATCGTGCATGACGTTGACCTATGACATCGACACTCCCGCCACCTGGGTGGTCGATAAAAACGGCACAGGACGAGAAGGAGGGGGGTCGACAAAGAATTCCAGCGAGAATCGAACTCGAAGAAAGGCTCAATACTCCAAGGGGTCGAACACATTTCCATCTAAAACTCAGTCAAGCTGCTTCCAGACCATTCAAAATTGACCCAAAAACACTTGGAGATAGCAAGTACAGCCATAGGCCAAGCGGAAAATTCCAAGAAAGGTCCATGTTGCGAAGGTGAGCATCATAACCATAGGAGTACCGACGAAACAGTCGCCCAATCAGGGTATCGACCACACAAGCCCTCTCTGATTTGCACGCCCATTTTCGTTGTGGCCTGATTGGCTGTGTGTTCAACCTCTCTTTGCTGCCCACATTCGCGACAAGGACTCACATTTCATCTTAAAAGTAACCAAAATGCGCTTTGTCAACTTAAATAGTGAACACTTTTCGCTTTAAGCTAAACTTTTTAGAAAGATTAATGGGTGGTTAAAGATACTTCTTCTACCTATGGTTAGATACCAAGTTGTTCTTTGTCGAGCATAACAAGCGACCTGGAAGTCAATCTGAGCAGCTCCTTCGTGATCCAAACCCGTTGATTATGAGGCTACTGTAAGGATTTTTTGTCTTCTCATCTCTACCACAGCATACCGCTTCCTCTCCGTTCTTCGCTACTTCTATTTCCTGGCCAGTGAAACATACACACCAAGGTTTCCCACTTTTCATTCATCATTTTTACTCTTGGTTCCGAATTCAAGGGAATCCTATGGAAGAGAAACTTCCTAATTTCTTCGTAAGTCTTCGGACACCGCATTCCATCGGAAGTTAAGGTATTTAGGTTTGCTGAGCATTGAACGAACTCGAAACTGTCCCGATTTCTGTGTCGTTCATTCGAGCTCAATCCATTTATCGGAAATTTCTTTCGAAGACTGCAGCAGGATTGACCGTCCCAGTCCGCGTTTTTTTACTACACTGTTCCCGCTATGTTCTGTTGGCCACTTTATTATACCATTTTCAGTTGGGATGCGCCATGCATCATACTTTCACGGTCAGTCATGGAGGCCATTTGAATGTGTGTTTGGCTTATATGTACATCTGAATGCTAGTAGAATTCGTGGCGCATCCCAAATAGAGATTGTACAACGCCGCCTTTATCCTTCTCTTTATCCTAATATTTCTAAATTGCGTTTAAAAGAAATGAGAATGTACGGTAATGTAATATACGATGTATAAGGGCCAAATTAAGGATAAGGATAAAGGACGGCGTTACTCAATCCCTTTTGGAATGCGCCACGCATTCTACTTCTACGGCATGTCGTGGAGGCGTGTTGAATGTGCATTTGGCCATACAATGACTTGCGGTGGCGAGCCGATGAACAAGTCAGCGCTCTATCCTTCCCAGACAAGTCTGGTACCAATTCACCGACCCTGGAGGGATGGAGGACTTAGTTGGCCTAGGCGGGAAATCCGAACCAGGAACCTGGTATCAGGTGCGCACGACAGCGGACACCTCCTCCGACTGCGCTACATGCGCCCTAAGTGTCCAATACGACGTCAAAATGGTACAACATCGCAAAAATCGGTGAGTCTGCTAAAAAACCCTAGCGGAATGGAAAGAAATGCTGAAAAAATGCAGCTAAAACCCACAAGCTTTACCCTGACCCATATATGGGTTGGGAACGAGGTGTGAAAAGTGGAAGGATTCGGAGGTGTGGGGAGGTACAGAAAAAGAAGGTAAAGGTGCAGGCATTAGATGCGTAAGGAAGACACTGATGACTCGGGTCAGCGTAACCCAGTGGGTTAGGTACTTAACCCGTAAAGTACGGTGAGGGATGGAAGGCTTGGGTGGCCTGGGAGGGAAATCCGAACCAGGAACCTCTTATCGGGTGTACGCGACAGCCGGCGCCTCCTCCGACTACACCACATGCGCCCAAGGGTCAAATTAGTTCATAGAAATTCCTGAATCGTAACGTATATACCATTTTCACCTCGAATTCGACACTTTTCAAATCAAATTGAACACTCTTCTAAACTGGCTTTAAGACCTTTGACAACAAAGCGAACTCTTCCAAATCGAATTAACCTTCAGACAGGTTAAACCGCAGACTCAATAAGATGGTTAGAATAATTTTTCGTTCGAAAAGTCTTGTAAACATTTCTTGAAAATTCTTTAGTTCACCTCCCCACTAAGTGTAAATATTTTACAAAAATTTAATTTTTGAGAAAAAATAATATTAAACTAAACACTGTGTACAGCTCAACACGTATAATAATAATGAACTAAAACCTGCTTTGAAGCACAGAAATGAAGCAAGCATATAGTGCACTAAAAGATCAGATCGCGACATGCACTCAAAAAGTTCGCCGCAAGTTTTATTCGATTGATAGCGTAAATGCCAGTTACATGAACCATTAAAGTGAGGACATGTATGTGTTCTTAACATTTGTTTTTGTTCTATCATTAACAAACGTCAAACTCCATGCAAACAGAAATTCTGCTTTCAATCGTATAAACTTCGTGACGATTTGGATGAGGACATGGCGCAATCTTTTCTTGGCACCAAAAATAGCCGCCTTCCTGCTCTTTTAAAGAAGCTTTCAGCCATTATTTTCCTAAAAAAACAGAAATTTTATAAAATTGGAAACTATCGGTAGGGGAATTAAAACTTCGGAGTTGTTCAAGAATTATTCTAACCATTTTGGAGAGTCTCTACCTTAACGTAGAAGAAACTGATCTCGTAAGAGTTCGGCTTGATTTCAAAGCCTTAAGTCAGCTTAGAAGAGTGTCCGATTTGACGTAAAAATGATATACAGCGTGTCTCAAAAAAATGTATCGACTGTTTGAAAGGCGATAACTTTGCTCACAGTAAAGGTCCTAAAGAAACTAAGAGCTCATATAAAAGCCTAAGAAAACAGAAATTTTGGATCTATCCTAGTCCATGGGGGGGGGGAGGCCACATAACTAAAAGATAGGTAGCAAAACGAATTGAGGCTTACCGAGCGGCGCCTACAGACCGAGTTGGAACCTAAAATAAACCAAAAACGAACGAACAAACAAAAAAATAAAAAATCGCCGCGGTTTTCAACCGTCTCGTCGGGCAAAGAGCGACGGAATGGAGGCATGCCGCGTGCTGACCGCCGGCTGACATGTTGACCAGGATCTAACATGGTGAATAGGGCGCATGAAGCCGCATGCCGCGTGCTAACCGCTGTTTGACATGTTATAACCAGGACCCAACATGGTGAGGAGGGCAGACAACTTTGCGATGCGTCATTATGGGAATTGCCAATATTGATTAGGCCGCGCGGTCTAATCGATACTGGAAATTTTCATTGCGACGCAACGCGCGGTGAATGGAGTGTAAACGAGGATATGGATGCCATCTGTAACAGAAGCTTGGAACAGCGACGTTCTTCAAATGCTACGGGAGAGCTTCTGCTACAAATGGCATCTACATGAACGTTTATACTCCATACATCACGCGATGCGTCATCAATAAATTGAATTACCAACATCGATTAGAACGCACGCGCGGCCTTGCAAACTTTCCAGTGAATACCAACTTTTCTAGTAGCCTGAAGGCTGGATTCTGCCGACTTCTTCCAGCTTCCCTATTCCTCGAGGCACTGTTCCTTGTCCGCAGTGTCGCAGCCGGTTATGGGATACGCCACGGTGATTGATGCCAGACGTCGCCACCAGTTGAACGGCGACGGCGACGATTTCGGCAGCGTCTCCCGTTCGGCTGCACAGTAGAGGGACGGCACATGAAACCTCTGATGCACCAATTCTCAGCCGCCAGCCGCCATATGTGTCCTTGTGACATTTTTTCAGAAACAGCCGGCTTCTCGATGTTTTCCGGAACGCGCTGCAAGTTCAGTTTCAGCGAAGATTCAGTTCGTTCCAGGCGAAGGTGTTAGATTTATAGCCCACTTGGGGACAATCGGGGCATGATCCGGTTTGGGAAGCCTTCAGGCGTCGTCCAGATTGTGACCATGAACAAGTGGTCGACAGACACACTTGACGAGCCATCTCGGTGTGAACAGTCAGGCTTGCGAAGCCGCTTCCTATTATGGATTAGGTTTCTCTCTTGCAAATCTCTTGCTCCATAGATTCATCAATCTCTGGATAAGGGTAAAGAAACCCTCTAGGGGATGCGGAGGTTCCAAAAGGGATGCGCAGATGACCAGGAAATACCCAATTCAAGGAATTTAAAATTCCATGAATTTTTTATTTTTCACAAAAAATAATGGATTAAATTTTATTTTAAAGCGCACAAAGGCAACAATCGTTAAGTGTGTTAAAAGAAACGATCGAGCCATGCACTTGACTAGTAGGTCGCCATGACTTTCATTCGATTGAAAGTTTTGCTAAGAGTCTAGAATAAGGGATCACTTATCTTTCCATAAGCTCCTAGAAATGTGTTCATAAGCTTTTAAAATAGAAGCGATAGGCTGGAACACAGTTTCACTACAGCTGTTAAGGGTCATTCAAGCCTGTTTCGGCAAGAGTAACCCTTTCAGGTGTGGAAAAGGCACAGGGAGAATACCTACGCCCTCTATCGCTTCCGCTTATAACGAGCCACCACATAGAAACCATTTTCCTTTTTTATAGATTGTATTACGTTTCCATTTTATTTCATTTTAGATTCATCGTTGTTGTCGTTAGTTATTTAAACGGAATAATAAAAGTTTAATTACCCAAGTTTGAGGTGGGACGGTGGTAGTCAATTCCCGCGCGGCTATTTGTAGATCTTCGACGCTGTTTGAAATTTTATTTTAAAATTGTTTTATTTTATTTTATTTTTCAACTATTAGATGAAAGAAAATGGCTTACAACCTCTTTAAAAGTGGGAAGGGGCATTTTTCAATTCTCGAAAAAAGATGGCGCCATGCACCGTCCAGGACGTCACGAGGATCTATCCTAGTCCTGGAGGGGGCCACATAACTAAGGTGTATGTAAAAAGTCGATTTGGGACTTACCGAGCGACTCCTACAGAACACGATAGAACCTAAACCAGAAAAAGAAAGAAGAAAAAGAAGAAAAATTCGCTAGCAAAATAAAAGACGTAAAAAATAATGTTTTCGCCGCGGTTGTAAGCGGGTAAAGTTATGAGCCCTCCTCACCATGTTAGATCCTGGTTATAACATGTCGGACGGAGGTCAGCACGCGCTAGGTGGTGTTACGCGGCCTCCTCATCATGTTATATCCTGGTTCTAACATGTCAAGCGGTGGTCAGCACGCGGCACGACTCCATTGCGTCGCTCTTTGCTCGCCGATACGGTTGTCAAACCGCGGCGATTTTATTTTTTTATTTATCCGTTCGTTTTTTCCTTGTTTTAGGTTCTATCGTGCTTTGCAGGAGGTCGCTCGGTAAGTCCCAAGTCGATTTTTTCCATACTTTTTAGTTGTGTGCCCCCTCCGGACTAGGATAGATCCCGTCGCGATTCTCATTTGACTAACAGCAATCATTTCTGTCTTTTTTGCATGGTCTTACACACTCGTACAGCAGAAAAAAATTAAAAATTACACATATCTTCACTTTGTGGCTTCAAGAAAACAGCACTTCTACTATTATTACTTCTTATTATTTTTTATTACACGATAACAATGGTGTGGTATAATTTTTGGCACTATCAGTCAAACGGAAATCGCAACTAGCTACACGAATGCATGGCGCAATCTCAATCTCTGCTTTCAATACGATAGAAAATTGATGCTTTTCTGGCTATAGAATATGTTCTAAGCCACTATTTGTTTTTGGCTAATAAAACTTCAAGCAGTATGCTTGCTCACTTACTGGGAGAGGTGAATTTTTAAAAAATCAATAAAAATTATACTAATTTCTCCTTGAACAAGGAATTATTCAAACCATCTTGGAGAGTCTCTAGCTTAATCTATGAAACGTTTGTTGGGATTTGGAAGATGTTCAGTTTGTTTTGAAAGCGTGAAGCTTACTTAGAAGAGTGTCCAATTTGACGAGAAAATTGTCCAATTTGGCATCAAAAGAGTCTGATTCGACGTGAAAATTGCATACATTAAAACTGTAGCAGGACATCTAACCAAATTTTGCTTGGGGTAAAACTACAAACCCCTCCAGCCTTGTATCCAGTAGCAAATGTAGATCTAACGAAGTCGACACCACTGCGTCTGCGAAAACAATCGAATTAGTGGACTTCCATAACTAGGTAAGCTAGTCTTCTCCGACCTTGGCCAGTCATGCCTCCTCAGCGGTAGCTAAATCGGTCAATTACCGATGTTCTCGTTCACTGAACGACTTCGAACATTCCGCGAGCGGTTTTTCAGCGACTCCTCCTCTCATTACGCCTGCAGCCAATCTCAACCCACTACTGCTTCTAGTCTGGTGTGCTGCTGCGGTTCTGGCGCCAACCTCTACGCTTCAGGCGAAAGCTTTCTTTCTTTGTTATGTAAACGGTTAGAAACCATAGTAGCATCGGTACATGTCGCGAAAGCGCACCGTGGGGGTGCGGGAACGCGTTGTTGTTCGTACCGTAACGGCGACAGTCAATCTGGCACCGGCTCAGTCACAGCGGCAGAGCGAAGAAACCCTGATCCAGATATGAAGGCTCCCACCCAAGCAGTAAATTTAGGCGAAAAATCGATAGCATCGATCGATCTCGACTGACCGATCCATAATCCGTTCATCTTCTGTGTGAACTAATTAATATCGGCCAACAAATGGCCTGGAATCGGTGGGTGCACAGCAGGCGCCGCCACTTCCGGCTGCGCTATCGCGTCCCAATCGATGGTACAACCTACTTACTGTAAAGCCTGTAATTTGAGCACCTAAGGCAATCAGGAGCTTGGAGCGCAGTCGGAGGAGGCGCCGGCTGTCGCCTGCACCCGATACCATGTTCTTGGTTCCGGCTCCGCCTAGGCCAAACAACCCTCCATCCTTTCTGGGTCGGTGAATTGGTACCAGACTTGTCTGGGAAGATCAAAGATTTGTTGATCGGCTGTCCACCGAAAGTCATTGTATGGCCAAATACGCATTCAAGTCGCCTCCACGACATTCCGTAGAAGTAGAATGCGTGGCGCATCCCAAAAGTGATTGAGTAACGCCGTCCTTTATCCTTTATCCTTATCCTTATGTTCGTTGTGTTTTTTCTGTTACATAAGTGTTCGAAAAATGCTCATTTATTTTAAATGTAGGATATGTGTGCTTTGTTTATGAAAATATTCATTTTATTTTTATGCGTTAGGTGAACTTTATTTTATAAGTGTTCGAACCATGTTTCAAAAGTGTCTTTTAATTTTTTAGATGTTGGATACGTTTAATTCTGTTTAAATATAACCATATTCTTTTTTAGATGTTAGATACCTGTTTGAAAACGCCTACTTATTTTAAAATAGTATATAAATGTCGATGTTGTTGATCGGTTCAAAAATATTCATTTTTACACATTAAATGCATGCTTTAAATTTTAAAATGTCCTTTTTATTTTTTAAGTGTTAGACGAATGTTGGAATAATGTCTATTATTTTAGTTTTAATGTTGAATACGTGTTACTATGTTTATCAAGCCCCCGTTTCATTTTTTAAAATATTAGATACGTCTGGGAAATTTAAGAAAATGTCTACTTTATTTTTTAAGTTTTAGACACATGTTTGAATAATGATTATTTATTTGATAAGTGTTGAACACGTGTTGTTCGGGTTAAAGATATTTATTTTTATGGGTTAGATGCATCTTCGACGTTTAAATAAAATGCCCGTACTGTTTTTTGTTTGAATAATGTTTATTTATTTTTATTTTAATGTTGGATACGTCGTTTCCCGCTTATAAAATGTAAATTTCACTTTCTGAATGCTAGAGGCGTCTTTAAAATTTTAGAAGATATCTATCCTATTTCTGACGTTTTCGATACACGTATGGAACAATATTCATTTCCTTTTTAAACGCGGGACATGTCTGAAGCGTTTTAAAAAATCTATTTAATTTTTAAATGTTAGACACGTGTTCGAAGGTAGCTGTTTATGTTTTAAATGTTAGATACGTGCAACTCTGTTTAAAAAAATGTCTATCTTATTTTTCAACTGCTATATACATATATAAAGCTCAGAAAACCTCGCTTTTTATCTGTTATAAACGTGTTTCAAAAGTGATTTACCTTACTTGAAAATCTTTAATGTTCAACACGTGTAATTCAGTTTTAGGAAATGTTTATTTACCTTCCAAGGGTTAGACACGTGCTTGAAAACTGTCTATTTATTTTTTCCGTGTTGGATACGATTTAATTATAATCGATTTATTTATAATCAATTTAAATTTGTAAATGTTAGACAGATGTTTGACAACTACCTCTTTATGTTTTGGCGTTGGATACGCTTAGCTCTGTTGACAAAAATGTCTATCTTATTTTTTAACTGCTAAATATTAGGTTGTCCCATAAGTCTTCGCCGTTTTTTTTTCAACGATTCACTGCAGATTTCGCCGGCGGTCTCTTGCATAGCGCTGCATAGCTTTCGAAAAAGAATGATCTGCTCAATCAGAACGTGTATTGCGTTTCTTTTTTCATCATGAATTTTGTCAATTTTTAGGTCGTTGAAGTGAAAAGTGAAAAAGTGAACAAGTAGCCATTTGCGCACTTGTTCTCTCCGCTTAGGTTTGTAATTTTTTGCGCAGCTTTTTTTACAGCACTTGGAAGACAATGTTCTGTACTACAAGAATATGTGTTGGTCCTATTTTCTCACTTGCCCTTTATTGATTTTTCGGCCCTCAAATTGGGACGTCCGAAGGAGGATGGTTATTTTTGCCGACAGCTCCTGCTCTGCGATTGGACTTTTTGGGCTGGTGTTGTACGTCATTTGAAAGAGAATGTCTTGCTCTATAAGAATGTGTGTCGCGTTTATTGATTTCTTTTGAATATCAACAAAATGCCAAAAAGAGAAAAATCGTCTTCACCAACAACTCCTTCTCCTTCTTCAGTTGTTGATATTCGACAGAAATCAGCGTGAGCGAATAAACGCGACACAAATTCTTACTGAGCAAGACATCCTCTTCCAAATGACATATGACACCAAGCAAAAAAGTCCAACCACAGAACCGGAGTTCTGGTAAAAATTCGGACGGGAAAGTCGAAATTCCCAATTTGATGGCCTAAAAATCAATAAAGGGCAAGTGAGAAAGTAGGACCAACACATATTCTTGTAGCACAGAACATTGTCTTCCAAATGCTATGAAAAACTGCGCAAAAATTCCAAACCTAAGCGGAGAGAACAAGTGCGCAATTGGCTACTTTTTCCCTTTTTCACTTTTCACTTCAACGACCTGAAAATTGACAAAATTCAGAAAAAGAAATGCAATACACGTTCTGATAGAGCAATTCATTCTCTTTCGAAAGCTATGTAGCGCTATGCAAGAGACCGCCGGCAAAATCTGCAGTGAATCGTTGAAAAAAACGGCGGGGACTTATGGGACAACCTAATAGGTCTTTAAAAATTTATGTCAATGTCTATTTGATTTCTCAACCGTTAGGTACACGCTTGAATAATGTCTATTTATTTTTTAACGTTGGATACGTGTAATTCTGTTTTGAGAAACGTCGAATTTATTAATTTTTGCGTATTTTTACGTGACATTTTTATGTGCGTTTTTAAAATGTCCATTCAGTTCATAAATGTAGGACACCTGCCTGAAAAGTGTCCATTCATTTCTCGAATGTAGGATACGTGTAACTCGCTTAGAAAAATGTCCATTTAATTTTCAAGTATTTGAAAAGACCTATTTATTTTTCAAATGTTGGAAACTTGTAAGTCGACTTAAAAGCGTCCGTTTTTTGTTTTAATTTTTAATTCAAACATCGTTTCCTCGTCGATCTGTATAGTGCCTGACGCTTGCTGCACTGCTCAGCTTAATCAGCGCCCGAACTTCACCATTCGATCGGCTGGCCGACCGACATCCAGTACAAAAACCCCGGCGGCGAGTGATAGATTCGCGCCTCGAGTCGCTTCCGCGTAGTAAAACGTGTCGAATCCTTTCGTTATCGACGACACCACTTCGAATGGTCGGTGTCCCACGTTAGGGCGGGCGATCTTTTCAAGAACTCCAGCTCTCACCCTAACAGAGTTTTTCCGCGTCGTGAGACACTTCGACATCATTCAGTGCAATTCTCAGCACGAGCAGTATTTCTCGTTCCACTGTACGAGTCCTTATCCGTCGCTAGTCCACCTATGATCGATATTGATTGGCCAATCGATAATATTTGCTTTAGTTCATCGTGTAACATACGTACATACTGCCTTCAATATCAAGTCGCGATGGATCGAAAGCATTCCGAATGCTATGTCGCTGTCGCTCTTGTCGAAAAATCCGTTGAACTACCGAAGTAAAGCCGGTCACCAACGGGTGAACACCCGTTCATCTATGGGTGAATTCCAATTGTTCTTTCCACTTCACCGGCAGCTCACCCGTTGGTGACCGTTAAGGGTTCCAGACGCATCCATCCGCAGCTGCCATCGAGTTCCTCCAGGGGTCGGATTCATCAACGACTTACATAACTTTAAAAGAGAATTCACAGCGAAAAACTCAGATAAGCGATATGGTGGGCGATAAGCAGCGTTATCTGAGTTTACCGCTGTGAATTCTCTGTTAAAGTTTCGTAAGTCGTTGATGAATCCGAACCCTGGTCAACTATTCCAGTTCGGCACGACCTGTCTGCTGACACACCGTGGAAAAGCCAGTCACCAATGGGTGAATGCCTGGTCACCTACTGATGGATTCCACTTATCTGCTCTACTTCACCCGAAGTTCACCCGAAGCTGACCATTAGGGGTTTCAGAATTATACTTGGCACAGCCGGCGCCGTTATCCTACACAAGCGCCAACATTTTTCACCTGAATAGCGAAGTAGGCTCGGCTACGTGTCAACACGTTCAATTTTGCACTGTCTGCTCTGGTGACCTACCGAAGGAAAGCCGGTGACCTATGGGTGAAAACCCGGTCATCGATAGGTGAATTCCAGTCGTTCCTTCTACTTCATCGGAAGTTCACCCGAAGTTGACCGCTGGGGTTTTTAAAACCATCGGGTCCCCACAGCTGTGCTCTGCCGTTCTACGACACAAGCAAGAATCTTGCCAACTGATCATGGGATCGAAGGCGTTCTGAACGCCATGTCGCTGTCACTATCACTGTCCCTCTTCTCTCAAATTTCGTTGAACAATCGGACAAAATGCGTTCATCAGTGGGTGAAAACCCGGTCATCCATAGGTGAATTCCAACCGTTCCTTCTACTTCACCGGTAGTTCACTCGAAGTTGACCGCTAGAGATTTTCGAACCATGGTGTCCCCACAGCTGTGCTCTGTCGTTCTACGACACAAGCGAGAATCTTGCCAATTGATCATGGGATCGAAGGCGATCTAAATGCCATGTCGCTGTCACTATCGCTCTCACTCTTGTCCAAAATTTTGTTGAACAATCGGATGAAAGCCGTTCACCAGTGGGTGAAAACCCGGTTATCGATAGGTGAATTCCAGCTGTTCCTTCTAGTTCACCGGAAGTTCACCCGAAGATGACCGATTTTCGAGCCAACGTGTCCCCACAGCTGTGCTCTGCCGTTCTACGACACAAGCAGGAATCCTGCTAACTAATCTTGGGATCGAAGACGTTCTAAACGCCGAGTCGCTGTCAGTATCGCTCTCACTCTTGTCTTGAATTCCGTTGATCAACCGTACAAAATCCGTTCATTAGTGGGTGAAAACCCGGTCATATATGGGCGTATTCCAGTTGTCCCTTCTAGTTCACCGGAACTTCACCGGTAGGAGTTTTAGAATCATCCTCGCCATAGCTGGCACCGTTATCCTACAGAAACATCGGTCTTTTTTAGCAGCTAGAAGCACTAAAGTTTTTTCACCTGGATAGTGGATTTCGTGGTCTGCTCTGCTGATCTATCAAAGAAAAGTCGGTAACCAATGGGCGAAAACCCGGTCATCTATAGGTGAATTCTATCTGTCTTCTCTAGTTCTTCACCGGAAATTCGCTCGAAATTGACCGCTCATGATTTTAAAACCACACTCGGCTCTTTCGTTCTAGGTAAGCGCTCCTCTTCGCTTCTTCTGAGTCTAGCAACTTGCGCAAGAATCCTGCCAATTGATCTTGGGATCGGAGGCATTCGGAACGCCTGTGCCGCTCCTGTCTAAAACATCGTTGAACCGTCGGACAAAAGTCGTTCACCAGTGGGTGAAAACCCGATCACTTATAGGTGAATCGCAGTTGTTACTTTTATTTCGCCGAAAGTTCATCCGAGGTTGACCGCTAGGGGTTTAAGATTTAATAAAAGCGCAGACCTGGCTAGCGACGCAGGTTGGGCTCCTTCATGTCAATGCGTTCAGTTTTGAACAGTTCCTAGGGCTTCGATCGTTGGAACGGGACTAGTCGGTCTTCCCCTGCAGGAGAACACCCTGAGACAGCCGTCGCCCTGACAAGATCTTGAGGTGCCTGGCTTCCTTCCGGGACTTCTGAACACTCCACTCTCGGAGAATGAAAAGGCCTCGCCGACTGCCTGGCTCGGGACCGTGGCGGCGGCTGGAATTGATCGCGACGGCTATGAGCGGATTATCCATGTAGGGGTGATGGTGGTGGTAGTGGTGGCTCTGAGCCGCCGCTTTCTCTCTGTTATCCGGTTTTGAGACGGATATCGGCTTACGGTTGAACCCGTCACTCGGCTCTCGCCGTGTCACTGCTCAGCGACGACCTCGGTGTAGTCCTCGCAGACGACGCGACGGTTTCGTCTGTGAGTTCTTTCGCAGTTCGTCATGGCCTTTGGCTATTGTTCACCGTCGTCGGGCTTTTTTGCCGTCTTCCTTTGTATTCTCGTTCGCAACACTTGCACCAGATGTTCTGCCTGTACTTCTACTGCTATGACTGGTCTTGCAGGAAAACTTTTCCTTTGTATTCTTCCTCCTTGGAAGTTTCTCTTACTGTTATCATTTCTGTTTCTGCTCTGTTTTGTGTTGAGTGTTTTGTTTTGCTTGTGTTGAGGTTTATGTGTTGTTTTGTTGTTGTTTTTTCAATGGAGTTGACTCCATTTTTTTTTCTTCCAAATTAAACAGCGCACCTATGCATTCTTTGTACTTTTTATGCGTTTAATTATTCAAAGGTTTTCAGCGTCCAATGTCCTGATTAGGGAAAATTTTCCTTCCGTGTTCCGAATTCCGGTTTTCGGCCATTTTGAGCGTTCCCGTTCCGTCTTCCGTCTTTCCGTTTATTTTATTTTTTCAAAAAATCCGCCCATCCTGTTTATTAGGCTCCAGCCTCCTTATTTTTCATTATTTCCTCTCTTGCAAATCTTCAAGGATGCTTTCACATCAAATCTACGGCCATAGCTTCCCCGAGATCGGAATGCTCAAAGAAAAAAAAGTAAAAAAATCGACCCCGCCCAATCCCCTAACGAACGCGCCCCATGTATTCTGCATCTGCAGACTGTTGTGAACTCTACATAATTATGGCTCGTTACAGCTCGCTGAACAGTTCATTATCCCGTATTAGGAATCGTAGCCAATTACCGTAACCCGATTACATATTACTGCACGATTACGCAACCCCGCCTACCAGTAGGTTTGACATTCCCGACCTTTTATGGCATCAGGGTTGGATGAAAAAGCGGATAGATTACTCCACATGAACAACTGAAGATGGTCCTTGTCGCGAATGTGGGCAGCATTGGAAAGTAGCCAGCCACGAACAGCCAAATAGAGCAACGACCGAACACACGCTAGCCAATCAGAGTACCGACCGTATGCAGCCACTCTAAATGCCCCGTCCATTCGAAGCGGCGTGATTGGCTGGCGCGCTTTCAACTCTCAATGCTGCCCATTTTCGCGACAAGAGTCCTTACCTACCCAAAGTGAATGAAGACGAAGCGTGAAGTTCTATGGTTCAGCAGCACAACTGGACCACTCTTTCTCTGTCACCAGAAGTGGAATGCGTGGCGCATCCCACAGGGAAATTGAATTACGTCAATCCATATCTTTATCCTTCAGTATTCTGAATCCATCTCTGGTGTATGTCGCGAAGACGGGCAGCAATGGGAGATGGGAACGCCCCATCCAATAGGACCCTATTGAATGGGCGTGTCATTCAGAGAGGGCGTGTACAATCGGTACCTGATTGGCTGGCATGTATTCGGTTTGTGCTCTGCTTGGTTATTAGTGGCTGGTGCGCTCCTACCGACCAATGCTGCTCACCTTCGCGACATGTGCCCAATACTTATTCGGTCATCTTTTTTCTCAATCCGCAGAACTATTTCCGAGCGATAATTAATCACGCTGGCGTTATCGAAAATTAGGTGGGCCGGCCATGCAATGCGTCTCGTAGACATCCGTTGGACGAGAGTCGTGGCTGACTGGATTCTGCGTGATTTCAAGAATGCCCACCAAGCATTGTTGGGACTTCAGAAAGCCCTGAACGAACGACATGACGCTCTTCGTGTCCCTCGAGAGAGGAGGATCCATTGGAGCACTCTAGCACGAGACAGGGACGAGTGAAGACGCTGCTGGTGCCGCCCACTCGAGCATCTAGATGATCAACGGGACGACAGGTGGCGTTAAGAAGGGATCATCTTCTCTGCTGACAGCGTGCTGGCTCACCTTAAGCCTTCCCCTCTTGTAGTCAAGTTCCTGGTCAGCATAGCTGAACCTCCTGATACGTCTGCAGCGGCTGCTCACCGCCGAACCGACTTCTGAAGTAGCCCACTTGACCAGTCAACGACTTGCCAACCATCTGCAGCCGTAGTGTTCTTCCTTCCGCGCCGCTGGGGCGGATTTTCCGTCTATGACCAGCTTCTCTCAAGTGTCACTGGTCCGGCGGTGTCACCAGCCGACGACGAAAGCCATTTGTCGTCGTCACCACTATAACTCGTCGTCACTGCATCCGCTCCAATTCCCTCTCCACGGCGTCGTCGTTCATGTCGTTGTCGGCGTTGATTTGTGTGCCTCCCTTACAAGGAGTGACCGTCCGCGCTGTTCGATTTCACGCTCGCTGCAGCCGCAGACGGACCCTGAGAAGGCGGGGGGGGGGGGGGGGGGGGGGCTGAATAGCCGACCGTCTCTCATTTTTTACTTGTTTCTTGGTTCTTCTTCACGTTATGGCTCTGAGCCTAAATCGTAGGCATCCAGATCACGTCTCGGCTCCAGATGGGCGTCCTTTTCTGTGCTTGTTCCAGGTCAGACTTCTAACGGCTCTAGTTTAGGCCACACACCCTCTGAGCGTATCCGCGGCGGAATTAGTCAGGGGATCGTTATGGATAGATAATGATAAGATGTAATGCCTGTTAATGACGACCCCCAAAAAGAGTACAGCGTCAAACACTACTATAGTTTTGAAGTTACATTATCATAATATCATTATTACTACCGCGACTTTCTCGCGATTATAGGATGATTCGAGAAATTTGGCTTGTTGGTTTAATTACCCAAGTTTGAGGTAAAACGTCATCAAGGATTAGTGTACATAGTATGTATTGTGTGTCAAGAATACGGATGGAGAACTGTTCTCTACTATTACTTTATACATAATCTAATTATTGTTATATTATTATTACAATGTATCGATCGTTATTATCGATTTTCGCCCATATTTTACACTTATCCTTAACCTTTATTCAATCTCTGCCTGTGACATTCACTTTTTCATCCACGAGTGATTCTATGCCAACAAAGCACACCACTGCACCTAAATGTATAGTACAAACTGCATGGGGCATTGGTTTGTCCGTCTGTCTGTCGGCGCAAAAATAATTGTCGCTGGAAATGCTTTGAGCTGTATACGCGGGTTCAGCCAGGTAATCCTCAGCGACAAAACACATGCCGTGGCCGGAGTAAGAGCCTCCCGGAAAGGGAACATTATTGATCAATATATCGATTACAATATCGATAGTTACTATTGATTTTCGCCCATATTTTACATTTATCCCTATCCCTTATTATATGGCTGCATAGTACTTTCACTTGTTATTTCGTGAGCCATTCCACGCCGACGAAATATGCACCTATCTGCCCCAGAGTGGTGGAGAGTATGACGCATCGGTTTGTCTGTATGTCCGTCCTCGCAAAATTAATGACCGATTCCAGCGCTTCAAGCCGCATACGCAAGATCAACCAAGCGATCATTATCGGTAAAAGCAAATGCAGTGGCTAGAGAATGAGGCTCCCAGGAGGGGTACAATACGGATCAATATTATCGATTGCAATATCGATCGTTATTATAGATTTTCACCCATTCCTACAGCTATCCCTCACCTTTGTTTAATGGCTGCATAGGATTTTCAATTGTTATTCCGTGAGTCTTTCTGAGAAACGAAATACACCATTGCATTTAAGTGTCCCCGTACTCTGCGGACTGTTGGCCATCAGTCTGTCTGTCTGTTGGTCCCCGCAAAATTAATAGCCGCTGCTAGGGGTTAACACCTTATACGCAGGATCAAATAGACGCCCATTACTGATGGAAGCGAATACGGTGGTCGGTGAATGAGCCTTTTGGAAAGGCAACAGTACGGATCAATATTATCGATTACAATATCGATCGCTATTATCGATTTTCGCCCAATCTTACAGCTATCCTTGAGCCTTTATTCAACGGCTGCATAGGACTTTCACTTTTTATCCGCGAGTTATTCTATGCAACGAAATAGACCATTGCACCTAAATGCCCCTGTACTCTACAAAATAGTGGTGTATTGCCCATCGGTTTGTCCGTGTGTCCGTCGGCGCAAAAATAATAGCCGCTGGCAGAGCTTTGAGCACTGTACGCAGAATCAAATAGGGGAGCATTATCGATAGACGAATATAGTGGCCAGTGGATGAGCTTCTTGGAAAAGGAACAATATCGATCAATACTATCGATTAGAATATCGATAGTCAATATTGATTTTCGCCCGTATTTTACAACTTATTCCTTTGTTCCATGGCTACATAGGACTTTTTCGTTGATAAGGCGTTCTATGAAAATAATGTACACCATTGCACCTAAGTGTTCACTACGCACTGCTGGAGTGTATAGCTCATGTCCGTGTGTCCGTCTGCGCAAAATTAGTGGCCGCTGCAAAGGTTTCACACCGTATACCTCGGATCAACTGGACAAATTTTCGATAGAAGCGAATACTGCGGCCAGTGGATGAGACTCCCGGAAAGGGAAGAATATGGTTTATTGATTAGAATATCGATCAGGGGTATAGATCACAATGTTTGTCAATGTTATCGATTTTCGTCCATATTCTACAGTTTGATGGAGAACTGCACAAATATGTCGGCGGGATAGAATAGAGGGATCGGAAAAAAGCGGGTCGACGCTATCGACTTCTGGGTAGTCAGTCATACTTGCAGGTGAATCCAACGGCTTTCCTCGCGCATCAGAAGCGGGTCCATGGACGACTGACAGTGAAAAGTCCACCGTAACTACCGCCAACGATAAAGCCAACAGGACGCCGAAAATTGAAGATCCATCGCCGATTGTCGAAGACAATGTGAATCACCTCGTCAGCCGGTGAGAATCGTCGTGTGGTCGCATTGTCCTGGCCTTGTTTTCAGTCGTTGTGACTCCGTCGAGCCAATCAAACTAGTGTGGCAACTCCACCACTTCATCATCGCCTTCTCGTCCATCTCGTCGCCCTTCCACCGACAATAACCGTCGTAGATGGCAGCGCCTTGGCCACCGAGGCCATTAAGCGAGACGAGCCACACCAGACATGGTTCTCACGATCACCTGGACCTGTCTGATGACGATGACGTCAGATGACAGGCCATTTCTTCATCGGTCTTTAATGAGAATGCCTATATGGACCAGCAGATGGCCGGAATCTGTTGCTGGCCGTGTCGCCTAGATGTCTCGTTTGAATTCTAGTTGGCATCTATTGCCAAGGAATCCAATGACATTTTCCACTATTTATTATAATTTTTTAGAGCACTACAATGTTTTTAAAACCAGTAAAAATTCAACTACATAGTCTTCTAAGGTCTAGTTTATACTGCAGCTGCCGCGCTATGTGTAAGCACGGAATCTATCATTATCGATTTATCGCGCGCGCGATCGATATAGATCATTACTATACTCCCATGCCGCGCAGATACTAAAGTATAAACCCAGCCCAATAGCAACACAATGTCATGTCCTAAAAAGAAAAATTGTTGCACGTATTTTGAACATTGTTCTTCCGAAAACTTTAAAGGTTAGGTAAGTGGGCAGTCTAAGGCCCCGTTTATACTTCGTCGCGGCGCGACGCGATGGCCATGCAATGAGGCCAAATTCATCGATCGCGTCGCACAATCAATATGGCCAGTATGCGTGGCGTCGCGTCGCGCCGCGACGAAGTATAAACGGGGCCTAATGGCCTAATCGATCGATCGCGTCGCCCAATCAATGTGGTCACAATACGTGGCGTCGCGGCGTTGAAGTATAAACGGGCCCTAACTCTTTTAACTTTTGAAGTTTAAAAAAGTACAAATAAAACACGTACTAGCAACTTTTTTATTTTTCGTTCAGAATTTTTAGAGCATGGCAATGTGATGTTATAGTTTTGACATCAATTGATGTGGTCCAAGTTGGGTGGGGCCGGCGTCTACAAACTTGAATCGATAAAGTCTGACAGGTATGAATACCACGACAAAGTTGCAGATAGGCTTCTACGGGTTAACCTCGCTGCACCTAAACTGCTACCACTTCAACTCCTTTTTCCCGCCTTAGGATCCGTTTATACTTCTGACGTCGGGCGACGCGATGGTGGTAAAATAATGGCAAAATGGATCGCGATCACGCCGCTCGACGTCATAGTATAGACGGGACTTCATTCTCTTGTTCGTACCTTATTCTGTTAAGGGATAAGGATAAAGGACGGCGTTACTCGATTGGGATGCGCCATGTATTCTACTTCTACGCGACGTCGTGAGGCGATTTGAATGCGTATTTGGCTTATACGGTGGCTTGTGGTGGAGAATCAATGGACAACTTAGGGTTTTACTCTTCCCAGACAAGTCTGGTAAAAATGCACGTACATATTCCAGAGATATGGAAACCCTAGGCGGGACCCGATCCAAGGACCTTGCACCAGGTGCAGACGACATCCACCGCCTCTTATGATTACGCTACCGCGGGCCCCTCCCTTCAATGGTTTCAATGGTATTTCATAAAAAAATTACTTTTTAAACATTTTTGACCTTCACGCCTTCTTTCGTTTCTCTATTTCTGTTGCTTATTCGAAACCAACGGTCTTTTATCCCCTATCTGGTCGGGGGTAGCGCAGCCGGAAAAGGTGACGTTTCTTACCTACACGCTGAATCAAGGTCCTTGGTTCAGGTCCCACCCAGACCAGTTAAGCCTTCCATCCCTCCAGGGTCGTTGAATCTTACCAGACTTGTCTGGGAAGGATAAAACGCTGACTTGTTCATCGGCTGGCCACCACAAGTCATTGTATGGCAAAATACGCATTCAAATCGCTTCCATGACACCGTAGAGAACACAGCGTGGCACACGGAAGCAATCGATGATATTCCAAAATCTTCCATTTCCAATTCCTTTTTGGAGTTATGCAAAACTCATTCCTTGTCCCAGTATGTGCGTAATCCCACCTTGGGAACCAATGTTCTAGATATTGTTCTCAGCAATCGTCCTGGCCTTATTTCTTCAGTGTCTGTGGAGCCCCCTATAGGTACTAGTGATCATTCTAGTGTCAAATTTCTTCATAACATTGCTAATGATCGATCTACTCCTAGTCTTCGGAGGGATTTCAAAAGGGCTAATTATGCGGCAATGCGAGTATATTTGAGCAGCGTTGACTGGTACAATTCCTTGAATTCTGTGGCTACAGTGAATGAGAAGTAAGAGATGTTCTTAGCTATTCTCCATCACTGTATTGATTTATTTGTACCACTCACTAAGGTCTTCCCTAATCGTGCTTACCTTCCGCCACACCTTGTTTCTTTGTCCAGTAAAAGATTCAGGGCATGGCGGGATGCCGTCTCCGAGAAAACCGATTGTGCGTGGTCTCGTTTCAAATCCCTTAATAAGAAGTTTGAACGCCAAATGTGGAAGTTTAATCGGTCCGTTGAGAAGAATGTCATTGTATCTAAAGCCAAGTCAGCGAAGTTATTAAATGCTAGGTTGCGTCCCAAGACGGCTGTCACTGCCCTTGTTGCCAATGATGGTTCCATTGCTCGAACCGATGCTGCTAAAGCTGAACTGTTAGCTGATACGTTCACTGCGGTTTATTCTTCCAGTTCAGATTCCCTCGCATGTGAGCAAGTTACCCCTTGTTTTCCCACCATGGACGACTCTGCATGGTTTCATGCCGATGAAATTTTCAACATGCTTTCTAGGTGGCCCTCGTCTTTTTCAGTTACCCCTGACCAAATTCCACTTGTAATGATTAAGGAAATTGCCCACATTATCGCCGGACCTCTGGAATATATTTTTAATCTTAGTTTCATGCTAGCTGAAGTTCCTGACAGGTGGAGGCTCTCCTTTGTTACCCCCCTTCCTAAAAAGCCTCCGCACTCATCCCCGTCGAATTACCGACCCATTAGCATCACATCGATCTTTGCCAGAGTGTTTGAGAAGGTACTTAAGAAGAAAATTGTGGATCACTTGAATCATCACTCAGTCATCTCCGAGTGCCAGCATGGTTTCCAATCTGGTAAATCCACTGTTACTGCAATGTTGCAGACCCTCAATGTTGGACCTTGTCCCTGGACCAGGGCTTATGTACCGATGTTGTTTACCTAGACTTTTCCAGAGCTTTTGATCGGGTTCCACATAATATGCTAATCTCTAAACTTCTCAAGGTTGGCATTCACCCTCGCATTGTTGCCTGGATCAAGTCCTTTTTAACTAATAGGTCAATGGTGGTTAAGGTAAACAACCATTTCTCTAATTCAAGAGCCGTGACAAGTGGTGTACCTCAGGGAGGTGTCCTATCCCCAGTGCTCTTCAATATCTACACTTATGATCTTCCTCCACTTGTTCTTTCAGCGGGAGTCAAGTGTTGTGCCTTTGCGGATGACATTAAGCTTTACCAAAGTCTGTCATCCTCGGAGGATCACGATTTATTACAGAATGCTATTCGTCTTGTTTCTCAGTATGCTAGCGATAGTGGTCTTCCCCTATCCAACGAGAAAACTAAGCTGTTGCACATTGGGTTGGGAAACACTCAGCGCAATTACTATATCGGTAATTACCCCATTGAGAAGGTTGATGCAATTAGGGACTTAGGTTTTCTTATAACCCGTGATCTTGATTTCGACGCTCATTGTAAACAGATTTCTAGCAAAGCCACTGCTCTAGTTCATCAGCTTTTTCGATGCTTGACCACTGATGAGCCTAAAATCCTGCTTCGAGCTTATAAGACCTACATTCGGCCTTTGTTGGAATACGGAACTGTTGTCTTTAACCCCTATAAAAGTAAAACAATTAAATTACTGGAAAGTGTTCAGAATGGGTTCACAAGAAAGTTGTTTTTGAGGCGAATCGGCTTCATTTATGACGGTATTCCTTCTTCTACAGTGAGGAATGCCAACCTTAGCCTGGCTACCCTTTCCGACCGACGGAAGAAATTTGACCTTATATTGATGTTCAAGATCCTCTCCGGTTCCTGCGTGATTGCGGCGGATAGGTTTCTCACTGCAAGACCGTCCACCACGAGGGGTGGTCGGCTGAAACCGATTGCCCCTAAGGCTAGGTTGAAGCTTAGATTAAATTTTTTCATCAACAGGGCTACTTCCAGCTATATGAAATTTATTAAAAATCGCACTCCTCCATGCTCAGTGCTTTCGTTCAAAAACATGGTCAACAAGTACCTGGATCCATTTTGTTAGATTGTTCTTCTTTTGCTCTGTCTGAGCCTTTTACCCAGTTCTTCTTTTATGTTGTTCACTGTTCGTTACTTTTAATAAGTTCCACTCTCTTTATTGGACTCCAAAATTTCCTTTCCAAGGTTGTGTTGTTGTTACATGAGTTCTCATGTAATAAATATGTATATATATAATATATATATAAATCGTCTTCACGATTTCTCGTAGAAGTAGAATGCGTGGTGCATCCTGCATGAGGATGACTACTGTCAACTTGTCGCTTTGTGCGCCTTTCTTTTGAAATTTCACCTTGAAGGGCGAAGATTACATAACAAAGAATAACGGTTGGCGTTACTCAATTCTTTTGAAGGATGCGCCACGTATACTACTTCTTTGCGATGTCGTGGAGGCGATTTGCATGAGTATTTGACCTTCTAGTGGACAACCGATGGAAAAGCCAGCGCTTTATCCTTCCCAAACCACCCAAGTTCCAAATCAGGACTCTGGAGGAATGACAGGCTTAATTGCCAGGAGGATCCAAGTCAGGAACCTCAATTCGGGGTGCAAAGAGCTGTCTGCGTACAGCGCCACAACTGCCATCCAAACATGCAGACCGCTAGCTCATTCCTTTTCGCCTTCTTTCTCCTCCTTCGATCGCTTTCCTTCCACGGACTTTCACAGCTATAAATAATGGATTAGTGGCCTTGTATGGAGTGTTTGCTTGTCGTGACACTGCGCGCAATGTGTCATCGTTGTCACGCGGGCGAAGGCTGAGGATTCTCGGAGAGGGTGTGAAAATCGTCGCCAGTCCATGTCGCCATAGTTTAGAGTACGTTCATCTTTGTTACAGTATTTCCGCGTCTTATTGGATAGCAAAGAAGGTATTATATTAGGTCGTTGCATATGAAATGACCGATTTTGACTGACGTTGTGTCCAGAAAGCGGAGATTCTGCGCTTTAAGAAACTACATACAATGCTTGAGACCAGAACATTCGTAGCTACGAAGGCTTGGGATAGCCAAATCGGTCATTTCATATGCAACGACCTAATACACTGCTAAGCAAATATGGAGGCTTAGCGCAGTCAGAGGACACGCCGGCTGTTGTGTGCACTCCGAGTCCGTGTACTTGGTTCAGACTTCCTGCCCAGATCAACCCCTACCGGGATTTGGTGCCAGCCTTGCCATGGGAAGCATAAAAGACAGCCTCGTCCATAAAACACTGCCTTCAAATCGCCTGAACAATATCCGAAAGTAGAGTGCATAGTGCACCTCGTGCGTGACCTAGCCCTGTCCCTATTGCCTTTTAATGAGCGGTGAGTCACACTATCGATCGACGATGAGTCATAAAATGGGGGAATTACGGGGCACAAAATAAGGCCGGAAAATAGCGGAAAATACCCAAACGCCTTCTACGTGCCTTGCGACTCAGTAGACGAGCAGAGGACGTCGCGAAACGTGCCTGGCGACTCAGTAGACGAGCAGAGCACGTCGCCAAACGTACCTGACGACTCAGTAGACGTAGCGAACACGTCGGCAACCGTGCATGGCCAGCCGTAGACGTGCCGAACACGTCGCCAACTGCAGCCCTGGGGGTAATCAAGGTCGCGAACATGATTATGAAGTTCGTTTTTGAAGCGTAGATCACCATCGATCGATATTGATCAAATTATCTATCTTTTATGGATGTCGTTAAAATGGTCCGACAGCCCTGGGGTAATTGCGGTCGATGAACATGACTATGAAGTTGGTTTTTAAAGTGTAGATCACCATCGATCGATATTGATCAAATTATCGATTTTTTATGGATGTCGTTAAAATGGTCTGACAGCCCTGGGGCAATCGCGGTCGCTGAACACTAATCTTAAGTTCGTTTTTAAACTACCGATCGCCATCAATCGATATTGATCAAAATATTGATTTTTTGCCAAACTATCGATTTTTTGTGGATGTCGTCCAGGCGGTCCGAAAATTTACCCCTGGAGTAGTCGACGTCTCTCAACACGAATCTGAAGTTTGCTTTTGAAGTATCGATCGCCATCAATCGATATTGATCAATTTACGGTGCGGGAAAAGAACGAAAAATACCTAGGCGTCTTCTACGTGCCAGGGGATTCATAAAACGTGTGGAATACGTTGCATGACGTGCATGGGACTCAGAAGACGTGCCAAAGACGTCGCTTAACGTGTTTAAGGATTCAGTAGGCGTGCGGAAGACGTCGTTCGCTAAGAGGGGATCATTGTGGGGAACCATTACCAGTAATGGGAGACCGTTTCACTAAGGGTGGACCAGTAGTGAGGAACCAATAGATCGCCCTATCATACTATATATACTGTACGTACTGCGAGCCTTTTGTACTCCTAGGTATGGAGAAAGCTGTGCAAGTAGAGCAGCTAGCTCGATGTGATTGTCCTTAGCTTAATGATACTGCAACGTCGCGCGAAGCGCGCATGTGCGAGGCATGCCTATAGTCGTGACGGTGCACTTGTAACAGTAATAATAAGAATGAAGGATAAAGGACAGCGAAAATCAATTCGTTTTGGGACGCACCACCAAACGCTGTATAAGAGATTTCGCACATCATTTTCCGAGAATAATCATATCATCATTTCATCGCTTTGTCTTTGTTATAAAGTGTCTCTTTTGACTTTAGATATCTCTTTTTTTGCTTGAAAAGCGTTCGTTTTAAATTGAAAACTGTCCAGTTCTAAGCGAAAATGGCACAACGAGAGGAATTTTTTTAAACGTGCTTATAAGAAATTTCTGGATCTATCCCTGTCGAATGGGCGCGTGGAGCGCAGTCGGAGGAGGCGCCGGCTCCTCCGACTGTTCGGATTTCCCGCCCAGGCCAACCAAGCCTTCCATCCCTCCGGGGTCGATGAATCGGTACCAGACTTGTCTGGGAAGGATGAAGCGCTGACTTGTTCATCGGCTGGTCACCGCAAGTCATTGTATGGCCAAACACGCATTCAACTCGCCTCACGACATCCCGTAGAACTAGAATGCGTGGCGCATCCCAAAGGGTATTGAATAACGCCGTCCTTTATCCTTTGTCCTTGTCAAGGAGGGGGGAGGGGTGCCACACGGTGTTTTTGCTCACAATTCCTTCTTTGAAGTTGTTCAGGAGCTTCAACTGCTGCCCCCCGTGATATTGACGGCTCTTGGAGAAATTCAAGTGAGATGGCGGTGTTGCCTGATGGCGTAGACACAATTGTCACCTTAGGAATGTCCTCACACCCCAACTTGTATCCGATTTTCACATAATTTTCTTAAAACAAGCACATCATCATTTTTCATTTTATCGCTGCTGTAAGGTGTCTATTTGAATTTCCAGATATGTTCATTTCTGCTTGAAAAGTGTTCGTTTTAAATCGAAAAGTGCCCAGTTCATTGTGAGTGTATTGCATCTGCATCTCGTGCACTCGATACCAGGTTCCTGGTTTGGATTTGCCGCCCTCCATCCCTCCCGAGTCGGTTAGTCGGGACCAGCTTTGTCTAGGAAGGATAAAGCGCTGACCTTCTCATCGGCTGACCATCGCAAGCCAAATACGCATCAAAATCACCTCGATGGCATCCCGTAGAAGTAGCATACGTGGCGCACCCAAAAAGGATTGAGTTACGCCGTCCTTTGGGCGCGTGTAGCGCAGTCGGAGGAGGCGTGACTGTCGCGTGCACCCGATACCAGGATCCTGGTTCGGATTTCCCGCCCAGGCCAACCAAGCCTTCCATCCATCCGGGGTCGGCGAATTGATATCAGACTTGTCTGAGAAGGATAGAACGCTGATTTGTTCATCGGCTGGCCACCGCAAGTCATTGTATGGCCAAATACGCACTCAAATCGCCTCCACGATATCCCGTAGAAGTAGAATGCGTGGCGCATTCCAAAAGGGATTGAATAACGTCGTTCTTTATCCTTTATTTTAACGCCGTCCTTTACTCTTATCCCTATCTCGTAGATGTAGAATTCGCGGCGCATCCTAGATAAGGATTTCTAACGCCGTAGTTTATCATGTTTTGTGTTCATCTCTTTTCTTGTTCTCAAAGATACCACAGAGCCACGCCTACTCTCGGTGAGTCAAACGTCTGATGGATTCGTGGAAGGAATGAGGTTTACTGGCCGTATTCATGGACATGATCGTAGAAAACACCTTCTGCAACGCCGTCGAACAGATCTCTGCGGGTAGTAAACCCTCTTCGGCGCCTAAGCCGCAATCGACTCCGCTCCGATCCGCACGCAAACACACTTCACACCCGCCGTGGAATCGCTGATATCAACAGTGACTGATCGAGCTTCAGCTCCTCTTTTTGGCCGTCAGCCTGTACCATACTGGAGATCAGCACCAGTAGTCGTTGGATTGGAACCGAACTGATTCTGGGTTCGATTCCGCTTCCATGCTTTCTCCTGCATTAGGTAGTAGAACTTCATCTGAAGCGGCGGAAGTCGGGAGTACAGCGCAAGCATATCGAGTAACGATACAGAGCACGGCTTATTCTAAAGGCATCGATTACTTCATCCTATCGTAGTTCTATCACCTGATCCCCGACGTGAACCTAGAGATAGTAGACGATCGTTAATCACTTCCACTGGGACGCACTGTGCAATACAGTTCTTCGTGGTGTCAAGCGACAACTCCTGAATGCCTACTTGACCTATTCACTGACTTTCCAAGTGATATCCGTAGAGAAATTTTCAGTT